>JASPKZ010004578.1:1905000-2037467 GCA_030220185.1 Diploptera punctata | reverse complement strand
TAATATAATATAATGTAAATAATATAATATAATATATTATAATATAATATAAGAAATATCATGTATATAATATAATAGAATGTAATATTAATATAAATAATATAATATATATAATATAATATAATATTAATATAAATATAAATATAATATAATAAATATTAGAAATTAATATCAGTCCTCCACTTGTTTAATTTTTTTTATCCTTTAAGCCCTTTTGAAACCGCTGTGGTCTCCCCGGTACTCTTACGCAGGGATTCGATCACCGGGCAGGACAAGTTTCCTGAGTGATGATTTTTAAAGTGTTTTTCATACCTTTAAAACAAATGTTAGAAAACTTTAAGACCCAAAATGTTCTCTAATATCATCTTGACGTCATAACCATCATTATCTTATTCGCCTTGTTTAGTGTGAATGTTGTGTTTGGTCTTCCGGAGGAGAAATTGACATTTAGCTGATCACTGATTCGGGGATTCCTTTCATGTTGTTGTGCGATTAAACATGCATGTGTGTGTTACACAATTTAAAACCCATCTACCGACAGGTAGTGCCAGAGGAGTGTGGCATGTAATGAGCATCTATAAGGTGAGAGGTTGAACTGAGTTAAAGAAGAAAAAGAGGTGTTTTCGGAGACCGGTTTCATTCCCAACAGAAGATTATAGGACTGAGGATGGAATCAGTTTCTTAAAGGCTACAGAATATAAACAAACTTGGGGATTCTTTGCAATATATGACGCGAAAAAAATTCCAAGTTCCAATCATACACCATGCGCATGTGTCAATAAACTAGAAGCGGTTTACACTATGGAATCTCGCGATGCAGCTAAAATATATATGATAAAAATAAACAATCTAAAAGCTAACCTAACACAATTAAAGTACTCTAACCTGTGAAAGACCAACCTAAAAGCTAACTTAACACAATTTAAGAACTCTAACCTGTCAAAGAATGCAACGCCCAAAAATAAATAGTAAATTCTTAAATTCTGAAGTATATGTGTACATATTATATATTGACTGCACTGGAACACGATTTGTATTGCTTTCGTTAAATTCAATATGATTGCCACGTCTTCACGCTACTAATGTAGTTAAATATCATTAAAACAAGTATTGATTTAATCGTTAGAAAAAATGTAAACATCACCGTAAATGGTAGAAAATAATTTGAAAAATGTAACCCGAAGAATACAATTTGGCAGGAGTTCATGAAGGTATTTAAAAAGTCGCGTCATATGTTGTAAAGAATAGCAAAAATAAATAAAAAATAAAGAAGTTAAGAAGACTTTTACAAGTATAAATTTTATAATTTTACATTAATCACTTATACTGTAACTGATACCTCAAAGCAATTTATAATTTATTTTATTATTAATAATAATAATAATATTTTATATTATATATTACTATAATAATAAAAAACTAATACTAGTAATAATAATAAAAACAATAAGAGTAAAAGCCCACTAGGCAGTAACTGTGTAGGTAGAGTGAGTTTTTTCAACAAGTCGAATTAATCGTCTGAATTTTTCTGTTTTGCGGAACATATATTAATTTTGCCAATTCCGTCGAATGTTTCCAGTTACGTTCCGGGGATCGCTAGAGTGATTTTAAAATTACGACTTTCAGGTAAACCTCACTTATAATTGACAGTTACTTTGATTTTTTGGAGAATAAATACCTCATTTTATTCAAATGGCTCACATGGACCTAGTTGCGACAAATCGAATATTGCGGCCGTTGAAGATACATTTTTTCGTGTCAGGTAAACTCCCACTTCTATTATTCTGATTTTTCTGATAAACGTTTTCGTTCTTAGTTTTATTTTTTATATGTATTACTATGTGTCAAGTTTGGTACCAAATATCGTCTTAACGAACAGTGCGAGTACGTTAAGAGCAGTATATACATATTCTTGACATAATTGGCTTTCATTGGTTAATGTCGAAATTTAATAACATCGAAATAATAAATAATAGTTTTAATAAACTAAAAACAACACGCGTTATTAGAAAACCGAACTAAAAAATTCAAAAATAATTTTAATTTCAACACGCTTGGGATAAAATTAAAGTGGTCAACAAAAAATCATCTCAAACACATACAGAATTAAACTACAGTTAACAAGATAAATAAAATAAATTTACCATCAAAAGCGTGGGGTGTTCTATATCAATTAATATATTTGATAAACAGATATTGGAAGAATATGTAAAAATCATAAAACCCCCCCCCCACGCTTTTGATGGTAAAATTATTTTCTTTTTGTTGATAACTCTAGTATTATTCTGTATGTGTTGGAGATGATTTTTTGTTGACCACTTTAATTTTGTCCTAAGCGTGTTGGAAATTAAAATTAATTTTTCTTTTATTTTTTTAATTCGGTTTTCTAATAAAGCGTGTTGCTTTAGTTTTTTAAAACTATTATTTATTTTATATTTTTTAGTTTTAATATTTTACAAAATAAGATAAAAATATAAATATCTTTAAATTTGATACAATTGTAGTATGAGCTAAAAGTAATACTCTTCTAAAAAAATCCTCCCAGCCGGATTTTAAAACCAGCGACCTATGGATTACTGAAAATGTATACCACTAGAATCTACCGCTCTACCAACTGAGCTCTTACAACGATTAACTTAAAAGTTGACAAGTCCGCAACCTACCATACCAGTTTTCATGTTTTAGATTTCATCTCGATTCTGGCCAGGATTTTAGAAACAAAATATGACATTATTGTACTGTCACGGGTCCTTTGCAAGTATACAAAGTTTCAAGTCGATTCAATGTCTGTAAGTGGATGAAAATCGTGTTCAAAGATTCTGTTACATAGATACAAAGATACTTTTTTTATTTTCTGATGATTCTGGCCAGGATTTAGAAACTAAATATGAAATTAATGTATTGTCACGGTTCTTTACAAGTATACAAGGTTTCAAATCGATCCAATGATTTTAAGTGGGTGAAAATCGCGTTGAAAGATTCCGTTACATAATCGGATGGACGGATGGATGGACGGACGGACGGACGAATGGACGGGTGGACGGATGGGCGAATGGACGGATGTACGGATGGACGTATGGACGGATGGACGTATGTACGGATGGACGTATGGACGGATGGACGGATGGATGGATGGATGGATGGATGGATGGATGGATGGATGGATGGATGGATGGATGGATGGATGGATGGATGGATGGATGGATGGATGGATGGACAGATAGATAGATAGATAGATAGATAGGTAGATAGATAGATGGATAGCAGATAGATAGATAGATAGATAGATAGACAGATACAGGTCAAGCTAATATAAAGCGTGTAAAAATACATCACATCTGTAATGTAAATATATTCCCATTAATATGCCTTATTGTTGTAGTAAGTACTGAGCACGCTTCCCGCTGCCTCTTTTGATATGATAATTTTATAGAAGAAATGAAAATTATTGTATATGCACTGGGATGCCTGGATTGCGCAGTAGATAATGCACTAACGAATAGATTATATGGTTCCGGGTTCAAATCCCGATTCATGAGTTAATTTTTCTTTCATGGCACACGCACACGTACCACAGTGGCCTATATATAAAAGAAATGAAGATACAAGTAAATATTTTCAAATTTACAGACCGAATGAATAAATATAGGAACGCCTGGAAAGAACATATTGATAGAATGCCAGAAAAATATTGCTAAATTGTAAACCGCACGGAAGGAGAAATGTTGGTCGCCCACACAGAAGATGGTGTGAACAATTTTCACAATTCTAGCTTTCATGAAACCGGAACTAGCCAACAGGCTTAATCCCTGGATGATGATATATATTGCATGTGTGTGTGTTATATTGTAGATGTTCTCGGATATAAGTAATTTTAAGTACAGAAATTAAGAAGATCAGCTGGAAAATCTAGAATGGATAGAATACGAAATAAAGAAATAAGGGAAATTATGGGTGTACAAGAGGAGCTGGACATCATAGACATTACAGAAAAGAAAAGATTACAGTGTTATAGCCATGTCAAAAGAATGCCAGAGCAAAGATTGTCTAAAATTGTTATGGAATGGATCCCAATGGAAAGGAGGAAGAGAGGAAGACTAAAGAAAACTTGGATAGAAGGGGTAAAACTGGCTATGAATATCGGATGATTGGAGGAAGATCAATGGATGGACAGAGAGGAATGGCGTTTGGTTTCCGGAAGACAGAGGCAGCTGTCATAATAGCGGATGATAATGATGATGATAATAAATGGTTTGCATGCGGAAACCAAATAGGAAGGCTGAGTTAAGGAAAGAGTGAAAAATGCTGAGTTTGCAATGAAAGATCTGCTCTTGGGCACGATACTATGTATGTAAGAAAGTTTTCTTGAGTTTTTCCGCGTCATAGATTCAAGGTTGGCCTCTGGGCACTGATTACGATTATGACATCGTGGGATCATGTCGAAGCGTCGGAATAAGTGGCCAGGTGCCAAACTTGAATCCATCACGTAGAAAACCCAAGAAAACGTTCTTAATTATATATATATATATATATATATATATATATATTTATTTATTTATTTATTGTCACGATTATTTTCAGTGCCTACTAATTAGCACTGATGAAGATTAGTATTTTTTTCAAAAATGTTTCCATGAGAACAACCTCATTAGCTACACTTCATGAGAATTCGCAAATAATTTTTTATGAATATACATATTTTTAATGTTTACACACATCTTTCTGTGCCTAAAGTTTTATTTTCTTTCTCCATTCCCCCCTGTGAATCTACTCCATGCCCTCCAATCCTCTTGTTCTCATTCCATTTCTTATTTCTTGCATCCACTACTTCTACTTCTTCTTCTAGGGGTAACCTTTCTTCTTGAATTCTTGCAAATAATAATAATAATATAATAATAATAATAATAATAATAATAATAATAATAATAAATAATAGCAGTAATAATAATAACAATAACGTAAAAATTTAAGAAAATATACGAACGTTTGCTTCAAGGAGATTATTGACGGCCCTATTAAGAATAAAGTGTTAGGTTTTGTGTGTAAAATCGATGGTTAAATATACCTGAGAGTAATTTTCTTGAAATGGTTTTAAGGGAAGTAGATAATGATGACCTAAATAAGATGAAAGCAATTAGTGGGGCAGGTAAGGTAAGATTACCTGCAGGACGTAAAGAAGCGTTAACAATATTAGCATTCAGAGTTAATGACGACAAAGCCAGCTTCAGATAACAAAATTACAAGCTTCAGAACACGTGATAGCGAGTGACATGAAAATGGTCGATTTCCCGGATTCCTAGTTTTACTAGTTTACGATTTAGAAGAAGACCATATCTGATGCGGAGAAAGGAAATCTTTGTATATTCAGGCAAAGTATTCAGACGCATGAAACGTCTGAAATAAAAAAGGGAAGGTTGCCTAATAAGAGAATATTGTAGACCTGGTGGTCAAATAAAAACCAAGAACTAAACATTAAATTATCATTCGATTACTAATCAGTAATACAAAATGATATATAGTACTAATTTAATACGTGACTACATAATTAGACCGTAAGAAATATAGGAACATGTTGTTACGAATTTTGGACACTTGTCATCTCAGATTACATAAAAAATGTTATACAAACATAAATAGAAACTGTTATAATTATACTATAATGATGCGAAACACTGTCTCCTACTTTAAGAAAGAAGCTTGAAGTGGAACATTTCTGGACCAAGAGAGACGAAAAGGGGAAAATTACATAAGAGTGAGTTACACGTTCTTTATAAGAAAATTAAATTTATTAAGAAAAGTTGCGATGGAAAATACATATATGACGAATGGGAAATTAAAGGTGGGCATAAAAATGTATTGTAGAAAAAACGAGAGGAAAATCGTCCAATAAGAATGAGATTAGAGAACAACGTTAACAATTATTTGAGGCAGGTGACTATACAGGGGACAATTGAAAACTATTAACATAGGATAGGAATGTTGGGAAAGCTTATGTGCTTGCGGGCATGGACCTCAATGTTCGATAGAGCCAATGAGTTAGTTATAAGGGAAATAAAACCACAATACCCGCTATTTTAAAGATAGGAAATATGCAGGCGCAAACTACTGAACTACTAAACTCACTCACACGAAGGATGGCGGAGAAAATCCAGGTAAGTCATCACTTTTTAGTCAAAATGGAGTTTGAGATGTCATTATATTGCCCATGGAAGGAACTATAATTTAGAGTTTTGGAACAGTAAAATAAATAATTTAAAAACAATGGGTTATTTTACTTCAAAATTAGTATACAGGTAAAGAAGTTGGGATGTTGTGTAACTAAAAGTGAATTTTCTAGGTTTTTAAGGAAAAGTATTTCCTTTTTTTTGTAGCCTTCACACAGAGTGGGTCCCCAAGTGATTAATAACTGAGCCATCTCTAGGAAAATAGGTCTTAGGTCCTACAGAAATTTAATTATCATTATCGTTTGCTTATGAAAAAAAATAGCTGATTTATAAAAAATGTTTTAGAATAATTAGATTTAGAATTAGCTGTCGTGGTTAATGCCATCAGACTTTCTCCTCATCTCTTTATGATTGATATTATATCTATCTATCGATAATAGCGTAGTCCAATATTGAGTCATAGACTCTCCTTTGTTATCCATTCTTAATTGCCCAAGGTATCATGAATGGTACGCGCTTAACGTACTGAGCCAATGAGGCATCTAGTAGACAATTTAGGATGATGAGGTCGGTAAATTTTGGGTAGAGGCATTTAGTTTCTGTCTCAAGGATCTTTTAAGAGCTTGAAAATCTTCAGGCTGGGATCCCACGGCTTAACGTCCTTCCCGGAGGACTTGTTCCTTGGATTTTTCCATCCTAAAAAATCCTTCGACCTCGGCCTGGTTTAAATCCGCGACCCTCGTCACCAGAGGCAAGGAACATAATCACTAGTCTATATCGCGGCTGACTGGCTTATAAGGTAGCTAGTATACAAGATGTGAAATTAGTTTAAAACACAAAATTGTAAAAATCAAATGCTAATATTAAAAATATTTTCATGTAATAAATATTTAAACATGAGAATATATATAATGATTATTACAACAAGATAATAAGTTGTTTAACTTTCATATTACTCTCCACCTCCATACGTCCCGTGTAGACATGGGTGCTCTCTAGCGGGATTTTCTCGACCTAACTAAAAACGTTAATAACGTTTATTTGCCTAAAAATGTCAGCGAATGAAACGTGACCATCACTTCACCTCGAAGAGACATCGAGTAGGCAATTAATAACACTGAGCAACAAAAATAAACTGTTTTTTGTCTCAGGAAGAAAAATATGCGATTCTGATAGTATTGTTTCTCCTGAATTCAAATATGATATCGGTTTTTTTCCATCACGCAAGGTTTCCGAAAAATTCCATCCTTTTAGCCAAGAACCAAGCATTTCGGATTGGATTTTGGATAACTTTAAATGTCGTATGAGATCTTTAAGATCTTCTTGAGTCAATAAATGAGGCTCAGATGAACAGCTTTGTTCAAACGTTTATCATAAGTAATGCCACGAGTGATTTCCAAACTATCGATAATTTCACGTCTCACGAAGTGAGGAGTGAATTTATGTAGAGAATTTGGAAATCAAGAGTGGCATTTGTTAGGACTATTTAACGAATACAATTAAGCCGTTTACTCACAAATCATTATTTAAATATTTATATATTTAATGTAAACAGCGATGCTTGAAAATAAATGAGAAACTATTGGTACGCTTCATTTGCTTCTTTTGTTAATCACTGCAACCTGATCATATTATTTATTGCCAAAGGAACGCAATATTGTAAGAATACACTCTAGTGGAGAAAAAATGAAACACATCAAACCGTATATTAATTCATGTCTGATGTCCTATGATGTATATATGACAATTATATTTTCTGGAATGTTATTACCTGGGAAAAAATACATTTAAGAAAGTGCAAAGAGTGGTTCCTTTTTTTGGTGGTATAATCAATTGCTACAAATATTTTTATATTAACCCCGCATGCGCTATGTGTTGACATTCATGCACTATATCTGGTAGCCGTATTTCTTTGAGAGTCAGTCACTGCAAAATAATGCTATGACCTATTCAGAATGTTAAAAAGGAGGTGCTTTCTTTATTATGATAAACTTTAATTGGTAAATTCTAGGCGAACTATGACTGTGATTGGTTGTAAATAAAAAATCATTGAAATGTGATTGGTCATTGACTCCCATTTGGGGAATGAATTAAATAGTCATCAAAATCTGTTTCTTCTTCTTCCTTACTTCCATCAGAATCTGATCTCTCTTCATTTAATGCCACATGTTCTGGAGGCTTAGGTATGGACAATTCTTCGCAGTGTGGAATTGGTCTCATTGCAGATTGTAAGTCAGGAAACACCACTGTATGTTTTGATTTTGACGTAATCCCTTTAATGTTTGTTTTATTTAAAAATAATTATTTAAATCCATTAATTAAAAAACTGTGCGTGATGGAGAAATTCCGAATACATATTTGAAAACACGAAGAAAAAACTGCAGTAAGTACAACGAGTGGTACTCATGAGACAAAAATCATGTTGACCAGTGTAATTACTCGAATGGAGGAGATATTAAATTAGGATTGACGTTGTTATACGAGTCCGAAAATCCTCAGACTCAGGATCCATGACTTAAAGTTCCTCCCGCATGAATTATCCCTTAGATTTTCCATCCTAAAAATTCATCGACCACGGCCGGGTTTGAACCAACGACCCTCGGAAATAAAAATAGGAAACGTAACTTCTAGACCAACGAGATCGATATATTAGGCTATAATACATGTAAAATTAACTACAGAAAAGATTACATAAAGAATAATATAAAATAGTTATTTCCTTTTTATAACTTTTTTTCCATTCTCATCCATTAATCTACCAAGTTTTCGCCTTAGGCTCTTACTTTCATAAAGAGAAAAATCTTCTCTCAGTGTGAGTGGCCATGTTTTATACAGTTTTATATGTTGTCATATTCTTAGTAATAAACCGAGAACTCATTAAATATTTAAATGAATACTAACACGAATCCTCTGCTTTAAACTAATTTAATTATATTTTCAGAAATGTTATTTAGTTCTAAATTGACTTATGATAACATACAAAAAACGAATTTTGAACTACTTATACGGGTTTTCACATAATTAAAAGCATGGCTGGCGTCCGAGCCGAAAAGGCGTGCTCTCCGTCACTGCCCTCCCCCCCTCTCTCTCCTCTCCTCTCTCACTCTCTCCTCTCTCTCTCTCTCTCTCTCTCTCTCTCTCTCTCTCCTCCCTCTCTCACGTGAATCTAATAACCAATCTAAATGTACCGGTCGCTTACCTACATTATTTTATTGCAAACACTTTAACATAAAAGACAATGTTTTGTGAGTTAGAATAGTATAAATAATGAGGCAGTGTTCACCGCTGTGGTCTCGAGGTAGCTTGCTGCCTTGTCACACAGCGGACCCGGGTTCGATCCCCGGTCGGGACAGTTTTTCTGAGTGAGGTTTTTATCGGGGTTTTTCCTCACCTGTAAAACAAATGTCAGGGAAACTTTAAGGCCCAAACGGTCCCCGAATCATATGGGCATCATCATCATGATCATCCTTATCATCATCATCCTTCACCGGTTTGGAAAGCAACGGGAAGCTACCACACCTGTAATTCCCTAGTAAAGCTGCAAGCATAGCATTAAAATGTTATGTTTGCATTGTAGAACCTGCCCTCGTGCAGAATTACTATGGATGGAATGACGCAGATGACCGGGGTGTGCGTATAAAGTATTTGTAGACTGACTGCTTTAAGATATCTGAGAGTCTCTGTACATTTAAGAGATACAACATTGTGAATCTCAGATGTTAACTTAGTTTTTCGGAGATGTAGCATAACCGACAAGCGGACCCGGGTTCGATCCCGGCCGGGACTATTTCACTAGGATATAGTTATTTTGAAAATAAATATCAGGAAATTCTAGGGCCCAGTGGTCTCCGATCATCATCTGGTCATCATTATCAAACTCGCCATGTTTAATATGATTACATGAGTCAATGAATTCTTCGTCTTAAATGTTCATGTTGTCTCGAAGGATACTTTAATTAAGCTGGTCACTCATTTGGGGAAGGACTCAATGAGCTTGTGTGGTAAAAAAAATATGTGACCCAAAGTTTAAAATCCCTCTCACGACATATCGTAAAGCCCGGGTAGCGTAAGTCACGTAAATGTACCTATAAAGTGAGCTGGTAGGCTAAACTACGACTCAGAAGAGGGAGATCTGAGTAACTCCATAATATATCAAGTTTCCTTAACGCACTATAGTTACTCGTAGTTATTCAAATTAAGTTAACTTAAGGACAGTTTCATGCAACATTTAGGCAAAATAATTACTCATTTTAAATATCATCATCATCATCATCACTCCAGGGATTAGGCAATTGCCCGTTCCGACTTCATATTGCATCAGCCCAACGTCTTCTAGGTCTTCCAACATCACGCCTTCCTCTTGCTTGATAATTTCTGGCTAACAATGGATATCTCTCCTTACTCATTCCATCCATGTGATCAATCCATTTCTGTCTGTAATTCGTGACTTTATCCAATAAAGGCTGTACTTTCAATTCTTCTCTTATATCCTCATTTCTTATTCTATCAAGTCTTGTACATCCTTTTACTTGTCTTAGGAACCGTATCTCTGCCGTCTGTATTCTATCCTTCTGTCTTTTCACTGGAGCCCAAGTTTCACATCCATACAATATTGTGGGAACCGCCATAACATTATACATTTTTATCTTGGTTATCCACTTAGAATTTATTTAGTGTTTAAGTAAAAACAACAAATAAACAATTTACCAAACTGAATTGAACTTGGATCAGTCTTCCGAATAGGAAATAACGTTGGTCCTTAGCCATAACAACATCCATACGGAGATACGCTGTTTGTAAAATGTGGAGATCAGTTTTTTGTGAGAGTTAACATAGAGACCGTATTGGTGAGTCTTCCCTGAATAAATACGAACGTTCATCCATACTTGACGACTTGACATACGCTAAGTAGGTCATTTTGTACTGGACAAATGAACGTCACATACATAAAAATGTCCAATCGAATTTTCTGTCATAATCATTCTTAGTAATCAATAAACCTGTTTACAATTCTAATTCAGGTGAAGGTAAACATCTGTATAAAAATAAACCCACATCAGCCTTAATTTGCCTTTTTTTTTTTCAAAATATAAATACCCAATTACATAGTGCCTAAAAATCCAAACTTTGTAAACATCTGAAGTTTTATTTGTTACAACAAAGTAAAAAAAATAATTTTCATAGCATATTTTATGTAAGATTCAAAGGCCGACAAAATTGCTGGGTTAAGATTTGAGGTTGCATTTCGGGCACTAACTCTACGATACTGGATCCAGTTCTCTACAGAAAAAATCAGTAAATTACGGAATCTCTTTAAAATAAATTACCACATTTACACTATTTTTATTGTTTCCATAAAGACTGAAAGTTCATGTGAAAGATTATAAAATTAGGGATGTGTTTCGATCTTATTCCCCAAATAATATCTAAGGAGAAACGTTTACGAGTAGGTGAACGGAGAATATTCCATAACAGCTACATGAGCTTTATGGAAAACCAGATATAATAAGAAAAGTTACGTTTCATTGCCTGGGATGGAGACAACATGTCGCACGAATGGATAATGAAAGAGGGGCATGTAAACTTGCTGTAGGCAATCTAAGAATGATGTGGAGGGGGGTTAAATTATCCATGATTTGAGTAAATAAAGTTATACAGATAATGATTGGAAAACTTTAATTCAGGAGAGAATTTGTATGGGGAAGTAGGCCTACTTTGGGTTCAATAGTGCAATTAGATAGTTATCACTGATTTAGAGACATTAAAATTTGTAAACCTGCGATCATGATTCATATTTAGTTTCTAGAATTCACCCATAGCACATCGTGGTCCGTGTCGTGATACAACAAACTTACGTCATCTCCAAATTTCGACTTGACGTCATAAGAAAAAATGTACACATCTAATTTTGCCAATTCCAATAATGAAAATATTATATCCACGGGCTTGTTTAATAAGAACCTATGGGGCTCCAATTCATATAAAAATTAACCGTCTACTTAAAACATGTATATAAGGGACCAGGACAAACAATTCTAAATATAAATTAAAATAAAATACTTAAAAAAGATCAAATAATCCATTTAATAAATAACAGAATACAGTGAGAACATATATTTAGCCAGTACATTACTCAAAGAACGCCCCTTCACTATTCATGTAATTAGCGACGATACCAAAATTTCTGCGTAAGAAGGGCCACACATTTTTGTCACAAGTCTCGTTATTTTTCAGCTTACATTTTTATTTTACCTGACTTTAATCTATGACACAGAACTAATACTTACATAACTTCCGAAGGAAGACATACTCCTAATTTTTATGGGATGATAATGTATGTATATAACCAATTAATACAAGTTAATAATCTTTTTATGAAAATTTTAATAACTTGTTAACATTTATCTTTGCCTTATTTCACGTGTTTTTTTTTTTCGTTTTGTTGAATCAGTTTTTTATGTAGCAAAGGTGGCGCTCTAAGGATCTAAGTTCTACATTGTTTTCTTTTTTTATCGCATAGATTGATATTGAAATGACTGTATTAATATTAACTAGAGCGGATTAGAAAATTAACAATATAAAAGTGCTAAATACTGTATTGTACTTACAACCAAAGGGAAATATGCACAATATGTAATTTGCAAATAGATATGATGGTCGTTTTCTAAAATCGTTATATATTTTTATTGATGATCTTTATGGCGTGACAGTATGTCCACTAGTACTTGGTATGTCGGCCGCGGTGGTCTAGAGGTCATATTCCTTGCCTCTAATCACGACGGTCGCGGATTCAAACCCGGCCGGGGTCGATGGATTTTTAGGATGGAAATATCCAAGGGACGAGTCCTCTGGGAGGTACTTAAAGCTCTGAAGATTTTCAGGCTACCAAAAATTCTGCAAGCCTGGATAAAGAGGTCTCTTCGCAAAACTTAACCGATCTTGATCCTTCAAAGTAATAACTTATTTGCCTATTAGATGCTTAATTCTGACGATGTGCTAACCACGCGTCACTCGCTGACATCTATAGGTAAATTAGCTTGATTAGAAACTCCCTCTAGGGAGCAACCGTATCCTCACGTGGGACTTTTTTACACGCTTTTATATTAGCTTGACCTGCCTGTTTATGTAACGGAATCTTTCAACACGATTTTCACCCACGTAACATCATTGGATCGATATGAAATTTTGTATACTTTTAAAGGGCCAATGACAATATAATAATTTTAAAAAAGTTTCGAAGATCCTGGCCAGGATCATCAGGACATCAAAATAATAAAGACCGGTTTTTAGTCTATCGTTGTAAGAAATTATTATTATATCCTCTGGTAACTCAGTTGGTAGAGCGGTGGACTGTAATGGTATATAATTTCAGTAATCTATAGGTCGCTAGTTCTAATCCGGTCCGGAGGATTTTCTAGAAGAGTATTACTTAAGCTCATACTATAATAACATCGAATTTAAAGATATTTACATTTCTACCTTAATCTGTAAAATATTAATGACAATTTTGTAAACATACCACTTTGTAATTTATCCAAAAAATATGAGAAGGATCCGATTAATTGTAACTACTTATCTACATTAAAAATATTCAAAAATATTATAATTATGTTAGATAATAATAATTTTAAAAATGTATCATTATATTTGTGCCTAGACACTAAACATATCGTAAGCAATTACATTTTCATGGGATTCCCGTTTATGACAATCAATTAAACTAAAAATGAAAAAAATAGATAATAGTTTAAAATACTAAAACAACACGCTTTATTAGAAAACCAAACTAAAAAATTAAAAATAAATAATAGTTTTAAAAACTGAAACAACACGCTTTATTAGAAAACCGGACTAAAAATGAAAAATAATTTTAATTTCCAACACGTCTGGGATAAAATTAAAGTGGTCAACAAAAAATCATCTCCAACACTTCTAGAATAAAACTAGAGTTATCTACAAAAATAAATAATAGTTTTAAAAAACTGAAACAACACGCTTTATTAGAAAACCGGACTAAAATGAAAAATAGTTTTAATTTCCAACACGCTTGGGATAAAATTAAAGTGGTCAACAAAAAATCATCTCCACCACTTCTAGAATAAAACTAGAGTTATCTACAAAAATAAATAATAGTTTTAAAAACTAAAACAACACGCTTTATTAGAAAACCGAACTAAAAATGAAAAATAATTTAAATTTCCAACACGTCTGGGATAAAATTAAAGTGGTCAAAAAAAATCATCTGCAACATATATAGAATAAAATTAGAGTTATCAACAAAAATAAAATAATTTTACTATCAAAAGCGTGAGGTGCTCTATTTCAATTAATATATTTGATAATAAACAGATATTGGTATATGTAAAGTCTCTAAGAAAAAAATGTAATAATCATAAAAAGCACCCCACGCTTTTGATGGTAAAATTATTTTCTTTTTGTTGATAACTCTAGTTTTATTCTATACATGTAGGAGATGATTTTTTTGTTGACCACTTTAATTTTATCCCAAGCGTGTTGGAAATTTAAATTATTTTTCATTTTTTAGTTCGGTTTTCTAATAAAGCGTGTTGTTTTAGTTTTTTAAAACTATTATTTATTATTTATTTTTAGTTTTAATATTTTACAGAATAAGATAAAAATGTAAATATCTTTAAATTCGATACTATTGTAGTATGAGCTAAAAGTAATACTCTTCTAAAAAGAATCCTCCCAGCCGAAATTGAACCAGCGACCTATGAATTACTGAAATTATATACCACTACAGTTCACCGCTCTACCAACTGAGCTCTTAACACGATTGACTTAAAAGTCGACAAGTCCGCAACCTATTATACCAGTTTTCATTTTTATGATTTTCTGATGATTCTGGCCAGGATTTTAGAAACAAGATATGGAATTAATGTATTGTCACGGGTCCTGTAAAAGTATACAAAGTTTCAAGTCGATCCAATGATTTTAAGTGGGTGAAAATCGCGTTGAAAGATTCCGTTACACAGATAGATAGATACAGTTCAAGCTAATATAAAGCGTGTAAAAAATAATTTTAACATCAAAAGTCTGGGGTACTTTTTATGGTTTTTACGTTTTCTTCCTACAGACTTTACTTTTACCAATATCTGTTTATTATGAAATATATTGATTGATATAGAGCACCCCACGCTTTTGATGGTAAAATTATTTTACTTTTCTTGATAACTCTAGTTTTATTCTAAATGTGTTGGAGTTGATTTTTTTGTTGGACACTTTAATTTTATCCCAAGCCTGTTGGAAATTAAAATTATTTATCATTTTTCAGTTCGGTTTTCTAATAAAGCGTATTGTTTTAGTTTTTTAAAATATGATTCATTACAGATAAATATTATATAAAATTATACTGGTAATAACAATACGGTATTAAGAATTGTATGTTCACCGCTGTGGTCTCGGGGTAGCGTGCTTGCCTTATCACGCAGCGGGCCCAGGTTCGATCCCCGGTCGGGGACAGTTTTTCTGGGTGAGGTTTTTATAGGGGTTTTTTCTCACTTGTAAGACAAATGTCAGGAAAACTTTAAGGCCAAATCGGTCCCCGAAATCATATGGCCATCACAATGATCATCATTCATATTCATCTTAGGTTAAGCTTAGGATTAGGGACTCTCCTGGCGCACCATTTATCACCACCATCACCCATCATATCATCTGGGCAAACGTAATCCCGCCTTCCAGGCGCCCCAACCTCAGACGTGGGTTACAAGTATGCCATGCCAAGAGAGAAACCAGGAATGTCGAAAAGACAAACCTGGGGCATTTGAAAAAGAAAATGTATACACACCTGCGTGGACATAAATATTTGTCATGGTAACAAATTGTTGCAATTTTCGTAACAAATTAATGTTATACCTAACTCAGGGCTTTTACACTCGCATAACATTTATGTACTCCAGTCAGGTTTCAACTCCAGACTTTCGGATTTAGAATTGAAAGCGATAACCTCTAATCCATAGAACCATAGACAATCCAGCAGCATAAAAGTAAGATGTAAGAAACACAGATATTTCTTTACAATTTACTGAAGAAATTAAATCAATATAATTAAAATAATTATCTAGATCTCACAATTACAAAAATTTAAATAACAATAGTTCAGACATTAGCATATCCACCAGCAACACAATAGCCAATCACGAAAAATCCAGATACCTTTTTCAACAAAAAAAATAAGCACGAAGCAAATTACAATAAGGAAGTAAATTACAGAAATCCAGAAATGAATATAATCAAGAAATAATAAAATAAAAAATAAATTACGAAATAATAAATATAACCAGATTTGATAAAGAAATCAATTAAAATAAATATAACTGGATAATCCTCACGTATGAAGGCAACATAACTGCAAAACTGGCCAAATAAAGCACGATACAAATATAAGAGTAGCTTATAAAAACAATTTTATCTCAAAGAATATAGAAGACATCATATATGAAAATAACCGGGATAACTGTTCTATCGAGAGAACCAGAAATGTATATATAAGATTGAACGAGCCTTTTAGGTATATCAAACACAACAGATATATACAGGTCATCGGTTTAACACAACTGACAACGTACTTTCAATATTATATAGAGGGTGTCATAACAGAAAGTATACATCCTGGAAGGAATAGAAATCTTGAAAGAAGAAGTGAGAACGGAAACCTATTTAATGAGAACACGCCCTACGGACCTTAACCCTCTGTACAGAATGCTCACTGAAAACAATTAGGAGCTGCTGAATATGGAACAAGTTTCGAAATGTCAGAAATATTTTAATGTAAGTTTACTTTGTTGATGAGACGACTGACATCTCAGGTACAAGTTTCACCATTTTAACTTATTTTAACATTTTATACGTCACACGCAAACCGGGCTTAAGAGGACACGATGTGTTGGATGAGGATTTCAAATTGGTGATAACACATTTACTTTTTGACCATAAAAGAATATAGAGGGCCTTCCTGAATGATGATCAGATTAATTCAGAGCGCCCCCGAGACAACACTGACTTTCAAGACAAGACACACCATTCTCACATACATTGTTACTTAGGGCGAATATGGTATGGTTGAAAATTGTGATGATTATGTGGTGTTTCCGGACCACTTTGGCTTTAAGGTTTCCTGACATTTGTCTCATAGGTGAACAATAACTCCGAGAAAACCTTATTCAGGAAACTTGCAGCGAATGGGAATCAAACCCAGCCCCCTAGTTTGAGGCAACGAAGTTACCTCTAAAGCACAGCGATGACCGTAAAGTATAAAAGTGCAACATTTAGATTATTATGTAAACATATATAATTATTATTTCTGGTATTTATACTATTTTCCTTTAGATCTTACGTATCTGTAACTATCTAACTAATTCACTGGCACTATCGAACCCTCTGGTCCATGAACGCCTTGACATAAGCTCTTCATATATCCACATGGAGGCGCGAAAGTAAGTTCTCTAATATAACTATCCGCAGCTAATAGTTTTAAATCTTCCCCTGTATATCTACGTCCCTCATATTATGATTACTTTTATTCTCCCATCTCATTCTCAGCCTACCAACTGTGTGTTTTTACTCTGATTTTTCCTACAAAAAGTTTCCATGATCATTTTTCATTCCCCATCCGTGCCTATCGTAGTCTACGAGATATAACTATTCTTATTATATCCGATTTCGTATAAAAATCATGTGAATCACTGTTTATTAGTCTTCTCCATTCGCAAGTCCGTTCATCTCTCTGTGATCCAAAAATGTTCTAAGAACCCCTCCCTTAAATTAATAGTCCATGTTCCGCATCCATGTAATATAATTGGGAGAATAGCCTTTAACATATGTTCAGTTTATCGTACGTAACTATAGTAAAAACATATTTAAATTATATTAATACTCCAGCATAATTTATTCATTGTGCAATTTGCATACGTGGAACAATAAGTTATATTGTTATTCTGTCACGTGACGTGTTTTTGTCAGATAAAATACGTCACACAAAGGCTGTAATGAGAAGTGTTTATGTAACATTATCGAGAAATCGATTTTACAACCTGGACAGCTGTGTGGTCCCTTCAATTCTCATACATCGTTTTATTAAGTAAGAAAGTACAATTCGATTATCATACAGAATGTATATATTTTTAAAGTCCCAAAATTTGACACTTAAAAAGAACTGTAAGTTATATTCATTATTTTGAGTTTAGAAACATATAATTAGCTATTCATATTTCAGACGTGATGTGATCTTGTACGTGTGATTAACCTCATCCGTAAATGATACACAGGCAATGGAACTGCAGCATAGCCCTAGTTAAACCATTGGCAAACTGATTTCTGGGTTAAAAATCATTTGGCACCACTGGATTATAGGGGTGTTATAACCGCACAAGTACAAGTCCCCCATAAAATGTACTTGTAAGCATCAGTTTCTTGGCTAACATTGGAACTACGGAACTAAAAGAACTATAATTGTGAATACATTTAGGGTTCTATATAACCTTCAAAAGTCCTGCAATTTTAAGATATCGTGGAGAATTAAACATACATTTCCGACTGTTGCTTCAAAATATCCAACTTACATCTGCCTTTCATATGTTTATTTCCATCCTAAAGCTGAAAGACAAACTGTACTAATAATTATAAAGGTAATACAAAACTGTAGGAAATCCGGCAGACTCACAATCATTTTATTCCATTCATGAACTCAATTCAGCATCTCATCTCATAGGTGTTTCTTACATTCCACCATGCCTTACAGTAGTATTACCTGTCGGGAGAGGGATTTTAAACTATGGATCACAGGCAGAGTTTTTTGACACACAAGGACAAGACAGCATTCCCGAATGAGAGATGAGCTCGTTGTCAGGGCCACTTCCGAGATACCACAACATTAAAAGTAAACACACCATACATGTACACATTAATTCAGAACATAGCGAATATGATATTGATGATTATGATGGCCAGGTAATATTCCGGAATTATCTGGATCTTAAAGTTTCCTGAAATATGCCTCACAGGTGAGGAAAAACGCCGAAAAAACCACCACCCAGAAAATTTGTCCAGACCGAGGCACAATGATTAAAAAAATGATTTAAAGATTTGTTTTAAGTTTTCTCTATTCTGTTTATCATTATTTTAATATCCCTAGTGAAGAAACAATAGGGATTTTGCAAAAATAATAACGAGAATATTAAAACATTTTAACAGAAGTATTGCTGAATGAGAATCAAAATGGATTTAGAAAAGGACGATCATGTGCGGATTGTGTTTTTATAATGAAGCGATTCATTAAAAAAGGTGAGAATTTAATTTGGAAACGGATTTGGTGTTTGTGGACTATATTAAAGCGTTCGATAATGTATTAAGAGCAAAACTTTGAACAATAATAATGGGAAAATGATACCCAAAAATTTAACAAATATGAATGAAACAATGTACAAATATACAGAAATTACTATAGACAATGATAATTCCACTAATTTCAAAATGGAAAACATAACTTTAGGAGTAAGACAGGGCTGTCCTCTCTCGCCGACTTCATTTAATACATATTTGGACGCAGTTGTCACAGAATGGCAAACACAGCTAAGTGAACACGTTAAACTGGGAACTACCATAATAGACATATTTATGTTTGCAGATGATCAGGTCATATGTGCAGAATCAGAAAATGAATTACAAAAAGCCACACTACTACTCAAGATAACCATGGAGAAATACAATCTCAAGTTTTCAACGAAGAAAACAAAAACAATGGCCTTTCCGGGAAAATATGTAGTTCGATCGAAAATAGTTTTGAACGATGAAATCATCGAATAAGTACAGAGTTTTAAATATTTAGAATCCAATATCGTCTTGGAATCCCTTATGATGCGGGAGGGGGCGTCTAGCGAGAAGAGCACAATTTTAAATTCTTGGGAAAAAGTGATTCCATTAGCGACCTGAGAAAGTAAAGCTCTCAGCTTGCTAGACAATCACCGCGAGGTGTCAGTCGAGTTACCAGACCTTCATGTGACCTCCTTACTAAAAAAAAAGTTGGTACTCCTTTAAGTTAGATGCTGAGTCGACTTCAGGGGGCGCTAGCGCTGCCAGAATATTTAGGCAGTTAATAAATGCTGACCCGATTGGGAATCGAATAACCGATCTTCGATTTGTTGTATATTGCTTTAACCATTTACGCTACGTCGTATCCCCGTAAATTCTTGAATACAGTAACAATATTGAGGACAGGCAAAAGGGCTCATTGGAGATATTAATATAATCATTATTTAAATATTGTAACTTTTCTATCCTCAATTTTATTTTATTATAATGAAGTGTCTTAGTTCAGTAAACTTATTTTCAATTGACTGTGTGCGTCCTTCTTTTGTCAGATACATTTTACTTGTACAAAGGACGAAGTCGCATTACATTGATATATATATATATACATATATATATATACATATATATATATACATATATATTTATATATATTTATATACAGGCGCGTAGATGACAAAGAGAGAGAGAGAGAGAGAGAGAGAGAGAGAGAGAGAGAGAGGAGAAGTATGTTTTTTTCTGGTTGTTTATGTATGCGTTAATGGGTGTATATATATATATATATATATATATATATCGATGTTATAATTAAATTTTGATATGAATCAATGCAGAGCTAGTACGACATGAAAAGAAATATTCACTTTAATTTGCTGACTTGTTATAGTAGCCACTAGAGGACAGTGAGACTGAATCCCGCTACATCTCATGTTAGAGAATATATAAATATATAAATGTTTGTGCTGGGATAGCGTAAGTGGTAGCGCAGTGAAGTTTCAATTCAGAGGTCGTGGGTTCAAATACCCGTCCAGGTGTTTATTATTTTCATATGATATATATATATATATATATATATATATATATATATATTATGTGTGATCGTTACTCGTGAATTAGAAGTAGATGTGAACCGCCAAAAAAAAGGCTCTAAGCTCTAATATTACAACATCCTACACTCCTCCATGTAAGCAATATAAGAATATATCATCTAATATAAACTGGTCCGTTGAAGAAGTGTGTAAATTCAAAATAGATCACATTAACATTATCTATCCGCCCAGTGCGGGACTCTAAGCAGGAAAAGTGCAGTGGGTAGCATTTTAATTCTTACACAATGTACAATTTAATTACGTATTGGTCACCTATATCAGGTTGAGGAAAACCAGCTATAACGGCTGGGGTACCCGACGTGCTGACCACATGTCATCCCTATACTGGCTGGATGATCATCCACCTGTGATTAACACATTTGTATGAGGCCAACAGCCGGATGGTAGGTGAAGAGTCTTCTAGGACTGTCGCACCATGTTTTATTTTTTTTTGGTTGCCTATTTCAAAGTAGTTGAAAGTAATAGTAATTACAAGTTACGAATTAGACAGTACACAGTGGTGCGCCTCTCCAGATCTACGGTTCAAAGTAGAACAACACAATACAAGGGAAACATAGCCTGACCCAAGAAGCACAGACCTATATTTAAAACCTCTCCCTAAACGGAAATCGATCCCGAGTTGACGGAAAGAAAAAAGTAGGGGCAATATCGATAATGCCACTGCGACGGACACAACTTGGGTTATTCTACAGAATTGTGTAATTTCCTTATTCCGAGTGATATAAATGCATCTTTTTATTGAATGAATTTTAGAAACTGACTTCAAAATAAATTACCTATAACTTTCAAGCTTTACAGAATCTAATCCCCTTATTTTCAAATTAACGGGTAAGAGCTTCATATTTCAATATCTCTTCCCGATTTCTATTTAATGCATTACAATACTTCGTCTTCTTATTATTATTATTACTATTAACATTGTTATTAATATTATTATTATTATACTAACAATAAATAATAATAATAATAATAATAATAATAATATTGAGAATGTTCACGCATTGTGTATTGTTTTGTTTTATTTGTCCCGTGCATATTCACTTATGGATTTCTTTCTGTTTTTACACACTGTGATGTGGTATCGGTCACATCTTTCCTTGCACATCTCGCATACGCATGTGTCTTTTGGTACGTGATTGGTGATTGGTGCTTATTCTCTGGTGAAAACCGTGTACCGCCATCCTGGTCACCAGGTGTCGCAGCTCGTAGTTCGGCGACATCCAGTTGTTGTTTGCCATCGCCTCTGTGGAGTAGAATTCGTCCCAGATCTCGTCTTGTTTTCTCCTACTGTTGTGTAATACCTTTGCTGCTGCCTCTGTTGTGGGTAACAAGAATTTCAGCATCAGGTCTTGAAGCAGGAATGTTTCTCTAGCCATCACATATGTCAGCCTGGATGGGGTATATTTTGATAACCCCATCACTCTCTTTAGGTATCTGTCTTTTAGATTTTCCAGGCTCTCCAGCTGTCTCTCCGTTAGCCGTTCCCATATTATTTCCAATCCGTACGTTGCCGCCGGTAGTATCTTGGCCTCGAATAGTCTCATTGCTGTTTTGAGTGATAGGGCTTGTATATTCTCTATATCGTTTATGGCCCTCACTGCTTCTATCAGTCTCCTTTTTATGTGTAATGTGAATGATTTCCCATTTGTTTGGATCGTGATCCCTACATATTTATATGTTTTGACTTTCCTCAGTGGTTTTCCTTTGTAGTAGATTTCCGTGTTTGCCTCTAGTCTACCTCCTTTCCGAAATACGACGTATTCTGTCTTATCTTCATTTATAGTGAGTTCGTTTCCTTCTGCCCACACTTGGAGTGCATCCATCGCTTTCTGCAGCTCTATCCTATTGCTTGAGGCGATCGCCATATCATCTGCGTACATGTATACTGTTACCTGCTGTGTTCTTTCTTTGTTTACTGCCTCTATGACATCATGTGTGAGTACATTAAAGAGAATCGGGTTGAGGGGATCAGCCCTATAGTACCCCGTTTGTTTGTATTATCCAATTTGATCTGGTTATCCCATCTTGTATTTGTACTCGGTTTTCTGCCAGTATATTGTTTATGATTGTAGTCATCCAGGCGTCTCCTATGATCCTTTCCAGTTTACTTATTAGCTTTTATCCTGTTCACCATGTCGAAGGCTTTGGAGTTATCGACGAACACGACGTGCACGTTACCCTTTCCTTCTTTAGCTCGTCCTCAATAGTTGACAGTAGGCATTCTGCAGCTGATAGTGTCGATCTCCCCCGTCGAAACCCGAATTGCTCATCTGGTAAACACGTTTCTATTTTTGTGTTTATTCTCATTGTTATTAAACGTGTGAATATCTTTAACACTATGTTCGAGTGCTATTCCTCTTTATGCCTCTGTGCTACTCGGGTCTCTTTTTCCTTTATACATCATTTTTATTACGGACTGTCGCCAGTCATCGGGATCTGTCCTGTTTTCAAACATTTATTTAGGAGTAGTGACCAGATATCTGCCAGCATCATGAACGATTCTTTTATATGTTCGTTACATATGCCATCAGGTCCTGGCGCTTTTTTTGTTTTGAGAGACTTTACTGTCCTTTCTATTCCGCCCTTCGTGAAGTAGGGGCATTCTTTTCCTTTCTCATTTCCTGTTGTCCATTGAGGTCTTGTTTCTTTTTGTGTCACTACTTTTCCTACGTGGTCTTCCCATACTTCCATCGGGATGTCCGCTGGGAATCTTGGTCTCCTTGTCTTAAGTGCTCTATATGGGTTTGCCTCTGCCTCTTCTACCATTTTTATTGCTTCTCTTTCCATGTGCTCCTTTTTTTTAATTTTCAGGAGTGTTTTGTATTTTTTTCTTTCCGTGTGGTATTCCTCCAAGCCTTCTTTGTAGTTCGATCTTTTTTCTTTCCCTAGTGCAGTGAGCGTCATTTTCCGCTGCTCATAGCAATCTTTATCGAACCTGCTCCTTGCTTTCCTGGGTTGTATTGGTATGATTGCGTTTTTCATCATTGCCGTTATTTCCCTGGTTGCCTCTTCTATTTTTCCCTCTTGGATTAGTTCTGTTATGATTTTCTCCTTTTGCCTTCCGTCGGTTTCAATCTTGCTTATGTCCAGCTTCCTGCTTATCTGCGTTTGTTATACTGCTTGTTTAATTGATTTCACTTTCATTAGTGCGTCCATAGGTATGTGCTTTTTTATTATAGCTCCATCAGTTTTCCATAGTTGATTTTGGTGCATTGCTGTTAATCCTCTTGTGAATAATAGATCTATGGCGCTCGTTCCGTTGTGACATATATATGTTGGTGTTTTGTCATTTATTAGGTGGTGTCCCTCTCCTGCTAGAAATTGTAGCACTAACAATAAATACAAATATTATACAGGTAATAAAAAACTTATATGATGAATATATCTCCAAAGTAAAAATGGGTAAAACTATTACATTAGGTTTCTGAAAAGGATGTTATTTACCGCCGATCTTAATCAAAATATATCTAAAAACCTTAACACAATAAAAAAATTCACCTATGGGAATAAAGGTAGATGATGATACCATTTATTTGTTGCTATTTGCTGATGATCAGCTACTGATGGACGATTACGAAGATTTAGATTACATGACAAGAAAACTGAAGGAGAAATATGAAAAAATGGGGATCAAAGATAAAATTTATACTAAACCTAGGATGTGATAATAAGAGATGAATCAAACGATCTGATATTAGATAACGGACATGGAAAAATATAAGCATGTGACGGATATGTATATTAGGGGGCAAACCGTAGTACAGATGGGAATTAAGGAGAGGAGAAATTTGTAATATCAGAATTAAATGGTGTTTTATGGGATTGGAATATAAGTTCTAAAACAAAAATACAAATATTTAAATACAATAATAAGGAGTACAATGACATACTGTACAGAAACATGGGAATTAAAATCTGGAACAAAAAGTAAATTAAATTCTGCAGAAATGGATTTTTGGAGGCGTTCAGTTGGACTTTCTAGAAGAGATAAAATAAAAAAAACAGTGTAATTAAACAAAATATGAATGTTGAAACTTAAATTGTAGATTTCATAAAAAAAACAATAAAAATGCTATGGTCATGTAAAAAGAATAATAGAAGATAGGTCATCATCATCATCTTCAAGGTATGGGCCTGTTGGCCCGTTCCGCTCCCCGGCGCACTACATGCCGCAGGCGCAGGTCGTCCTTCCAACGACGTTTTGGTCTTCCTACATTTCTTCGGCCTAGAGGCCTATAATGAAGCAGCTGTTTTGATAAACGATTATTTGGCATTCTTTGTATATGTTCAAACCAATTACGTTTATTTGTGTGTATTTTCTCGTTTATATTATAGATTTGTAGTTCATCTCTGATATCTTGACTTCTCTTTTGATCTCTTAGAGATACACCTGCAACTGATCTGAGAAATCTCATTTCTATTGTCTCAATTTTATTTTTTATCAGAGATCGTTAAAGGCCAAGTCTCAGACCCGTATGTTAATGTTGGAACGGCTACTGTTTTGTAAAATTTTAATTGAGTTTCCCTTGTGGTCTTATTTCTCAAATATCTTCTTATTGAACCACATATCTGTTGAAATTTCCCTAATTTCTTCTCCATGTCCAAATTTTGCTGGTACGATATCATGCATCCCAGATAATTGAAACAAGTTACTTGTTCAATTATGTTTGCTCCAATTACAATTTTTGTCCTTTTATGCTGAGTTCCAATAAATGCCATTGACTTTGTTTTCTCTGTTGATATATTTAAATTATAATCGTTTATTAGTTTCCATAATTTATAAACTGATCTTTGTAGTTGATTTTCTGAGGAAGCTACAATGATCTGGTCATCTGCGAATAAAAGACAGTTCATTTTCGTACCGTTTATCATAAAATGTTCATCTAAAAAAGTTTGCCATGTACTAATGATATCATCTAAATATATATTAAAAAGTATTGGCGAAAGAGGGCAACCTTGTCGAAGTCCATTGTTGATTTCTACGCAAGTTTCTCCAGGACCATTTCCTTTATCTATACGAATTTTTGTATTTTCGTATAAACTTTTTATAGCTTTAATTAGATGAGGTGGATATCCTTTATTATTTAGTATATCCCATAATTTAGAGCGCATAATTTTATCAAAAGCCTTCTCATAGTCGATAAACAATATGTGTGTCTCAAGATTAAATTCTCTTCTTTTTTCTATCAACTGTTGGAGTGAAAAGATACAGTCAATTGTAGAGCGGCCTTTTCTGAACCCATGTTGTTCATTTGAAATAATTTCATTACTTATCTTTCCGATTCTTCTAGATAATATTTTAGCATAGATTTTGCTGCATGTTCCCAAAAGGCTTATACCTCTGTAGTTATTTGGGTTATGTCTGTCACCTTTTTATATATAGGGATAACAATAGCTTCACTCCATTCTTCAGGTACACAGCCATATTGCCAACAGATATTTATGAAGTTTAATATCCTATGTATAAGAGCTTGAGATCCGCATTTAATAAGTTTGATATTGATTCTATCAATTCCAGGTGATTTTTTGTTTTTGAAGCCCTTTATTGTTTCAGTAAATTCTTCTATTGTTATGGAATCAACACTTAAATCACTTTCCATAATTAATATGTTACTTTCTTCTTTGTCATTATGGCTCCATAATTCTTTATAGTATTGTAGCCAATTTTTTTCATGAATTGGATTAAAATTAAGTTTATCCTTTTCATCTTTATTTATCTCTCTTAAGATTTTATAAGCATAATTTTGTCTACCATGAAGATCGTTTTCCATATCAGAAATATATTTATCCCAACTTTGCCTACGTAGCCTCCGAGTTTCTCTCTTAACAATGGCACATTTCTTTTTATATTCTATTCTGTTTTCCGTACTTTCATTATGTAAATAGTTCAAATAAGCTTCTTTCTTTTCTTCAATAAGTTTTGCTATTTCCGAATTCCAAATTTTAAGACCACGCTTTTGATATCTTTTCTTTCTTTTACCTAGTGCTTCTTCTGCAGCTTGTAATCTAATTGCTTTTATCTTCTGCCATTCTAAATTTATATTTAAGCTTATTGGCATTTCTTCCATTAATTGATTTAATCTATTTTGGTATAACATTTTTATACTATCTTCTCTTAATAAATGTACCTTAAAGGTTTCAGTAATATTTCCTTTTTTCTGTAATTTCTTCCATCTTGTTGGTAATTTAAGTATTGCTTTTACTAGAAAATGATCTGTCATAACGTCTGGACCTCTGAATACTCTAGTATCTTCAATATGTGGGACAATCTTCTTATTTGCAATTACATAGTCAATAATACTTTGAGAGTTTCTTTCGCATCTAGTATATTTATGAATATCTTTATGTTCAAAAAAAGTATTCATAATTCGTAAATCATTGTACTCACAGAAATGTATGAGTTCTTTTCCATTTTCAGTTATTGTATTTTCACCTTTGCTTCCTACTATTCCTGGAATTGTTTGATTACCCACTCTAGCATTAAAATCACCTAATATTAAAATGTAGTCATTTGAATTAACTTTGTCTAGTGTTTTCTGTAATTGTTCATAAAATTCTTCGGTTTCTTCTTTCTTCCCTTCATTTGGTGCGTATATCCCAATCACTGTTAAGTAACCTCTGTCTTGTTTCATTCTTAATGTTATTATTCTTTCATTAACAAACGTATACCCATGTATTTTATTTTTCCATTCCTTTTTTATAAATATTGATATACCTGCAGATGCACGTTTATTCTGTTGAACTCCACTATAAATAAAAATGTATTTCTCTAGTTCTTCTGATCCTTTTAACTTCTTTTTTGTTTCGCTAATTATTGCTAAATCTATTTGTGATGTCCATAATTCTTTTTCTAAGATTTCTTTTTTATATGATAAGCCTCTAACATTCCAGGTAGCTATGTTCACTTTTGCCAGTTTTCCTAATCGTTTATCCTTTAGTTTTGCTGTGGTCGTCGTCGTTCGATCTGTCCGAATATTGCTTTGGGGAGTTCGAGTTTTTTTTATAATTCCTCGTAGCAGGTAACCGGCCTGCTGCCGAGTAGTCCAATGGTGGGGCTGCCACCTCAAAGCATTTGAACATGCTTCCATCTGTAGAAACCCCAGGTGGAGGGCTGCCTCTTCCGCTTGTCTCGCCTTTATTGAAGCTTGTTCTTTTTGCCGATCCAACCGTTGAGGTCTTCACCCGTATCCCTGGGCAGGGGCCCTCGTTATACCCCGAGAGATTGGGTCCTTGACAGAACTTAGTCACTAAGATTCTTAGTGTTCACCCCCGCGACGAGAACGCGCCTGTCAAGAATTACCCAGCTGTATACAGTTCCGGCTTATGCCCCCTGTACACACTGGGCCGGGTTAATAGCCTCGTCTAAAACCAAGGCTAAAGGCTTAGAAGATAGATTCCGAAGAATAATATTAGAATCGGTGCCACTTGGTAGAAGGAGAAGAAGAAGAAGAGGACGGCCAAAATAATGTGGAATGGTGGTGTTTTGAGCTACATGAGATAAAAAGTATTGGTCGATAGAGATTGGAATGACAGAGAGATGTGGAGGAGAATGACAGTAGATTAATTGGGCTCAATAAGATGTGAAACCTGCTGAATAAATAAATACATTATTATTATTATTATTATTATTATTATTATTATTATTATTATTATTATTATTATCACAAATGAAAAAAAAATACTCGTCACTGAAATGGACTACTGGAGACGTGCTGCAAGAATATCCAGGAAGGATAAAATCAGAAATTCATATATAAAAGAAAAAATGCAGGTACAATATTCAGTATTAGATTTTATAAAGAAGAAAACAATTAAATTGGTACGGACACATTAGAAGGATGGAAGAAGGAAGACTACCTAAGATAATCATGGACTGGGAACCACAGGAAAGGAAAAGAAGGGTAGACCAAATATTACGTGGATTCAGGGAATCAATGAAACTAAGAGGGGATGGGAAATAGAAGAAGATATATGGATGAACAGACAAGAATGGAAAAATGTGTTGAAACAAATGTGTAGTTAACTGTGAACATGGGTACCGGAAAAATGTATATTCTTTGTAAAAGCCGGAATAATAAAAATTATTATTATTATTATTATTATTATTATTAACTATTATTAGCTATTATTAGTCCCATTGATATTGTCCATCGATGCAGTCTCTAGGTAGCGTCGTTACCTTGTACGCATGTACCATGGATTCGTTATCCGGTCGTGACAGGTTTTCTGGGTGAGAATATTTCGGTGTTTTCTTGACCAGTAAGATAAATATCGGGAACCTTTAATTTCCAATTGTTCCCCTAATATCCACTAGTCATCACAATCGCCCACATAATATTAGCCTTGTTTGGTATGAATAAATGAGTGAATGGGCGTGTCTTGTCTTTATTCATCATTTTGTCTCTGAAGTGACTCTGTCATTGAACTCATCACTTATCCAAGGAGACCATCCCTATCAATTTGCGGTCTCAGAGCATGTGTTTGATTCGGAATTAAAAATTCTCTCTTTGCAGAATGTGTTGCTGTAAGAGCTTCTTGGCGTGGATTATGTAAGAAAACTGTAAAGGGAGAGGTTAAACTAAGAAAAAGTGAAAAATTATTTTATTATTATTAAAATTATTATCATTACTCTTCTTATTTATTATTATTATTATTACTATTATTATTATTATATTATTATTTGCATTGAGAGTAATTGAGCTTTCACATTAATCAAGGAATGTGTGGAACCCAACTATTAACATATTATTTAATTACTGGCTTCACGGTCCTTTGAGTCTAGTTATAGCCTCTCGTTTTTTAGGAGTTTCAACACCAAGTTAATTTATTTACTTATTATTTTAGTGTAGATGCCATAAATGCCATGTGGTCAGCATACTGATCCAATGAAACATTTAGTAGGCAATTAAGGTATTGCCTGGATGATTAAGGTTGATAAATTTGCTTAGTGTCCTCTTTTTTAGACTTAAGATTATTTTATCAGCTTGATAATCTTCAGACTCGGAAAACACGAGCGTATTTTCAAAATTTAGCTTCTAATTAAATTATTATTATTTAAATGTTATTTTTATAAAATACGGTTGATTAGATAATAATTATTTTTACAGAATTTTTCAAATTATTTAAATGATAAATTATTTAATAAATGTTCATTACTTTTTAATAGTGATTTTCATTCACTCCATACTTAAGTTGTAAGTCAACTCATACCATACAATTTTTCTATTTACCTTTATTTTGGAATAAGCGTATCAAATACACATCTCGGTACACGCTTGACCAGTGCGCGCGGCTGCCCCGACTGGGATCTCAGGTTCGAACCCTGGCGGTTCCAGAGGAGTATTGATGGGAGTCCATACCGGAATGTTTCGGGTTACTCTCCAGGATCTCCCTTTTCCCGAATTTCATCCCATCAACACTCTTCATTCTCCCTGCCCTTCCCTCATGTCATTTCATTTCTCATCACCTTTCACTTCATCTCATGTTAGGAAAAACAGTTTGGTTTGCGCATATAGGTGTTGAAAATGTGTAATTGCGGGGTGTATTGGTGGGTCCACAAGGGTCATGACTCCGAGCCTGAGCAATAGAAAAGAACATAGGATGCCAAGGAGAGGATTAGTAGCCCAGCCTCGTGGCCGCAGGCCCAACGAAAAATAGCGGTATGAGTCATGAGAGAGGAACCTGGTGGGCTGGTCCCGAAAAGACGACCTACAACTCACATAACGTCATTCATCCGTAATACACGGGAATAGCTCAACATATCTTTGAGTTCGCGGTGCTCAGGGCTGACTGCCGCTCAGTTTCAATAAAGAACGTATCAGGAACAAACAACATTAACAACTGATAGATCAGATACAGTATTTTGTCTAAAACCCTGAGTTGGCTTTCTCAAATTGTTTATCTGTAGCCTCTCTATAGCCAGGCGCTATAATAAAATAATGGATTTGGTATCATTCATTCATACTCAGTATTCTGTTAGTACTAGCAAAAAAAGAAATACATTTCAATTTAATTTTTTTTTTTTTTTTTTGCTGATCTGTTCTTATGTACAGTTTGATTTAGAAATATACGTTTGATCGCATTTTGTGACGAAAATATTATTATTAAAGTAATATGATGGTACCATTGGAAAGGGAATCCACCAAATTACAACAATAGAACAAAACAAATCACTTACATTAACACTAAGCAAGCCACTTTATTGCTTCAAACTGTTCGCCGTTTACATCCAAGCATAATTGGCAACGCTTTGGGAAGTTATGATACATGTTTGGGGAAATAGCTCTAATTTCTTCCTCAATCACTAATTTCAGCATGTAGACTTCTTGAGGTTTCCGGGCATAAACCTTCTCCTTCAAATAACCCCACAACCAATAGTCACATGCTGTGAGGTCAGGGGAACGTGCTGGCCATTGAATGGGACTTCTTCTTCCCACTCACCTGTTTTGCAAATGATCATCCAAAATTTCCTTCACCGCAATTGCACAGTGAGGAGGCGCACCATCCTGCTGGAAAAAAACATTGTTCATGTTCAGCACTTTGCATTATCGGCAGGACAATTTGTGTAAGGATATCACTATACCGATTACCATTAACAGTCTCGTACAAAATTCGCATTCCTGACAGTCCTTCCCATCCGATCATAGCCCAAATAGTGACTTTACCGCATCTTAAACGTGTCTCTTCAATAACATTAGGATTCTCTTTACCATAATAGTGAAAAATGCATCGATTAACACGTCCGTTCACATGGAAAACAGCTTCAAGAAAAAAGTGCAATTTTCTGTACCAATGTTCGTCGTTTGCTGATTCCCTTACAACAAATTCACAATATTCCATCAGCCTGTCAGGATCGTCTTCATTAAGTTCATGGACACGAATCGGTTTGAAGGGGTGGTGTACTTCTCACGCTTCAAAACACGACACACACTCGATTGACTGATATGAAGCTCACGTGCAGCTTGGCGGGTTCATTTTTGTGGGCTAGCGTCGAACGCCTCCACAATTCTCTTCGTTGTTTCTGCATCCGTGCTAATGCGAGGCCTTCCAGGAGGTTTGATTTTTGCATCCTTCCCGTTTCCACCAGTCGTTTTCTCCACTTCCCTACAGTCGACGGCTGCAATGCTACGTTAAACTCACGTCTTGCCTGTCTTGCGGCCTCACAATCATTAGCATACGCTATTGCCCATGCAGCAATTGTAATTTGCTTTGGCATATTCAACGCCATTTTGACTAATGATGTAAGTTCTACACTGTTGTGTTTTATTCCATTCGGATTTTCGAGCGCGTCAAAATAGTTGTAATTTGAATAATTGCCTTTGCAACGGTAATTTCATATCTCCTGTAATGGTAATATTTTCATCAGACAACGCGATCATACGTATAGCCATATTTATGATTCACCCCGTATATTGGATCATTATAAACATGTACGTAAATGAAATTAGGAGAATCCAAAACCGGGGAATTACAAAGATATCAATGAAATTAAGCAATAGTCTACATAAATAATTACAAGCAGTTCTCATGCTAGTTGGTTTAAAGCTTCAAGTAACACAAAGGGTTATAAACTCAGGAACCACAAGGTTAGTTCCCACTGATCGTGAAACAATTTCTCAAGGTGCGAATTTGAACTTCAGACTTCAGATTGCTTCAATCCATAGATAAATCCCAAGACTCTCGGTGTTTGTACGACTACTATGTGACTTTAATAAATATATCGACTTGCAAATAGTAAGTTAAATTATTTAATTTATATTATAACTTAATCTAGTTGTACTCTAACAACTCATTACTCACCATACTTGCTTCTTTGTCTAGAATTGCTTCCATCTTGTATGAAGGCTACTGGGCTTATAAACTGTTAAAATAGTATATAAGCTTATTTTACAACACTTTCGTATGTATAGTAAAATGTATGGCTTACCTTTTGTAGCTTTTTCATCCGTATTTTTATTATAACTTCTATTTGTGCTATAGGGCAAGCTCAGGTGACTCGGGGTAAAAATAAGGAAATCTATAATATCTGTTTCATTATCGTTAATACACATTTGATTGGTACTTCATGATTTAATATAATCTTCGATCAACACTTTGTACCAGATATAGTTATATCAATCAAATGCACCAGGAATTATTGACATTTATATTACTGTACTGCATGTTCCTATTCATCATAATTTGTTAGGGTGAATAGGAAACAGTATTATGGGTGAAACAAAAAGTATTCAAATGATTTCTTTGTTAACATATTTATTTTTTAATCATTTTAAACACAATTTTGTAACTTAATTTGCTGAATAAATTATTATAGGATAAGATTTATTTTATATATTGGGTTTACAAACATTTTTTCTTACCTCAGCTCCAACACACTTTTCATGATACCATAACTTCCTATACCAAGAAGCCAGATGCATTCTCCCAGGTTTCATAAAATGGGATTACTATAGCTTATAAACAAAATCCACTCATCGTGTTATTGTGTTCCGCCTTTACAGTAACATCATCATTACCTACTTCTTATTCAGATTCTGACGACGAAAAATTTGTGCTTATTGCATTTTTCTCCGCGAAGCAAAATTTATATTTCTTATATTGTTGAAATCTAATTCAAATCCACATGCAGACAATGGAAGAATTCTTTGTACTAATGCTTATTTCAGCTGATCGTCACTCCCACCGTTACGGTGACGATCAAGACACGAAAGAGGTACCCCAAATAACTCTGCAGCATGATACAACCTCCTCCTCTGATGGAATGCTTTAGAGCTATCTCTATACCTACCAATTTCTATCCAACTCTGTTTGGAATTAAACATCGGCAATGCAATAGTTCCAATAAATTAGTGAAATACCCTGTCCCTATTCAGCCGAAAATTAGTATCCCTATTCACACGAAATACATTATTTCAATTTTCATAGTTAACAACACTTAAACCGTAGTCGACAATAACGGGGATTATCGCAATCTCTTTGTCGATAAATACTTAATTTAGCAAAAATTAATTCCTAATCGAACCATTAGTTAAGAAGAGACCCGCACAATAAAATACGAAACTATTATGTGTACGAAACCATTATTTCATTTACCTGCATCACCATTTTTTTTTTGTGAAATCTTCGGATAACGAAATGAGAACCAAAATATCACGCAACTGGTTTTAATAGATGGAATACAGAGCTTAGTCGACAGATGGCAGAATTTCGCTGGAAGGCTTAGATTTCAATGGAGGAGATAACATTAAAAGTGGCCCTGTTCTCCCTGAATCCCGATTCAGTCGACCCAATTTCGTTTATACTGTTTGTCTTTTAATTATTATTAATATTAATGTAACTGCAACTTACTAACAAAAATATAAGTAATCATGTTTGTGAATAGAAAAAAATATTTTACACACTTCAAATGTTATGTTGTAAAGCCGTAAGGTCGAGGATTTGAGACCAGTGGAGTCAGGATTTTAAAAATGACAAACACCTTCTGGCGGCACCGTGGCCCTGGGGTCGACTTAGGTTCTAACGGGATCGACTAATACAAGGAATTAAGTATCTGAGGATAAATATGGCTGTCACGCATGACTGACAACCCGGCTGAGATCAAATGCCAATTGTCTAGAAAAGTGAAAGCCTTAACCTCCTACTGCCCTAAGGGCATTATAAGACCTCTAGTGAACTTTACAGTTCATAATGTATGAAAATTGTATAAAGCGGCACCGATTTTTTATTCACATTAGACAACATTCCGCATTATAAAATAACCAATCTTAGGTTATACAGCACCGTATATGTATTTTTATGTACCTTGGATTATTCGTAGTTCCGCTGCCGTTGTAAAGTATAGTATGTACGAGCGACATCACCGGTAACGCGCGAGAAAATAGTCCCGTTTCGTCAGCGTTAAAAATGTCTCTTAGGCGCGTATCCTGAAATTTAAGTATGCAGTTTCGGTTTCTACTCACTAACTATACTTTTATCCACATCCTTTGATTTCCCGCAAATTTCATTCCACTCTACATTGAGTCGTATTTTAATACTGCCCACACCCAACCTGAAGATGACTTCAAATTGTTATTCCCTAGGGTAGTAGTAACAGTTAGAACTTGACTTTGGGGCATTGGTCCGGAACTTAGGAGATTTTTTAACTTTTTTTTTATTTGACCATTTCCTTGCATCCATTCATCCATTATTTTTCTCTGTGTTTTAAAATCTCATAAACTTGGATTTTTCCATATTTAAATTTATTGATTATTTCGCGTTATGAGAGTTTGTTTTTCTTTATCTTTAATCAGTGTCACTTTTTTCGTTTAATGGCAATGATACATACGATTTAGCCAACTTTATTCCTTAAGTTCACAACGCTACCTGTGAAAGGTACGTACACAATCGATCTCAGATCTTAAACTAATTTAAGATTTTACAGTGCACTGGTTATTTGTAAGACAGATGTCACACGCCAAATATATGTTAAACCAACCTGTATTTCGAAAAAAAAGGTGTGCAGTGAGACAGAAATAAAATTCCAGATACAGGTAGAAACTCTACTTCACCCGGCGGCAGGAATCATCATTTATTGTTAATTCGCCTAACGAGAATTGAATGAAGTGAAAACTAATTTATTTCTCTCTCTATCTCTCCGCCTTATAAACTTTTTGCTTGAATTGCGTAGATATATCCATCCGTTTCCGCGTTGGACAGATTCCGTTTCATACAAAATAAATTCACGTAAATTACTATTATTTTGCCGGGACCAATACATTATTTTCAGATTAGACAGGTTTCCGCATTATTCACGTTCCGGATTAAACAAATTTTACTTTATTATTATTATTATTATTATTATTATTATTATTATTATTATTATTATTATATTATTATTATTGCTGTTGCCTCGTAGCCTGCGACGGCCAGGACACTTGATTAAAATAGAAATTGAAATAGGCACATGGAAACTTATTTTAGGAAAACCAGATGAAAAGCGCCCAGTAAATAGGCCAACATAAGGTGGGAAAGTAGCAGTCATTGAGTTATACGGGGAACGATTGTAAACAACCAGTGTATGGAGAGCTTATGTTCGGTGGCTCATATAATGTCAGAGTTATTATTGTTAGGCCTATTGCTATTATTGTAATTATTGTTGCCAATATTACTGCTATTACGAGAGTACATTATTTTCATGATATTTATGGGAAACCATCGATGATAAAAGAGTTAAGACTCGTAGAATTCGATGGGCAGGACATGTGGAACGAATGGGGAATGTAAGAGGGACATGAAAACTTCTTGTAGATAAACCAGAATGAAAGGCCCGAGTTAGTAGCCCATGAATGAGATGGGAGAATAACATTGATTTGAGGGAAGTATACTGCATTATACAGGAGATGATTGGTGAGAGAATAATATTAACCATTTTGAGGGAAGTGTGTTAAACAGGATATGAATAGAAAACTTTGTTTTTGGATTGGGATGTATGGAGACCTTATGTCCGCTCGGCCATGAACCTACGTGTTAGATAGTGCCAGTAAGTTATTATTATTATTATTATTATTATTATTATTATTATCATTATTACCATCGCTATAACTATTATCATCACCATCCCTCTCTTTACATTAGTTTACTTAACACTTACTTTTTTAGGTATGTTTCCGTGCCCCATGCCACATGGGCCCTACAGGGACATGACCTGTAGGGAGAAGATTTGAAACTCTGGAACTACACTTACTTCTTTTGACTACATAAGGTCATGGATAGGAGTGATCAGCTTAATGTCAGGAGCACCTTCATAACAACACGAACATTTAAGACGAGTCACATTATTCATATTAAACATGAAGAATGTGATGATCAGATGGTGTTTCGAGCCATAACGTTTCCTCACATTTATTTTACAGGTGAGAAAAAACCTAAAATAAACTTCACGCAGGAATTTATCCCATTCAGGGACCGGAACCGGGTCCGCTTGTGAACGAGAAAACGATATTTCCTCCAGATTTATAATAATAATAATAATAATAATAATAATAATAATAATAATAATAATAATAAATAATAATAATAATAAACAATTACAGTCATAGATTAGGACATTGGCCTGTTATGTTTCAGGATAGAAATGGATCACTCCATAATAATAATAATAATAATAATAATAATCCATCCATAGTAACTCTGCCCGAAGGCAGGTCCTTCACTGCAATCATAGCATTTTCATGCTATGCTTGCAACTTTACTAGGGAATTGTAGGTGTGGTAGCTTCCCGTTGCTTTCCACACCGTGAAGGATGACGATGATGACGATAATGATAAGTATGATGATGATGGTGATGGCCATATGATTTCGGGGACCGTTTGGGTCTTAAATATAGTTTTCCTGACATTTGTCTTACAGGTGAGGAAAAACCCCGATAAAAACCTCACCCACAAAAACTGCCCCGACCGGGGATCGAACCCGGGCCCGCTGCGTGAGACCACAGCGGTGGACTAATAATAATAATAATAATAATAATAATAATAATAATAATAATAACAATAATATAATAATTAATACTGTATTGTATTCAAACTTATGTCAACCGCAGTAGTCTTGGGATAGTGTCGCTGTCTCTTATGCACCGGGCCCGGGTATGATACACGATCGGGTCAATTTTCTTGGGTGATGATCTTTTTCCCGGTTCTTTCTCACCAGTAAGACAAAGGCGAGAAAGCATTAAAGCCGAAGCGTTCCACCATAATCATAATTATCATATTCGCCAGCTCAGTATGAATGTGTGTGTGTGAATGGAATATATCATCTTCATACTGTGTTGTCTCGGAGGAGGCCCTGGCATTGAGCCGATCACTCATCGTTCGAAGAAATCCTCCATAATCTTGTGTGGTCAAAAACGTATGTGTGTTACCTACAGTTCAAAATGCTTTTCCCGACAGGCCGTGCCACTGTAAGGTCCGAGTGGCGATGGGCAACATATAAGATGAGAGATTAAACAATGATGCAGAAATAAAAGAATAATTTGTTTCTTCTTTGATCTTACGGTGAGTTTTACTTTATCTTCATCTCTCCTCATCTAATGCTTTAAATTGCTTTTCCTTTCCATGTAGATTACTATCTTTTGTTTTTTGAAGGAGTCATTAATTCTCATTATATCGTCACTCATTTTATTATAGATCAATGTTATATCATTTAATCTTCTTGAAGATCTACACGAGTTTTACGAGCAGCTCTTACAAAAGCAATTAGTGAGGATGATAATTTGTATACTTTCAATTAATTTGTGAGTAAATGAACTTTGAAAATAGTGACGTACTTATAAAACTTGGTTCTGCAAAATGTAACAAAAGCAATACTCAAATAAGGAGAGACCAAAATAAACAGTGTTTCTAATATCACCTGCTGAACTCTACGTGTTTCGGGTTCCGCGCTGAGCGGATAGATATCATTATTGGATCTATTTTCAATTGACTCTCCACTTCTGCAGACTACTTTATGTTCATGATATATTCTTGTTTTTGTGTACAGAGAGAAGTGTAGGATGAATGTATGATTATGTGTTCATGTTGTGCTGTGTGATAATGAAGGTACGGCACGCAGCCTACTACTGTCGGAAAGCACCAAGAGAGTCCCATCCGACAGACGAATCGCTATCAACAGTACTATATGCCTTTCTAACAAAACAATTGTGAAGGAATTTGCAATTTAATGTAGGAATATGACGTACAATATAGCTATTAAAATCTGTACACCTGAAAATTTTGCAATTAAAATGTATTATATTAAATTAATGTTGGGAAGTAAACATTATGAGGTATAATCATTCAAATTAATCGGAGAATATTTTGTTTAAACAACTCACGTCATATGATTCATGCTTCTATGATACCGCGATTTCAAACACAGTCGTGTTCACCCTCAGCCATAACTCCGACTGACGAAATTATTCGGCCGTCAACTGTTCTATTGTCGCCATCTTCACTGCTGCCATCTATGGTTGAATTTATGAACTTCGAAATCAAAGTAATTTCGTTAGGGATATCAAAATTCTTTAATCTATCGTTTTTCTGAATGTATATTTTCTCCCAAACTGTCAATTCCAAGGCATCTCTACTTGTTTTAAAAAGTTTAGCTTCTCTTCCAATTTTATGATGTTCTAATAAACTATGCGCAGCAATTGCAGATTTTTCAATTTCAACAATTTTTAATATTTCTGAAATGTTCTTTTGTCCGAATTTCTAAATTCCTTTTGTTTTTCCTATATAAAACTTTATTGCAATCTTCACAACTTATTTGATAAATTCCAGATTTCTTACTGTCTGGGACATTGACTTTTTATTGGCACTTAGAAGATTACCAGACTAAATGTATTATTGGTGCCAAAGAAACGCATTTCTCATTTTTTTAAAATTTTCTATGCATTTCAGGATGGTAAGTAATTTTCTTGTATTTTTTTTTTGCAATTTTTGCAAGAAAATTACTTACCATCCTGAAATGCATTGAAAATTAAAAAAAAAAAAAAGATTATTCTATAGGAGAGCAAGTGGCTTTTAAGCCGTGTTGGGCAATGTGATAACATATTTTCCGCTACTGTCAATGGCCAAATCGTTTTTTCATATATAAGGGGATTCTATCCCAAGTGTGCACATAGAATGGAATGGAATTCATTGCCTTTTTTTCAAAATAAAGGAAATATATTTGCATTTACATTGCGCACGGACTCACTTCGCCGTCCATTATTTTTCCATGAATACAAAAAATAAAAATAATCATAATGTAAACAAATACCTACATGGCTACATACCTACATAAAAAATGTATCAAAACAATGAATACATATATATATATATATATATATATATATATATATACATATATTCTATGTCTACACTACATACACAATAATACACATCTGCACTCATCAATAAAGACTGAGTATAGATATAAAAAAGTCTCATTTTGTAAATTAGTAAGTAAAAAAATTAAAAGAAGAGAGAAAAACACAAATGAACATACACACACCCGCAGACACATACACACACGCGCGCGCGCGCTGAAAATTACTGGACGAATAGTTGGGCAAGTTAGGGTGAGAAATTGGGCAAGTTAGTAGGCTACACCAGATTTGTTTAATGCGCACCTATTTATTAGCGTTTGTTCGTGATACGTTGGCTATACTGTCTGAGAAATGACTAATACACATTTTACAATGTAAATATACTGATTTGTTGTTACTTTGAGCACAATTTCTCACCCTTTTAAGGCATTTTTTATTTTTCTCTAAAAAATCAAGTTATATAAGACTCGCAGGTAATTATTCACATACTGTAAAAATATTGTATGTGTTTTCCGTTTGTTTTTTGAATGTATATTGGTGACATAGAATCCTCTTATTTCAATTTAACAATTAGAAGATTGAACCCCATAAGGTATTGAACCCGGGCCCCTAAGTCAGGAATCAGGCTCCCTACTGACAGAGCCAACATGACTGACACCAAAACAAAAACATTTTGTTAAAATATTTATAAATATCCTAAATTCGTGTCCAACTCAAGGTCGGGTCGAGGGATGAAATGAAATGGAGTCCCTATATAGAGATCTCTGCCGCCCGACCACGCCTGACGCACCATTACAGAGGCAGATGAACGAAATGACACGAAGTGGATGAAATGGGAATGGAGAAATGGTGGAATGAAATTGTAAGAAGCAAAAAATAGGAGAAATCCCGAGAAAAACCTGCCCGAGCTCCGCTTTCGTCCACCATGAAACCCATGAGGAGTTACCGAGACTCGATCTCGGGAACCCAGTGGTGAGGGGTGAGCGTCAACCGCTTGCGCCACGGAACCGCCATAAATATAGGGACTATATTTATCATCATCATCATCATCATCATCATCTTCATTCATGGATTAGGTCTGTTGACCCGTTCCGACTTCAGCCCATCTCTTTCTAGGTCTGCCCACATCTCGGGTGCCTTTAGGTTTGTATTTTGTTATTTGTTTTGGATATCTGTCTTCATTCATTCTGTCTATGTGTTGCTTCCATTTTTGTCTATATGTATCCATTTTATCAGTTATTGCAAATATTTCAAGTTCCTGTCTTATTTCTGTGTTCTTGATGAAGAATACAAAGCATAAATAATATTTTATCGAATGGAGCAATCTACATCCAGCTTACAAACTAATTATCTCAATATCACTATCAAACACAGAGGTTCATGGCCACGAGTACAAAATCACTCTATATATCTCTATCCTAACCAAATTTTCCCAATCATCCTCCCTCAAAACTATTCTTATGTTATTCTCCAACCTCTTTACCTACCTATTCGGAGCTTTCTCTCCGGTGTTCCTATAAGATGTATCTATATAGGCCAATTTGTCTACCTAGAGGAGGTTTCCCTATGGTTTTCACACAAATGATATCCTCTGTTCTATTACGCATTATTTCCACATGTCCTGTCAACCGTAATCCACGAGACTTCATTTTTTGTCATCTTACGTCACTTCTTCTTCTTTATCAGGAATTTCTCTAGAATACAGTAGTTTTCCTACAACCCATTGCAAATTTTACTCCTCCATAAATCCCTATTCGCTGTATCACTCTGTTAATTCTCTCGTCACCATAATCCTTTGCACTCCTTGAACCCACTGTCTTTTGGTCTCTCTTTCCTCTGTTGTCCTCCGCTTCAAAATTTAATAGCATCTCAGGTATCCTGTCATCAGACATCCTCTTTACCTGGCCAAACCATTTCACTCTTTTATCATCAATAACTTGTGAAACATCTCTTCGAATATCCATTATTTCTCTGATTTTAGTATTTCTAATTTTGTCTCCTCTTGAATTTCCAGAAGTACTGTTCCAAATATCCATCTGTGTTCTCTTATATCACGTTTTCGATAAATATCGTGTAAGCTCACTCCTATATAGTTTTCTCCATTAACCTGTATTTTCGTCTCTAGTCGATCCAAAAAAAAAATATTAACAGTTAGTTTCAAAGCAACATACTAGTAATGGTTTCACCTCTCCTAAAGTAAAAGCCTATGATTCGCATCCATGGGTTACATGTACACACTGTAGGTATAATGTACACTCACAATATTATTTAATTATTGTGTAACGTTGGCAACTACAACTCAGATGAAAACATTGACTTATAGGTACGGAACGGAATAAAGTTAGATTGGACTTTCTTTCTATCTTTACCTTAGTTTAACGTATCCTTTTCCAGGTACTCTACATGGTCATACAGAATCATGACTTGAGCTCAGGTCATTTTTAAACTCTCGATCACACATACATTTTTTACTACAAAAAGTCACGTTGACTTCCCTAGATGAATGATCTGTTCAACGCCAACGCCATCTCCAAGACAACATAAATATTTAAGATATGAAATATCATTCACTCGAATATGGTGTGGAGAATATTTGGGTTTTAAAGTTTTCTAATATTTGTTTTACATGTGAGGAAAATAAAAAAATAACCTTAACCAGGAAACATGTCTCGAACGGATTCGAATTCAATCCCACTGAAATTTGAGGCAACTTCGTTACAATTAAAACACAGTGTTGGGGAGGGTTTATATATGCCCACCGCTGTGGTTTCGAGGTATCGTGCTGCCTTGTCACGCAGCGGGCCCGGATTCGATTCCCGGTCGTGACTGGCTCCTGGGTGAGGTTTTTTCGGGGTTTTTTCTTCACTGTAAGATAAAGTCAGGAAGCTTAGGGCGCAACGGTCCCCGAAAATCATCCGGCCATATAATCATTATAATCATCCTTATCATCATTATCAACCTTCATCAGTGTGGAAAGCAACGGGAAGCTACCACCTATAATTCCCAAGTAAAGCTGCAAAGTATAGCCCTCGGGCAGAATTACTATGGATATATATATATATATATATATATATAGTTGTTCAGCCATTAAGAGGTTGGAGTAAGTAAAATGAATCGATTAATATTATAGACATGATAAATGTAATCATAGCTCTTAAAGTATTGTGCACATGTGATTACGTCACCAAGCTTTACTGTTATGTAATACGTCACGCTAGTATTTCGTGTGGATAATTGTCCGTGTTTTACGAATCATCACATTATTCCACGTGGAAATGTTAAATTAATAAATCACGAATACAGCGTATCACACATTTCTAACGAAGGTAAATATACTTTGTTAAGAACTATGGGGGTGTAGGAAAACAATCATTTTTTTGGGATAAGTTTCGTGAAGAATTTTAAGTGAATGGTAACACATCCAACCTATTTTGAATTTCCACTTATTACTGAATTCTGTTACTTACGTTAGTTCAGCTCGGACAGATCTGCGGCGTTTAAATGATGCAGGACTTTTTGCACTGATAAGCAGCAAAGAAAACAATCACAGATTGTTTCGGCTTGCCTTTGTAGAGGAAAGTGGCAGCCTTGATTTGAATAATATAATATTCTCAGACAATGTGACATTTTCTTCTACTCATGATTGTCTATGGTCGAAAGGGGTCGCAATACCATGCAGAATATGTGGCTAGACAATTTCATCATGGTCGTGTATCTGTGTCGTGTTGGGGCTTGGATATCACGGGACGGTTTGGGTGTATTGTGGAAGCTGGACGACACACTGAACAATGTGCAGTATAAGGCTATACTAGAGAACCACACTGAACAATGTGCAGTATAAGGCTATACTAGAGAACATCTTGATTTCATCTGTGAGGATGACATATCCTGATGGAATTATTGAATTCGTACAGGATAATCATCCTGTCCACACTTGTCGAGCGGTTTCAATCTGGTTCTTGGAGAGGCAGGATATCAGAGTGATAGACTGGCCTCCCTGTTCACCAGATTTGAATCCAATCGAAATGTGTGGGCTAAGATGAAAATAGTGATGAACTTTAATTGGCCTGCAGATGCACGAAAGACGAAAGATGGCTTATGAGCACAAATTCAAGACGTCTGGGATGCTCTAGCCGATCATATACGTGCCTGTAGAAATTTGATTGCGTCAATGACCGGCAGATTAAGGGCGGTATTAGATGCTGACGGTTCATACATCCGATATTGATTTTGTTTTTGTTAAAGTTTTCATTTTAGAAGATATTATTTTCTTTCCTCAATTATATATTAGAAGAAGGATTTAATTTTATGTTTTTGTATGTTTTGTGTGTGCATTAAAGCCATAAAATGCTAATATGAAATTAAATATGAAACTATATTACAGGCGAAATGCTATTCTAACATTCCGTTTAAAAAAGTAGTACGGGAATCGAACCCGTGAGGTTACGAACGCAGATGATATCTGTTAAACCTCTGGACCACGGAAACACACTAAGCCAAGTTCTCTCTTTCATGTTGCTTGAGTGTGCACTGCGTTAACTAGCAAACAACCCAGTACAATTACTGAAAACGTGTTGATGTGAATACGGCTTCCGCGAGCGCTGACAAAGTTCCCCGATCGATTGATAGAATCTGCGGAAGACTCATTTTTTTGTCTAAAGTGTACATTACTTTTTGTCTTTCAGCTCGTTTATACCAGATCGGGATGAGTAGTTTTTTGGACAACGCCGGGTAAACAGCACGGGGTATCTAAAAATAATTACGATATACATGTTTCCATTCACTTATTTAACTAAACTTAAAACACATTAATTTTTGTATTTGAGCTCATTTATGTCAAGAAGATCGGGATAAGTAGATTCCTGGACAACGCCGGGCAATCAGCACGGGGTATTTAAAAATGTAAATTTATAATTATTTTTCCATTCACCTATTCAAATAAACATAATAGCACATTCATTTTCATTTATTTTGGCTTAGCACCGCGCCGGGTATTAGGTAGTTTTGTGTATAAGGAAGCATTATAGTCAACAGTGATATAAAAGTATAGACATAAACTTAAGTATGTAGAGTAATATATGTCACAGATTGGTTTATGTTAGAAAAATAATTTAATTAATTAAATATTTGGAGGGTTGTAAGGGGTAGTGACGTGTGTATAACCTCTCCTACCCAATTCTCATCCTCACCTTCTCGTGGTACAACCCGTTTTCACAAACGAGGCTCTGAGGACCGAGTCACGGCGGTATAACCGTTCCATCAGGTACTGAGTAAATGCGGTATCCTAATGTCTGTCCAGAGACTAAAAGGTAGCAGCCCTACCACTGGACTACTTAGCGTCGGGCCAGTAACCTGTCCTAAGGAACTTCAAAACTACTTTCAAGTCTCAACACGTAAAAAGCCAGAAGGAATCAACCCGCAGGAAGAAGAAGACCAGGACGTCCACTCAAAAGACTTTTGGATGGTGTTTCTCTTGAGGCCGAAACAGGTCAACAAATGGCCTAAATTCGTGAATGTACTATGATGATGATGATGATGAAATATTTGGAGATTACATTTTTTTTCGGGAAGATAACTAAACTGATCCAAGTCGAATTATGTAAATATAGTTATGAAAAACAATTTTATTATTTTTGTCTCAAACGCTGAAGCAGCAGTAAATGTAAGCACAAAAACTAAGCACTAGTGGATAAAATAGGCGTTTTAAACACAAATAGTTCCAGTTTGTACAATATTCGTGAGGTCGGTGCCAACAAAATTTATTTTCATATACTGCTTCAAAATCCGAGGACAGATTACTACATTATCGGTCTTACTAACAAAAACCACGTATACAAGTTTTATCAGTTGTGCATTGCACAAGCGTTAGCACACACAATTTACTAACTAATAAATGTTGTATAAGGGCTGGGTTACAATATCACTCTTACATGCAACACATCATATTCGTCACCAGTATTGACGTCAGAGTTTTTTTCATGCTATTTTGCACAGAACGATAACCATATCACGAAGTGATAAATTCTGCATTGCTTTATTTTCCTTGCATATGCATTATTAATAGTATCTAAATCCTGTAAATCGTTAAATCGTCCGATTTTGTAAGGAAATGCTCACTCAGTATCACGAACCATCAGCTTTTTATAATCCGCCATTTTGTTTTATTATGCCAGGCTTAAACACACATGATTATTATATTATCGCCTCACTATGATGGTTGTCCGTTTATAATATAAAAGCGGGTGCCGCGCGACAATGTGTGACAAAGATTAACATGCGGAATTATTACAGTGGCGGTAATCGGCGTCTTTGTATTTGCGGGTAAACAAAGCGAACCGCTGGACAATCATCATAGTGAGTGTTGTGCACCTCTTGTATACCGTATAGCTTCTTACAGCCTTTAAAGAATTTTGAACTGAAATATGTAAGAAAGTAATATTGTGCATGGATTATAATTATCGTTAATGGGTAATAGTACGAATAATGTCTTCAAAGTTTTTGATACGAAAATTGTATAATTATTTTTGTGTAACTTCGACTATTTTCTTTCGGAACATTCATTTTTCGTAAATACTCGTGTGTCGCGAAGCCCCATAAAATGATCCCGAAATTTTGAAATTGAAAAATAAATATGTATCCTACCAGAAAGCCTCTATAAATATAGGCTAATTTATATTTACAATAAATTCAAAATTTATAACGAATTCATTATTTTGAAATTTTACAGCAGCATTCTGTTTTGTGTTTAATTGGTACTAGCGCGAGTTACGCTTTGACCCTTTCAATTTAGTTCCGTGTTTTTATGTTGGGGTTTTTAGTTATGTTTGTAGTTAAGAAAGGTCTCCCAACTTAACTTGCTTATTATTGTTTCTGCTATATGTGGGTTTCTATGGAGGTTGACATTTGACTTGATACACGTGCGCAGTCAGACTTTCTTTTGGTCAGCGCCAACAATTAACATTTAACGGCATGCCTTCTAGAAACGACAGAGCTTGCTTCAAACAATAACAACACAGGTCAACAGTGATTTTTGGTGCCGGGGTATTTTGAGGCAGCATTCTATGAATTTCATGCCGTGAATTCAAACATGGCTTCAGTTCTTGCCTAGGACCTTAACTTTCCATGATACAACATTTTAGTGAAATATCTGTTACATTATTTTAGGTTAATTTCAATATTATATCATACAAATATTATTATTATTATTATTATTATCATTATTACTATTATGGAAAAACTGCACTTAAACTAGCGTGACATATTTTCAATCCTATAGAATAACAGTGCGCATGCGCCAGAGTTTATATAACCAGCGATAACCCACATATCGATTATCATCCTCGATTACTATCCGTCGTTATGAAATTTAAATGGTCTATATTTGCAATAAATCCCCAAATCTATGTTAAAAATATATTAATAATATTAAAATTAGCAAACGTTTATTAAACATGGGTGTACACTTACTTATCACTCCCTAACGCTGATCCAACCAGCGATAACCCAAAACAGCGATAGAAAAATCATAGACTAAGTAATATACTCTGTGGGAAAATAGCAGTTAGCATCAGAATATTGTCTAACAGTGTCATAATATTGTGATTTGCATATTTAAATAAATACTTCAAAATTGTCTAATAATGTTATAAAAATTGTTTGAAAAAGTTTAAAATATTAAAAATAATGTTAGTAAATTCAGAAGAAGAGCTATAGTTTACAAAAAAATAACTGAAAAATCAAGCGCTAGTAGAAGTGCAATTGAGCCTACTATTATTATTATTATTATTATTATTATTATTATTATTATTATTATTATTATTATTATTATTATTATTATTATTATTTTTATTATTATTATTATTATTTTTATTATTATTATTATTATTATTATTATTATTATTATTATTATTATTATTATTATTATTATTATTATTATTATTATTATTATTTCCACCGCTGTGGTCTCGAGGTGGCGTGCTGCCTTGTCACGGAGCGGGTACAGGTTCGTTTCTCGGTCGGGACAGGCTCCTGGGTGAGGTTTTTCCGGGGTTTTCCTCACATGTAAGACAAATGTCAGGATGCTTAGGGTCCAACGGTCCCCGAAAATCATCCGGCCATCACTATCATCCTTATCATTATCATCATGATACTTCACCGGTGTGGAAAGCAACGGGAAGCTACCACACCTATAATTCCGTAGTAAAGCTGCAAAGCATACCATGAAAATGCTATGATTGCAGTGAAAGACCTGCCCTCGGGTAGAATTAGTATGGATGGATTATTATTATTATTATTATTATTATTATTATTATTATTATTATTATTATTATTATTATTATTACACACTTACAAAGAGGAAAAATTCATTGATGAAAGTAAACAATTATTGAACATTTCGGAAGCTTATTTTCTGTGACATTCTTGAATGTATTTTTTTTTCAGTACCTTTCTTAAGCTTCAGCAGTAATATGTCATCATATGTGTGCCCCTTTTTAATTGGTAGCGGTGCTCCATTATTTTAATATCCTGATGTAATCTTTCACCTTGTTCCTCAATAGTGTCCCCCAAATTTTCAGGGAAACGGTGGCTGTGTAAATAGTGCGCCTCATGTCACACTCATAGGAACAGTAACTGTTAAGCATCCCGTTTACAAGTTCACCATACTTTTCAGCTTTGCGTTTGCCCAAAAAAAATTCTGTAACTGCAAAAAATGAATTGAAGGCTCTTAGCTCAGCTTCATTCATCGAATGAGTAAGTTGTCTTATTTGTGGGCCGTCAAATATTCCAGCTTTAATTTTCTCCGAACTCAACTGAGGTATTTTTTCCTATAAATTCAAAGCTCGGTCCATTCTTTTCAAGTGCCTTTACAAACTGCTCTTGATATAATAATAATAAGAAGAAATGTGCACTCAGGTTGAGCATTAGTGGTGGTTAAGTCTTTACTGTAGTCTGTAATAGTTTTTGTTCTTTTCGCACATGTTATGATGTGGTATTTCCTACATCTTTGTCCACACAACACACACCTGCGTTCTTCGGTCGGCTCGTGGAACTTCTTGTTTATACACACCTTGTTATGAAATCCATGCTCAGCGAGTCGTGTTGTGACGTGTCTCTGGGGGTTGCACTCTCTGGTCCATCTGTCGTCCAGCATGGCAGTTGTGGTGTAGAAATCTATGTAGGGCCTATATTTCCTTCTTCTTCCTATTTCTGATGCTTATGAATTTCTGGTATGGTTCTGTGGATTGTAGATAGAATTGGGTTCTTATGTCCTCTATGAAGTAGGTCTCTCTCATGAGTTCGTAAGCAAAACGAACTGCTCTTGATATACAGTGGAGGAAAACTGATTTTTTCTCGTTCAACTAAAGGATCGTTAATAACGTTTTTTCCTCCAACATCCATGTTTTCTCTTTTAGGGCAGTCTTTCCTAACCCAGTGGTGCATTTTGTTTCTGTTATCTGAAAGGCACAATAAGTAAGGATATTTGTTGTGGATTTGCTGGTCAAGGAGAAAGTTTAGCATTTTTATGTCCACACAAATCATCCACTAATGTCCATGTTACTTTATCTCCCTCATGGCCAATGCTATGATGTTATATTGTTCTTTCAATTTTGTTAAGTGAGCAATAGAATCATATGTGTTCCCGTTGTGTAAAAGAACACATTTCAAACTTCGTTTTGAGCTGTCAATGAATAGACGCAAATTATCTGGAAAATACACAGGAAGACACATTTTTTTCCAAGAGTTCTCTAGCCTCGTTATAAAATAAAAGATTGTTTTCTAAAGAGAATAAGGGTAGTAGACCCTTTTCTCTTGTTCGATAAGAGGTAAATTCGGTACCTTGTTCCATTAATTTTTTCTCATCCAACCTGAAAGCCAGTAATTTTGAAGCTTCTTTGACAATGGTGAGGTCATTTAACTCGTTCCGGTTGAAACGAAGAGGAATTGAAGTAATCGCCTCATAGTCACAGTCATCTTCAATAGTATCAGAAAGGTCAGAGGAACAAGTAATGTCCTCACAAAGTTTTGATAGCTTGTGAAATGATGGAATGGGCACTTCCTCTGAATGAGGGGCCGGGTGTCTTGCAGAGACTAAATCAGGATAAGTCCACTCGGTGCGGTTGTTTTGATTGATTCCATTGATATTTACTAGGCAAAAATAACAGTCTTCGATGTGGTTTTTGGGTTCTCTCCAAACTATCAGTATGCCAAATTTCATACTTTTCTTTTTCCGATATGCATATTCTACACACGATTTACAGACTTGATGTGGTGTCCAGGTTTTATCTTGATCACCATGCTCGACACTGAAGTATCCAAGATAAGATCTCTTTACAAAGTCACTAACAGTTTCCTGTTTTCTTTAAACGTGTACTCTCCACATATGTAGCTTAACACATCAGGGTTATTTACACAAGTTCTTCTACTTGAACTCATTTTATTTTAAAACACAAATGAACCATCTAGATGACAGTATGTTTTAGATTAACTTTTTACCAAGTCTTTCTCAAACACAGATATAACGTGAAACCAATTACAGTAATTCACAGTGATGTACTCTGCACGGAGAGAACTCACAAACTGACCTTAACTCTTGAAGCGTTAAATGTCAATTCAGATACTATATGCATACTCAATCTGGTGAAATTTTCTGGTACTAACTGGCCAGCAAATATACAGGATTCAATCCTTGTTTATCGTCGAGAATTGTACAAAACAGAATCAGTTCTGCACATTCCGTGTAAAGCTGCACATTAAAATCCGCTTATATGGCAAAGTGGAGCTGATAGAGAAAAACGAATATCGTATTTTATATTGAGCGACCCAACTCAACTCTAACTCACTGACACTATCGAACTCGTAGGTTCATGGCCGCTCGAACATAAGCCCTCCATACATGCCTCTCCTTAGTCAATGTTATCCAATCATTCCCTATATAATTTACTTCCCTAAAATCATTGTTCTGATATTCCCCCACCTCATTCTTGGTCTACCAACTGGGAGTTTACCTTCTGGTTTTCCTACAAGGAGATTCTATGCACGTCTTTCATTCCTCATTCGTGCCACATGTCCTGCCTATCTCAGTCTACGAAACTTAATCGTTGTTATTATATCCGGCTTCGTATAGAGACCATGTAGTTCACTGTTAACTAGTCTTTTCCATTCACCTGACTGTTCATCTCTCTTTGGTCCAAACATTTTCCTAAGAACTTTATTCTCAAATACTCGTAATCTCCTTTCCTCCCTTAAACTAACGCACCCATATAATATAACAGGTAGATTAATAGTTTTATATATTTTCAGTTTAACGTTTTTTTAATGAGTTAGAACGTCAAGAGTCTTAAAATGCATAATAACACGCATTTCTAGAATTGAGCCTATGTTTAATGTCTTTGTGCATCTCATTCCTATCTGTGATTATTGTTCCTAGGTATTTGAATTCAGCCACTTCCTTAAAATTTCCCTCATTTGTTATTAGCTGTCCATTTCAATTATATAATGTATTTCTATGTGTGGTCATATATTTAGTTTTATTAATAGTTACTTCCAGTCCCACTAAAATGTAAATAAAATTATCTCTGAAATCGTAGGCACCAAACATTTTTTTGGAATAACTTAAACATTATTGGCAGCGAGCGTACACCGGCGTTAACCTATCGGAACACTTAAGAAATTATCCCTGTGGATGCCCATAGTCTGGAATTTAGATTACGTTTAGGTTCGGAACGCTCCTGGTGCTTCGTTATCATTTATCATCCATCATATCATCGGGTTAACGTAACTTTAACTTCCAGGTGTCCCAAACTTAGAAATAAATTAAAATTTCGGTATTGCCAGGAGAGAAAGCAAAAATGTCGTAAAAGACGACCACCTGACATTAGACAAAAAAAAACTTTGAGAGAGACATAATTAATATTATACGCGAGCACCTGCAACAAGCTTTCGTTTCAATTTCTCTGCCTGTCTATGACAATTTTATGGGAAATTAGAATCAATAACAAGGATTTGTTTACTATGATTCATTGTGATTATAATTATATTACTGTATTAATTTAAGTAGCTTAAAAGAAAGAGCTTAGTATTGAAGATACTAAGGTGATTGTTAAATCCTTCCGATTTATAATAGATTAGAATAGATTTATTTAGCCTCGTGGAGTTAAGGCCTTGTGGCCTTCTCTTTCACTCACCAGGACAAACATATGTCACATTTAAATATAGAAAATTAAAATAAAAATACATATTAAACAATTAATTATGTTTCAAACTGAACAATAATGATATAATATCTAATAATACAATAATTTCAAATAGAATTTTAAAAAATAATGAAATAATGTATACACAAAGAAATAACAGCTCGAATATACGGTACATCAAAAGAAAAAACAAAGAGGGGAGGCAGAAAGCTGGTAGAGGAATAAAAAGCAATATCTTATTCTAATTGCCATTTTATTAAAATTTGTGGCTTTATTTAAGTATACATTTAGTCATTTTAATTAGATATATTTAAGCATTGAATCTGATTTAATTTATAAATAATTCCTCACAATTTCCTTATTGGTTGATCTTCAACTCAGTCAAGAACTGCTTGAGGTAGGACTGTGAAGTTTTCGGGACTTTTATTTAATATATAATGGAGCTTCAGTAGCAGATGCACTTAATAGTCCTTCAAAAACTATATTTAATAAATAGCTTATTAGAAAAGTCCACCTCTGTGGTCTCGGGTTGCGTCTTTACCTCGTATGCATCCAGGCTTTGATCTCCGGTCGGGACAGGTTTCCTGTCTTTTTCCTCACCTGTAAGACAAATTTCAGAACTCTTTAGGTTTACACAGTCCTCGAAAAGCATGTTGCCATTTTAATCATCAATATCAAATTCGATATGTTTATTGTGGATGTTACGTTAAAATAAGTTAAAATATACCTTCTTAGGTACAATCCGTCGTCCTCAACTTATAAAACGTATAATCGTTATGCCTGTAGGCCTTTCAGGACATCCGTCCCATCTTCAGAAGTACATTCTTCTCTACAGCATCCAGTATGGTGTTTGATGCTGCTGGTCCTAATGTGACTATGTCGTGACTAAAGCTTCTTCTTAACGATATCGTATAGTGGGTTGTTTAGTCTGGGAGTACTTTCATTTATTAAAAGCTTGTTGTCTATTTCGTTGATAATTTCCAGGTATTCTAATAGATTGATTCTGGTTGGATTTCGCTCTTTGTGTACTATTGTAAGGGTGTCTTCTATTGAGTTCATTCTATGACCGGCGTTTATTATGTGCTTAGCGTAATTAGACTTTCCATATGCGTATACGAAATCGTTACGATGTTCTTTAAATCTTATGTTGGAGCTTATTTTTGTTCTACCTATATAGAACTTGTCACAGTCTTTGCATGCTAATTTATATACACCCTTGCCATTAAATTTATTATGTTTTTCTATCTGCTGAAGGTGGGACGGATACCCTGAAAGGCCTACAGGCATAACGATTATACGTTTGATAAGTTGAGGACGACGGATTTTACCTAAGAAGGTATATTTTAACTTGTTTTATTTATGACTCTCCACCTCAACGGTTTTAACAATGAATTTTATTAGTATTGGATGTTACGTTGTTTATAAGGAGGCCTCGCATTGAGTTCATCACTCATTCGGGAAAGTCCTTCAAGTCCTCGTGTGATCACGTGTGTGAACCACAGTTTAAAATCCTCTCTCAACAGGTCGTGCCAATACGAGTGGTATATAAAACAAACTATAAGATGAGAGGTTATTCTGAGATGAATTTCATAAGAAAAAAAATATTTCGGAGTTAATATTCAATCTTATTCTGCATTATTATATGATATGTAGGCCTACTATAAAACTCTGTCAAGGCTCATTTATATTTGTAATAATTACATAAAATTTAATTAATTTTGTTAATTTTGTTATTATTTGTTACAGAAGGTGTGACAACTGTACCTAATTATAGGTATATTATAAGGCATTTGCAATTATATATAAATTAATTTAAATTGAATTATTTCACAAAACCCAAATATGCATGGATGCTTTTCAAGCTGAATATACGCATAACTAACGATTATTTTTAATAACATTGAATAATTAGAATCAGATATTGTTCTTACGGCTTTTATCGCTCTTGATAGGTATCGAGAGACAATTAAATGCTCAGTATGTATGACAACGTTTACCTAATAAATAGGACCACACACCGTATCTTTGAGAGAGGCCTTACTAATATGATGAGTAAATAACTGAAACAATCCTTCGTTTAAATTTGCCACCATTATCCCGACTCCAATATTTAAAAATAGGTCCACCGCTGTGGTCTCGGGGTAGCGTGCTGCCTTGTCACGCAGCGGGCCCGGGTTCGATCCCCGGCCGGGACAGTTTTTCTGGGTGAGGTTTTTATCGGGGTTTTTCGTCAATTGTAAGACAAATGTCAAGAAAACTTTAAGGCCCAAACGGTCCCCGAAATCATGTGGCCATCGCAATCATCATCATCATTCATATTCATCTTAGGTTAAGCTTAGGATTAGGGACTCTCCTGGCGCTCCATTATCATCATCACCCATAATATCATCGAGACAACGTAACCCCGCCTTCCAGGCGCCCCAACCTCAGAAGTGTGTTACAAGTACGCCATGACAGGAGAGAAACCAGGAAAGTCGAAAGACAAACCTGGGGCATTTGAAAAAAAAAATTAAAAATAGTGTACGTTAACAATCTACGATGTTGTATGCTAACATCATACTTGCCTGAATACAAGATATTAGAAGGGCTTTTCATCAGTGGACCTTTTAATTAATTTGCTTTATTATCTGAATCAAACAGAATCTAGCTTATACCAGCCTCATGGGCTAGTTCAGCGTTTCTGACTACTGTTCATCAGGTCCCGGGTTCGATTCCCGGTCAAACCATAGGAAATTTCCTTAAAGGGAATAATTATTCTTGTTGTTGTCCATGGTCTGGAATTTAGGTTAAGAACTCTCCTGGCGCTTCATTATCATTTATCACCCATCATATCATCGGGGTAACGTAACTCCGCCTTCCAGGTGCCCCAACTTAAGAAATGGATTACAATTCCAATGCCTGGAGAGGAAACCAGAAATGTCATAAGAGACAAGCTAGAAAAAAAATGTAGAACATTTAATATTAAAGTCCTCGGTATTACTATCATAAATACAAGTCTGAATATTTAATAAAAATATTGATAGTGGAACAAAGGATAATTAACTATATAGGCCTACATGTTGGAAGTATCTAACAAACTCACTAGCACTATGAAATCCGTAGGTTTATGGCAGCGCGGAAATAACTTCCTCATACATCCCTAACTTGAGCTAATGTTTTACAATCATCACCTCTATAATTTACCTCTCCTAAAATGGTTAATGTTATTTTCCCGCCTCATTCTTGGCCTACCTACTGGGCGCTTTATCTCTGGTTTTCGTAGAAGGAGTTTCCATTCCCTTATTTCAATTCAAATTCGTGGCACATGTAGTGTTCATAGCATTTAACTGTTCATTTAAACGTTCTTTTTACATTAATTTTGTTTCTCACAAACATCATGTAGCTCACTCCATTCGTCTGTCTGTTCTTCTATCTTTGCTCCAAAATTTTTCTTAAGAACATTATTTTCAGATAACCGTAATCTTAACCCTTCCTTTAAAGTAGGAATCGTAATTAACATCCATATGATAAAACTGGATCATAACTGTCTATAGATTTCCGCATTGAACAAGTTTTACTGTATATATGCAGGACATGTTGCACGTATGGGGAACGGAAGACTTGCATGGAAGCTTCTTGTAGGAAAGCCAGAGGGAAAACGCCCAGTTGATAGACCAAGAATGAGGTGGGAGAATAATATTAACTATGATTTGAGGGAAGTAGATTATACAGGGAATGATTGGAAAGCAATAGTTCAGGATAGGGATGTATGGAGAGCTTATGTCCGTGCGGCCATGAACCTACGGATTCGATAGTGCCAGTGAGTAAGTAGGTATGATAAAACTGGAAGAATACCAGGTTTTTTTATATTGTCAGATTGATGTTCTTTTTAGAGAAGCTGCGATGACAAAGAGACCTTTTAATGCATAATAGCATGTATTTGCAGAATTCCCCATATATTGCGTTTATTTCAGCACCTTAATCCTGTTTTTAATCATTGTTCCTAGGTATTCGGAATCACCCACTTCTTTTAATTTCACTCAAATTTTCATAAACTGGTCAGTTTCTATTATAGGCCTATAATGTATTTGTGAGTGTGACGTGTACTTGCAAGCCCGAGTTCATAGTGTTATCAGTGGAATGTGCGTGTTGATACATGTTCGTTATCGGGAAATAACACTACACTGTCAGCATAAACTAACAGCTTATTTATACGCCTTCTCCATGCTCTAACGTTTTTATGGCATTGCTTTAGAACAAAATTGAACAGGAAATCAGATAGTGTATCTTTTTGCTTTAAACCATTATGAACTTATCTCATAACTGTTTGTCTACCCGCACCTTACTCTTTCTGCCATTTTGTCTAATTCGAATAGGTCTAACTAACGTTTTTTTAAGAATTCCCGAACTCCAGCAGGATAATATAGATCTCCTTCGTCTTAATATCGTCTGCCCTGTTTACAATCTACAAATTAATTGATATAGAGTGCCAATATATTCTCATTTCGTTTCAAAAAAAGTTTTGTTATACTAAATAACTGGTCTGTTGTCGACCGATTTCTTTTATATCACAATGACTGTCGCCTATTACGTCGTTAATATAATTTAGACACTATTATACTTGTTACAATTTTATACGGAGTTGATAGTAATGAGATGTTCCTATAGTTGTTGCAATCAGGTTTATTTAATTTCTTATAAATTGACAAGGTAATCGACTCTTTCCACTCATTTACAAGAACCCTCTTTCTCTAACCGCATTAAGCAATCGATGAATATTATGTATAATTTTGTCTGCCTCTCATTTTATTAGTTCTGCTGGGATCCCGTAACAATCTGATTCTTCATATATATTTATTTATATTGGCATTTCAACCCACAACGCGCTTGGCTCTGTGACTAATATATCTGCTGTCTCAAATCATCAAGTCTATAATTTAAGTTGTTTCAGTCATGCCGGAAAAAATAGAGGAAATGATAGAGCAAGACTGAGATGGGAAGATTACGTCTGAGTTAAGAATTAGAGAATTCTATCTTTACATAGAGAAGACTGGCATAAACGTCTCCACGTGGGTCTGACCCAAAAATGATTAACAATAACAATAATATTTTCATCATTATCATTACATATAGGCCTATTGAACTACTTTTGTATCATATCCGTCCACCGTTGTGTCTCCGTGTAACTTCGTTACTTCGTACGCAGGAGTTCTCTGAGTCTGGCTTTTCCTCATCTGTAAATGAAATGTCCCCGAATACAATTTGGCTATCATTATCACACTTTCACATTTCCTTGTTTAGTATGAATGTGTTAATGAATGCAGTGTCTTGTCTTAAATATTCGTGTTGTCTCGGAGGTAGTCATGTATTGACCTGATGCCATATTCGGGTGTTCTCCATATCATCGTGACGTCATAACAATATGTATGTGATTCAAAGTTTAAGCATCCTCGCTTAACAGGTCTTAACCAAATGGGAGAAAATACACTAAGAACTGGTAAAGAAAAATAATGTATTAGAAATAAACAGGAGCACTTGTCACGCAGCGGGCCCGTGTTGGATCCCCGGTCGGGACAGTTTTTCTGGGTGAGTTTTTTATCAGGGTATTTCCTCACCTGTAAGACAAATGTCAGGAAAACTTTAAGGTCCAAACAGTACCCGAAATCGTATGGCCATAGCAATCATCATCATTTATAATCATCTTATGTTAAGCTTAGGATTAGGGACTCTCCTAGCGCACCATTATCATCATCATCACTCATCATATCATCGGGGCAACATAACCCCGCCTTCCAGGCGCCCCAACCTCAGAAGTGGGTTACATGTACGCCATGCCAGCAGAGAAACCAGGAATGTCGAAAGACAAACCTGGGACATTTGAAAAAAAAATAAACAGGAGCACACATAATCCCTATCACTAGGCAATCTATGTGAATTCCTAGCAAGTCGAAGTTAAGGTCACATATTACTGATTTACACAATATACCATACTCCTTAAATTGGAGAAATTTAGTTTTTATGCCAACTTACTTACGTAAACGTGTCGGACCATAGTGAAAAGAAGCACTAACACAAATACGACATAACCATAAATTACTACCTATTCCATAAGTTTTTATTATTTAACAAAAACTCACATAATTCTGCTGATTTGTTTGTCGATTACTTCCTTGAAAATACTAAATAAATTAAACCTGTGTATGTTAAAGTAACATTGTCAATTTAAAAGTTCATTAAATATATTGTATACAGATAAAATGCGACAAAGCAAGCATGGCGGCTGCTAGAACACATTTTTTTTAAATTTCGAGTTTCAGTAAACCTCTAATTCCAATGGTTGGATTTTCCTCATTTTTTTAATTCCTTCTTAGTTTTATTTCAATACCAAATACAGAGTTTCGTTGCGAAAATTTGAAAATTGCGACCAATAGATCGATTTCTAAATTCTCGTTTTAGATTAACTCCTACTCCGATTTTCCTGGTTAACGAACTCGAACTTACCTTTTTACTAATTGTTACAGTGCAATGTTTGTATCCGATAAAACAAAATTTGCGGCCGCTAGTTTTCTCATGATCAAATCAGAAGTCTAGTGGATAGACCGCTGAAAATTTGTAAACTTCAAAAAAATGATTAATTTAAGTTAATAAGAACAATCTCAATAGCTTCATTCCTTCGGAATTCGCTAAAGACCATTAACAGAATAGTGGTTATGATAAATCAATAATAATCTTATATATAAAAGTGCCTATTTATGCCTCACAAAGCAGCTGTCAGTTCCTTTGTAGAAATGCAATTTATTTCTCTTTTAGCGCAGCTGCTCCCTAGCGTTTACATTGAAAGCATTACAATAAGTGCTGTTCCAATTCATTACATGTAATTGTTATGTTTTGATGACACAGATAATACCACAACTATCTTATGCCAAACGTTCTGTAAATTATTTTTAAAATGTTGATATAAGTGGTGACAGTATGGGCGTTTTTACATCAAATTAATTAAAAACTAACATTTATGACAGCTCACTTAACATGTTATTAAAATTGATGTCATGTTATGCCCTATAGCTAATTTCAATTACCTCGAACACAGCGGTAAAATGGTTCATTAGTAAGTTTTATTTTTCGGAAATTCCTTCTTCCTTAAGGAAAACGTGAAAAGCTTTCTTGGTAATATTTTAAATTGATCAGATAAATGTTTGTTTCCTCTGGGAACATTTAAGATGATGTAAGGAATGTTTGACAATGTACACCCTTCGACAATAAAAAATGAGTCATCTCTTGAACGCACATTTCTTCTAAGTCATACTCGGCACAGCGCTGGGTTCAAACTAGGAAACTATTCATAATTGTGCAGTCCCTCAGCTACTGTGTTATGTGGCATGAACTGAAGACTCTTCTACGTGTCCCGATAGCTCAGCGGTAAACCACGCGGTCACTGTTTCTGTTAATGAAGATAGCAGGTTCGCGTCTTCAATTACGCAGTTTTTTTGTTATATTTGTATTAAAACATTTTAATGAATTAAATACATTTTATTTCGACATTTGAATTAATCTATACTTTTAAGTTCATAATTTGTTTATACCGTTGAGGTTATAACAATGTTAATTATATATTTTTACACGCTTTATATTAGCTTGAACTGTATCTGTCTATGTAACGAACCTGTATCTATGTAACGGAATTTGTGAACACGATTTTCATCCATTTAAAAACATTGGATCGACTTGAAACTTTGTATACTTGTAAAAGACCCACGGCAATACAATAATTTCATTTTTTTTTCTAAAATCCTGGCCAGAATCATCGGAAAATAAAAAAAATAAAATCCTGTACAATAGGTTGCGGACTTATCGACTTTTTAGTCAATCGTTGTAAGAGCTCAGTTAGTAATGGTATATAATTTCGCAATCAATAGGTCATTGGTTCAAATCCGGGCCGGAGGTTTTTTTTTTAGAAAAGTATTAAGCAATTAAATTTTCATGGGATTCCGGTTTATGACAATCAATTAAACTAAAAATTAAAAAAATAAATAATAGTTTAAAAACTAAACAACACGCTTTATTAGATAACCAAACTGAAAAATAAAAAAAAAATAATAAAAGAAGAATATGAAAAATGGGGACTTTATATAAACATTGAGAAAACTAAATATCTGTGTATAGGAGAAGAAATGGAAAATATAAATTTCAACAATGGAGAAGAACTAAAACCTAGTATTGAATGCACTTATTTAGGAACAAAATTAGACTACTCAGGCGATAACACAGTGGAAATTAAAAATAGAATCGCACAAACAAAACAAGCAATAAATGCTTTAAACTCTGTTTGGTGGAGCAAAAATATTACAAAAAATAGAAAATTACAAATATATCAAACCATAATTCAGAGCATTTTAACATATGGTGCTGAAAAGTCTGGCAAATTCCTACCAGGGAAATGAAAAGTTTTAAGTACAGAAATTGATGTTTTAAGAAGATCGGCTGGAAAATCTAGAATGGATAGAATACGAAATAAAGAAATAAGGGATATTATGGGTGTACAAGAGGAGCCGGACATCATAGACATCATAGAAAAGAAAAGATTGCAGTGGTATGGTCATGTCAAACGAATGCCAGAGCAAAGATTGCCAAAAATTGTTATGGAATGGATCCCAATGGAAAGGAGGAAGAGAGGAAGACCGAAGAAAACTTGGATAGAAGGGGTACAAGCAGCTATGAATATCAGAGGAATGAAGGAAGATCAATGGATGTATAGAGAGGAATGGCGTTTGGTTTCCGGAAGACGGCGGCAGCTGCCATGATACCGGATGATGATGATGATGATTTTAAAAACTAAAACAACACGCTTTATTAGAAAATCGAACAAAAAAATAAAATAATAATTTTAATTTCCAACACGCTTGGGGAAGAAAATTAAAGTGGTCAACAAAAAAAAATCATCTCTAACACACCTAGAAAAAACTAGAGTTATCTACAAAAAACAATTTTACCATCAAAAGCGTTGGGTGCTTTTTATGGTTTTTACGTTTTCTTCTTAGAGACTTTACTTTTACCAATATCTGTTTATTATCAAATATAAGTATTGATTGATATAGAGCACTCCACGCTTTTGATATTAAATTATTTTTTTTGTAGATAACTCTTGTTTTATTCCAGATGTGTTGGAGACTATTTTTTTGTTGACCACTTTCATTTTATCCGAAGCGTTTTGGAAAATAAAATTATTTTTCATTTTTTAGTTCGGTTTTCTAATAAAGCGTGTTGTTATAGTCTGTTTAAACTATTATTTATTTTTACCTTGTATACACCCGTCTTCCTCAACTATCTAAAATTTTCGTTGATTTCACTCTAGGCCTTTCGATTCATGCTTCATCTTTTGGAGTTGTTGTAGTAGTATTGAATTTACTGTATGTCTAATAGAGGGTTTTGCTTATTAGGCACATTTTCGTTGAGAATGTTTGTATTCTTGGCCTTCTTGATAATTTCGATTTCTTGTAAAATGTTAATTTTGTGTCTGTTGTTTTCTCTGTGTATAATTTACGTTGTATTATCGATATTGTTGAAACTGTGGCCGCTTTCTGAAATGTGTTTAACGAAATTTGATTTCATTGTTAAAGGAGAAGGCAAATCAAATTTCGCTGTTCACCAGGTTGAATCCAATCGAAAATGTATGGGCTAAGATGAAAATAGAGATGAACTCTAATTGGCCTGCTGGTGCACGAAAATCGAAAGATGGCTTATGGGCACAAATTCAAGACGCCTGGGATGCTCTAGCCGATCGTCCACATGCCTGTAGAAATTTGATTGCATCAATGTCCCGCAAATTGAGGGCGGCAATAGATGCTGAGGATTCATACACCCGATATTGATTTCGTTTTTGTTAGTTTCATTTTAGAAAATATTATTTTCTTTCTTCATTTAATTATTAGAAGGTTTTCATTTATGTGTTTTGTGTGTGCATTAAAACCATAAAACTCAAATATAAAATTAAATATGAAATTATATTACAGGCGAAATGCTATCCTAACATTCAGTAAAAAAAAAAAGTAGAACGGGAATCGAAGTCGTGAGGTTACGAACGCAGATGGTGTGTGTTAAACCTCTCGACCACGGAGTGTGCACTACGTTAACTAGCAAACACCACAGCACAATTACTGAACACGTGTTAATGTGAATAAGGCTTCTGCGAGTGCTCACGAAGTTCCCCGATCGGTTGATAGAATCAAGATACGACTCATTGTTTTGTCTAAGGGTGTACCTATTATATTTCTTGTAAATTCTCTATCTACTTTAATGCTATTTTCTCATTCTAGATTATTTAGATGTTATAACTATATTTTTGACAATTGGAAATGAAGGCAAATATACGAAACGAAAATAAATATGAATGCTTGAGTCAGGATGTGAACCAGAGTCTCTAAACTCTACGTTTAGCACTCTAACGACCTGAGCTACCCAAGTATTCCAACAAAAGCATACATTTTTCTTTGTATATGTAGTATTCTCAATTCACACAAGAGGTAGTGGAAAATCGTTCCGACTGACATCTTGTGACCAACATAGCAGTTATGCAAATTTTTAAAGATAATATTTACTTTATAGCAGTAACGCTTGTATATTTATATTATTTGTGTTGAAATACCTGGGTAGCTCAGGTCGTTAGAGCGCTAAACGTAGAGAGTTTAGAGACTCGGATTCAAATCCTGACTCAAGCATTCATTATTCCTTTCATATCATATTTGCCTTCATTGCCAAAGGTCAAAAATATAGTTATAACTTATAACATCTAAATATACAAGCGTTACTGCTATAAAGTAAATATTATCTTTAAAAAAATGCTTAACTGTTATGTTGGCCACAAGATGTCAGTCGGAACTATTTTCCGCTACCTCTTGTGTGAATTGAGAATACTACATATATATGAAAAATGTATGTTTGTGTTGAAATACTTGGGTAGCTCAGGTCGTGAGAGCGCTAAACGTACAGAGTTTAGAGACTCGGGTTAAAATCCAGACTCAAGCATTCATTTTTTTTTTCACACTTTACATGTATATATATATATATGTATATATATGGTTACGTACAATATATTTTCATTATAAAATCAATACACACCCTGGAATATATATGGGTTGTGCACATACCCCACACATATTTAAATATTTTTATGATTATGTCTATTATGTGTATGGATGATAGACCTTTTGTGTACGTTCCTTCACCCTCTGTACCTTGATATTTAAGGCTTTATTGTTGAATTTCCGTTACATTTTTTACTTAAGTCGAATTCACTGGGGTGCTGCAGTGTTAATATTTTTTCTGAAAAAGTCGTGTATTTTCTATTTAGTTGTGTACATAACAGACATTGTTAATTAATATTTGGTTATTTTAGTGACTAAAAATTATTAAGCTGAAATTCTTATGAAAATAGCATCTCGAACTGATATACGATCATTTGTGGCAGAAAAAAAACTGGAAAGAAGTGACGACTGTGATTCTGATGTTCAGAAACTGAGGAAGCAGCAGTTCATTCAACATTTGAGAGTGAAATGAGTAGGGAATAGGAGAGCGATGCAGAAACAACACTAAACTGTGCTTATGGAAAAAATAGTGTAGATTGCGTAAAACGTTGTGTACACTACAGCAAAAAATGTAGTGATGAAAATCCCCGGTTGTAAGGGGAAGGCAAAGATAATTCATGTCGAATTTGAAGCGTGGATGTTTATTTTGATACAGGGAAATAATTGATAGGATCATCACCTGCACTAATCACAAATTGTATTACAGAGACAAATGACGCAGAGTCGGCAAATTATTGCCAAGAAAGCGAAACTATTGAAATTCGTGCTGTCATTGTATTCCCGTATTTAGCACGAACAAACAAGTGACCTCGATACTTACTTACTTACTTACTCATTGGCACTATCGAATCAATAGGTTCATGGCTGCATGGGCATAAGCTCTCCATACAGCGCTACCCCCAGCTAATGCTTCCAATCATTCCCTGTATAATCTACTTCCTTCAAATCATAGTTAATGCTATTCTTCCACCTCATTCTTGGTCTACCAACTTGGCGTTTTCCCTCTGGCCTTCCTACATGAAGCTTCCATGCACGTCTTTCATTCCCCATAAGTGCCACATGTCCTGCCTATCGTAGTCTACGAGACTTAACTGTTCTTATTATATCTGACTTTCTATAAAGACCATTGTTATGTAAGTCTTCTGCATTTACCTGTCTGTTCATCTCTCTTTGGTCCAAAAATTGTCCTAAGTGCTTTATTCTCACACGTGACGCCGATACTAGGGAAAACTTGCACTTACAATGAATCCCCTTTATGCCAAGGGTTTATAGAGATAAATCGACTTTAGCTTTTGATAAACTGTTTGAAATTGAACGATAAGGAGCATCGAAAACGTAAGGACAAATTTTCTCTAATTAGAGGAATTATGCTAAATATTACACGCCAATTGATTACTCCCATATTGATCAACATTTACTAAGTTTAAACAAAATAAAATTCCCTTCCGAGTGTACAAAGTTTCAAAACCAATTAATTAAACACATCAAAATTATAATTATGCACGGGACTAGAAGAGTTTATATGGCAACTGTATTGTATATCTTAGAAAGGAAGAAAGACAACACAGTAAACCTATTACTCTTGAAAACGTTCGTATGTGAGTAAATCAATCCATCTAACAGCGAGAAATCTAACAATGGATTGATTACTGGTATACTACAATTTCTCAGGCAGATGAAATGTTGAAGAAACATAAATTGACTATAGTTGGCACTTGTAGAAAGAAAAAATATGAAATGCCAACGTCTTTTCTTCCAAATACAATAAAATAAGTTTTTGTTTTTCTGAGGACAAACTTTGTTTTCTTTACACCGAAAATGAGGACCAGAGTTGTACTACTCTCAACCATGCATGAAGGAAAATCAATAATCGAAGACACAAATAAGCCTAAAATAATCTAAAATTCTACAATTCGAGAAAAGGAGGAGTCAATACTTTCTATCAACTCCTATAATACATACGCAGTTGCTCGTAAAACTAGGCACTGGCATTGACACTCTTTTATGAGATACGGGACCAAGCTAGAATAAATTATATGATTTAATCCATGAATTCAAATTTTCAAAATGGACCTAACATAATCAAAGAACAGAGGAATATTTTTTCTCAAATCATTAGGTAATTCCGAACATGAATAGAAGATTAGGGAACTCTATATCTTTATAATACGGTATAGAAATGTAATTGAAATAATTCTTCTAACCTACAACAAGATAAAAGTTATGCATGATGATCAGTCGCTTGAAGGGCTCCATAAAGCGCAAAACCAAGGACAAAAAGTGAAAACCATGTGTCCTGAACGTAAATCTAAAATTTGTAATGTTTTTGTGTGAGAACGAAAGAATCAGTGTAGTTGATTTTTTCTTCCTCCTGTTTAGTTCACATATTTTCCAGTTTTCATACCTATGTTTTAACAACAGAGTAATTTAGTTTTACAAATTTATTTTTCCTTTAATTTTATTCACCACTTAAGCTAAGATATAAGCAATGTATTTTGGTTGTGTATAATTTTATCAGTCACCTCATACATTTCCTCTTATTAAACCTTGTTCGGTATCATCGTCATTACTTCCACGACCGTTGATTTTTCGTCCTGAAGAGCTGTGTTTTGCTCCCTCTCTTGGTAGAATGAAAAACCTCGAAATCAAGTAATTTTCCGCGAGGATTTCAAAGTTCACTAATTTCTCTTTTTCGTTTTTTTAAATGTAGTTTTATTTTTCAAATATTCAGTTCTTTGGGTTTTTCCATTTGTTTGAATAGTTTTGCCTTTCTTTCAATAAGATTTTTTTCTGACCATGCAAGGACTGCCACTGCAGACTTTTCCACTTCCCTTTCTTGACATTTTGAACGTTCTTTCAATAAACAAACACAGAACTAAACCAATTGAAATACAGCACACTTGTATGAGTGAAAAATATTTGCTTTTTATAATTTAATTGTAATCAGTAGCAGTGAATTCACATATTCCAATTGTTCACAAGCCAGTTCTATTCATATTGAAATTTAAACACAATGGAATAAGAATTAACTAATATCTTACTCAGTTCGGTTCCGTTTGTGAATCTAATTGCTTGCTAGGTAACAAATTCATTTTTGGCATCCCGAAGATGGCTCTGTTACTAAAGTTAATGCAGGATTTCATCGACTGGATGAAACCATAATATGATGCATTGTTTGTGATTCAGGAATCAGATTGGATGATAAAACAAGTAAGAACTATCCTACAATATATTTATACTTGCAATTATCAATGCTTATACTTGATATAAAACATTTTCATTCTTTGTTTCCTTACCTTAGTTTAACTTCTCCCTTCTTTTAGTACTTTTACAAGCCTCACGCCACGTGAGCCTTGCGTGAATACGACCCGCCGAGAGAGGATTTTAAACTCTTAATCACACGTAAACTTTTTTGCCCACATAAGGTTATAGAAAAATGGATGAATGATCACCTCAATGTCAATGCCATCTCAGATACAATATGAATATTTAAAATAAAGCATATCATTTACTCAATTATTCATTCTAAACAAAGCTAATATGATATGGATGAGTATGTTTGCTAGGTGATGTTCGGGGAAAGCTTTTTCGACATTTTGTCATATCGAAGAAACTTTCTCAAACAGGGTTCCATATATATTATATATATATATATATTTTAATTCCTGAAATTTTCGGAAATTGATCCGGGCCCACTGCCCACTGTGTTTGAGGCAACGATTTTACAACTAGATCACACCGGATACATTAGAAATACTAGCATTCCATTTTCATAAATTTTATTTCTCTTTAAATAATTTTGCATTATGTAAATATTAAAATTAGGCCCGTATTATATAAATATTGGGAACATTTTTAAAACGAGTATTAAATATAAGTTAAAAATTCAACGTACAGTAGTAAACAAAAAATATAAATTCTGTGTACCATATATAAATACAATGTTCATTATTATTATTATTGGGCCTATGATTTTAAGGTGCGCTGCTATTCTTTTAGGGAATTTAGAGCTTTCTGAAAGAAACCATTGAATAAGATGTCGCTTCAGTTTGAGAATAGAGGCAGTTTTCTAACGTTTTTTTTTTTTTTCATTTTTATGAACGTTAATCATATTTTGCTTCGTTATTTCCTATTCCCCTTGTCACCCCTTTTCTGATTTTTAAATTAATGTTTTAATATTCTTATCGGTTGATTTCCGACTCTTGCATTAAAATCACCAGCAATTATGAGATAATCTTGTTTATTTACTTTGTCAATGGTTTCTTGTAAAATATCATAAAATTCTATGGTTTCTGAATCGTTTCCTTCTACAGGGGCATAAATTCCAATTATAGTCAAATTATGTCCTAAATTTTTTATTCTAACTGTTACGATTTTTGGGGAAATCCATTGGTAATATAAAATGTTGTGTTGCAAATTGTTCCTTATTAAAATTGCGACTCCTGATGATGCTGGAACTCCAGAATAAATTATTACATATTTTCCTAATTCTGCTGATCCTTTGTTCTTCTTTTTTGTTTCCGAAATAATGGCAATGTCAATTTTTCTTTTGTCTAACTATACTTCTAACTCTTCTTCTTTATGTGTTATTCCTCTCACATTCCATGTTGCAACTTTGAGATCCTTAATCATTAACCTATTTCTTGTTTTGTCGTCATCAGTGTGATCATTCCAGTCTTTGCTTAAGTTTCTTCGAGTAGTAGGAAGTCCCCTGGTTGGTTACCAGCCATCCACAGAGCAAGACTAGTGGTAGGGCTGCTACCTTATAGCCTCTACTCAGGCGTTCAAAATATGGAATCTCCTCCATATTCGATGGAACGGTTATACCGCCGTGACTCGGTCCCCATTACCTCGTTAGTTAAAAGCAGGGTGTACCACGTGCAGGTGAGGTTGAGAATTAGGTAGGAGAGGTTATTGAATGCACATCACTACCTCTTACACCCCATAACAACTAAAAAAATATATATAAATTGGTGAGGGTGAGAGAAAATATTTTTATTCCAGCTAGATTTCATTTCTGCCCCATTGTGCACCGGTGCCATACTGGCCGAAATTCCATGAGAAAAAATTCTTCTCCCATGGAGACTCGAACCAGCTTAAGTACTGTAGTTCTGCGCCAAGACTTCTTGCCTTAACCACTCGGCTACTTCGCGGGACGCTTGGTATCAATGAAAGATATAAATGGTTATTGTGAGTTATCTGTTAGAGAGAAACATGCTGTCGCGGACTTTTTTGTAGAGCTTTTTGAGTTATTCAGTTCTGTGTACATTAATTTGTGTATTTCTTATGGTTTAGGCAGCGTCCAAAGAGATACTTTTTTCACATTAGAATTGTACCCTCTTTTGCAGATAAGTTAAGAACCGTCATATAACAATTATATTAAAGTGAAAAAAAGATAAATTCATAAGGGTGAGTGAAAATAGTATTTATCCAGCTAGATTTCATTTCTCGCCCACTGTGCACCGGTCCCATACTGGCCGAAATTCCATGAGAAAAAAGTTTTCCCCCATGGAGGCTCGAACCAGCGTTTAGTCCCGCAGTTCTGCGCCTTAACCACTCAGCTACGGCGCGGGACTCCTGGTATTAAAAATAAAGATTAAAGGTTCACCAGATTGGGTATTATTCTCTTGGTATCATTTTTGTCTTTCATTGATGCCAAGAAAATCAGGATAAGCTGATTCCCGGGCAAGCATACCAGCTCAAGGCTAGTGGTAAAAACACATTCACATTTTTATTTAGGAGTAGGAGCGCACACCGGGTATTAGCTAGTTGTATATAAAATTATTCAACTTTTCATCTACTCAGAAACTGAACTGTATGTTTTCGTATTCTATATTTTATACAACATATTGTTTGTAGATCCAGGTTACTGTTATCGAACACATTAATCCATCAAATATTGACTCACTTAAATCCCATCAGATGGTTGTTTACGTATCAGTTTATTAATGCAACAGATATTTGAAAGCAGAGACAATATTTGTCATAAATAATGATCTTCTTAATAATTCATGCATCAATACACGTAAATATTAGACATGTTTAAATTTATGTTGGCATGCTTGCAGTCAACGCGATATTGTACTCTTATACAGAGTATTATAAAGATAATGTATTCTGTTACAGAAGATTCTAAAAATGTTTATAGACGGGCAGTATTCCGAAAAAAAAAGTTTTATAATCACGGTTCCTAAGCTTAATATTTTCTGACTTATGGTCTTATTTTTTTTAGCACTGCATCTTCTATTCCGAGAACGTTCGCAACAAATAATGAATATCTTTGTAGCAGACTTTCTATACAAAAAATGGGTCTTGTATGAACGATAGATTTATCAGGGATGGCCAATACAATACAAAAAATAACTCATTTGGCTCATACTTACATGTCAGTGATTAATTTAAGGATACTTTTTAACAGTTAAGGGTATTATCTCGAAATTCAAAGTTCGGAGTGAAAAGAATGAAACATTTTGCCCAGAGGTATGTTTTTTAGGCCTCAGATTATATTACATACCATAAACATATCTATGCTTTCAGTTCCCCTCCGAAGGGGATGTTTACGCCCTGAAAATTCCATCGACTCGGCCAGATTTGAACATGCGATCCTGGGAACCCGAAGTGAACGTGGAATCAATAGTCCAGTAGGATCTGTACGCCACTAATTTTCCTAACTCCAACATTGAAAAGTTTATAATTAAAGTTTCCAATCCTGAAAGTTGTGGAAACCGGTCCCATATAGAGAAAGAAGCACGCAACAATCTGAATTAGCGCGACAGAGAAGATTATGAATAAATGTTAACACAAATTTCACACGGTGGTCTAGTGGTTATGTACCTTGTGTTTGGTCCCGGCCGTGGTCGATGGATTTTCTTAGGATGGAAAAATCCAAGGAGCAAGTCCCCCGATAGAGAGGATCCCGAGACTGAAAATTTTCAGGCTCCTAAAAGAACCTTAAGTCTGAATAAAGAGGCCTGTGAGCAACATTTACCGATCTTCCTCATCCTATTAATTACTCAGTTGCCTGCTAGATGTTTCATTGGGTCGATATGTTTATCATTGATGACATCTGTCAGGAAACGAAAATAACTAAATTAACTTTGTCTAGAAACTCCTATCAAACGGGAGGCCAGAGTTCAACATTGTAGAGTGTAGTTCAAACAACTGTCGCAACGTAAATATTTCGAGAGGAACTAAAAGATGTTCATTTCCATGGCTTACTCTGTGAAAACCTGACAAATTCTTACCGTAATTATACCGTAATATACCAATAAACACTTTATCATTTTTCTTTCTTTCTCGTTTATCTTTCGTTTACACTGTTCATTATTTTTTTGTTTCGCCTTTGTTAACATTTCTATCTTATTCACACACACACAACAAACACAAGACAGGACACACACCCAGACACAAGGTGGAGATATAAAATCCCCTACCCTGCCGGGAATCGAACCCGGGTCGCCGGAGTTGAAGATAGGGACTCTACCGACTACGCCACGGCATGTTCCACCTTATTTTATACTGTTTTGTTCCTGGTAAAATATGTGTATCTTGGGATAGTTGTGTGAACTATTGTTTAAAATTTATTTTAATTATAATCTTCTAGGTCGCATTAAATTAATGTAGCATGGTTGTTACTGATGTATGGTACTTGGTTACATAACATTCAGGATTGTAAATTTTCATTAAAAACGTTTCAATCTTTCGTACGAGATATCTCCTCGACGTGACGTACAAACCAAAGTATTGTGATAGTTCTATGAAAAGAGTACTGAAGAAAATTACAAATAAGTAGACTCCGAAAGTCACCGTCCCGCTATGGAATATGGGTGCTTTCCTTAGTAGAAAGTGTCTTAACCAGACTAATTTATTGTAGGTTATTTCTCTATAGATGTCAGTGAGATTTGTGGTTCATATATCGCCTAGAGAGATCTAATACAAAAGTAAGGTATTACTCGGATGGATAAAGAACGGTTAAATTTTGCTCATAGGTATATGTATTGAACTTGAGGTTCTTTCACGAGCCCGAAAATCTTCAGACTCTTGACCAACTCCTTAGAGTCCCTCTTGAAAGTTTGAATCCGCGACCCTCGGGACCAGAGGCAAGAAACCTAACCACGAGACCACCGAGACGAACAAAAAAGTTATATATCCTACGTATCAAGAACTTTAAAAGTTATATAATATAAAAATCGTATAATTTGGATTCGTAGATAAGGATTGATTTTTTAAATATCCTGACACGAACACCTTTTCATAATATTACCCACCTTTACATTATGGTATGAATGAGATGAAATACACTCTACTATGATATGCATCAGTTACGGTGTTACGATGTTCCTGGTTCGACACTGATTAAGCACTCATGCACATTACTAAAACCGCCATATATTTGGGCTGGACCCAAGACTTCGAGGAGGGACTACAACTCTCCCTTTGCTCTAATCTGTCCTAAGTTGACACACAGGCTCAGAGTCATGAAAAAGTAGGCCTGCATGACTATGTCCACTTTAGATCAACGCCACCACAAATTTTAAACACCTGTAATTTGCTAAACTAGGCTTACTTACTTACTTACTCACTGGCACTATCGAACCCGTAGGTTCATGGCCGCACGGACATAAGCTCTCCATACATCCCTATCCTGAGCTAATGTTTTCCAATCATTCCCTGTATAATCTACTTCCCTCAAATCATAGTTAATGTTGTTCTCCCACCTCATTCTTGGTCTACCAACTGGGCGTTTTCCTTCTGGCTTTCCTACAAGAAGTTTCCATGCACGTCTTTCATTCCCCATACGTGCAACATGTCCTGCCCATCGCAGTCTACGGGACTTAACTGTTCTTATTATATCTGGCTTCCTATAAAGACCATGTAGCTCATTGTTATGTAGTCTTCTCCATTCACCTGTCTGTTCATCTCTCTTTGGTCCAAAAAATTTTCCTAAGAACTTTATTCTCAAATACTCGTAATCTCCTTTCCTCCCTTAAAGTAAGAGTCCATGTTTCGCACCCATATAATATAACTGGTAGAACAATAGTTTTATATATTTTCAGCTTAACGTTTTTTTGAAAGTAGTTGGGACATCAAAAGTCTCTGCAATGCATAATAGCATGCATTTCCAGAATTGAGCCTATGTTTAATTTCTTTGTGCATCTCATTCCTATTTGTGATTATTGTTCCTAGGTATTTGAATTCAGCCAATTCCTCAAAATTTCCCTCATTTGTCATTAGCTGTCCATTTCCATTATATAATGTATTTCTACGTGTGACCATATATTTAGTTTTACTGATATTTACTTCCAGTCCTAATTTCTTAGTGTTACTCAATAGTGTGTGCGTGTTGGCCTTTAGTATCTCCTCGCTATCGGCCAGTAGTACTACATCATCAGCATAAACTAACAGCTTATTAATACCATTGAGTTGTAAGCCTTCCTCATTCTCTAAAGATTTAATGGCATGCTCTAGTACAAAATTAAATAGTAGAGGAGATAGTGCATCTCCTTGCTTTAACCCCTTCTGGATTTCAAAAGTGTCTGAAAACTGTTTGCCTACACGCACCCTACTCGTTGAGCCATTTAGACACATTCGAATAAGTCTAACTAACTTTTTAGGAATTCCAAAACTCCAGCAGGATACTATATAACTTCTCCCTCTTAATTGAATCATATGCTTTTTGAAGTCTACATATAGTTGATGTACAGTACCATTATATTCCCATTTCTTTTCTAAAATCTGTCTTATACTAAAAATCTGATCTGTTGTAGACCTGTTTCTTCTAAATGCACATTGATGATCTCCTAGAATGTCATCAATATAGGGAGTAAGTCTGCTTACTAATATATTTGTTAGAATTTTGTACGAAGTTGAAAGTAATGAGATGCCCCTATAGTTGTTGCAATCAGTTTTATCTCCTTTTTATAAAATTGGTACGATAATTGATTCCTTCCATTCGTCTGGAAGAGCTTCTTTTTTCCAAATCATACTAAGCAACCAGCGTATCTTGTCCATCAATTTTTCTCCCCTGATTTTATCAGTTCTGCTGGGATCTCATCTGAACCTGATGCTTTATACATCTTCAATTTTTCAATTGCCATTTCAACCTCTAATGCACTTGGCTCTGCGACTAGCATTTCTGCTGTCTGTAACTTATCCTCCTCAATGTCCTGTTCTGTATGTACATTTAATAGCTGATTAAAATAACTTTTCCATCTATTTAATATACTCTTGGAATCTGCAATCATTTCCCCATTTTCATTCCGAATTATGTTTGTTCTAGCCTGAAACCCTTTCTTCTCTATACTAATTCCCTGATATAATTCTCTAATGTTCCTATTTTTTGCATTCATTTCAAGATCATTAATCTTCTCTCTCAAATATTCCTCTTTTTACTCTTTAGTAACTTGGTGGTTTCCCGTCTAACACTACCCAATTGCTCTAAATTTACCTCATTTGGCTCGTGTAACCATTTAATTTTTGCTACCTTTCTTTTCTTTACAATGTCGGCACTTCCTCATCAAACCATTTCTTGTTTTGCCTCTTTTTTAAACAACCAATGCTTTCTGATGCTGACAATTAATAGTATCTCTTATAGCCTCCCATTCTTTATTTATATCAGTTTCTTCGTCGTTTGCCACATTGTCATCTGAAGATTCCAGTACTTCAAATCTATTAGCAATTTTGATTTGGTATTCTTGCCGCATTTCATCATTTTTCAAGTTTTTTAATTCATATTTTACAGAATCATCTTTAGCGTTTGTTCCTCTCATAAGCGATAGCCGTTGTCTGATTTTCACCCTGACCAGATGATGATCTGAATTGCAGTCTGTCCCTCTAACTGATCTAACATCAATGATGCTACTGTGCCAGCGTTTATCCACTAATACATGATCTATCTGGTTCCGAGTTTCTCCATCTGGGGACGTCCAGGTGTATTTATGAATATCTTTATGCTGAAATGTTGTGCTCTTAACAATGAGATTCTTTGATGTGGCAAATGTGACTAATCTAACCCCGTTGTCGTTACTATCTTCATGAAGACTGAATTTGCCTATTGTTGGTTTGAATATATCTTCCCGCCCCACTTTTGCATTAAAATCTCCTAAGACAATTTTCATATGATATCGTGAAAGGCTATCAAATAAGCATTCTAATTCTTCATAGAACTCATCCTTGATCTTGTCATCTTTATCTTCTGTGGGGGCATGTACATTTACAATTATAAAATCATGTCGTTTACCCTTTAGAATTATGTATGATATCCTATCACTAACAAACTTAATATCTCGGATAGCGGATAGGATCCTCCTTCTGACTAAAAAACCCGTTCCAAATGCAGGTCTTTCTGCACCCCCATAGTATAATGAAAAGCTTCCTGATTCCTGACTACCTTCTCCTGGCCACCTAACTTCCTGTAAAGCGACTATATCCAAGGGCGATTTATCCAATTCCCGCGTTAATATCTCTAGTGCCCCGCTATTGTATAAAGTCCTAACATTCCATGTTCCTAGGAACATGTCCCTGTGTTTGAGCCTTTGGCATGGGTTCCCTGAAGTAGTCCCCGCCCGGAGAACCGAATGGGGGGCTATTTGACCTCCGGAAAATTTTACCCCAGTAGAACCCATGTCCGCATTTCTTGACGGATGTATTTTTACGGTGAAAGATCGTCACTCTTTCGACCAAGGTACTTATTTCGTCTGGCTTATCACCTTCGACCAGTCCGGCATGGGTAACCCTATCGGCAGCAATGCTACCGCCGGCATAGCTCTCAGGATCATTTAAGCACACAAGCCACTCCACCACGACAAGGTAAAGATACCATGCCCAAACTAGGCTACTATTTTAATGAACAGGTAATGAGGTGAAATGTGATAGGCAGTGAAATGGATGAATAGAGGTGAAATGACAAGATGGTTGAATGAAAGAGGTGTTAATGAAATCGTTAAATGGAATGGAATTCGGTAAGCGGGGAGAACCACGAGAAAAGCCCAAAAAATCCCGTTGTGGTCCACCATCAATACCCCTCCGGAAATATCAAATTTCAAACGTGAGGTCCCAGTCTGGGAAGTCGCGGGCGCACGCATGGCTATCGTCTACCGAGATGCTAAATGTCATATAATAGAAACAAGTCATCAATTGAATGAAATGAACAATGTATTATAGACAATGCGCAGAGAATAAATATCCTGGAAGAAATCGACATTTTGAAAGAAGCCAAGAAGGGAAATATTACTGACTGAGAACATTCCCAGTGACCTCAGCCCTCTGTATAGAATAATAACCCAAAACAAATAGAACGTTAACAGCTGAAGATGGTATTGTTTCGAAATGTCTGCAACACACTTTTTCATTGAACTTTTATACAGTTGAAGATAAATGATATCTCAGGTATTAAAAAAATATAACTTTAATTTTTCACATAATTATGTGTCCATTAACGCTCTAGCGGCAACTTTTTTTTTGGAACCAAACCCATAATACTCTTACAGCAACAAAGTATGAAATGTAAGGTAGAATTAGTTAACCAAGAAAATCTGATCATCAGGATTGGAGGCTCACCTGAAAGGAACATTTTGAAACTTTGTAGCGTCCCCGAATTTGTCTTCTGCCAACGAAACTGATGCATATGATTTAATTACGAAACAAGGGAAAGGAAATATTCCGAAAACTGGCAAAATAGTGATATGAATTCGATTTGCTGAGCCATCTCTTAGTTTACGCATTTCCTGAGTTCTTCAGCAATTTTCGATTCCATGATCAATTTTAAACCAATTTATAATAAAACAGATGAAATTAATAGACATTAACTATTAGAATAGAGTCGATTGTATAAATATTTGAGATAAATTAAAAAATAAGTTTAGGAAACAGGTTACGATTTAGTTGCATTGTATAAAATAGAACTCGATTTAATTAAGTATTTATTCCTATTATTTTTATTTATTTCCTGTAATTCTTAAATGTAACCTAGGACAGCAGTGAAGTTCCTCCAGCGTACTCTTGTTCCAGCCAGCCATTTCACTTGTTTCCAGCCTTTCTCTCTTTCCTTTGCTTCCTCCTCTTGATTGAATATAGTTGAAATAAAAACAATGTTCCAATAAGTTAAGCTCCAACATAGCAACAAATGAGAAATTGTGCCCAAAATATAATTTTTTGTTTTGCAAATACTAAGTTGCAGCTTAATTTTTCGGAATTTTGTTTTTATTTCATCCATACTTAATTAAGAGGAGGAAGCAAACATACATTGAAACACGGTAGGCTACATATAAACCCATTTTCTTAAAACAATAATTTCAACCACTTGTCAGTGTTATTTTAATATTCTGTACATCATACAAAACAAACATATAACACCTCAACAGAAATCATTTCTGCAGTTAGGATAAATAAACTCATCTTCGGAACCAGTTAAATATTAAACACCTTTGTTCAGGAAAGTAATCTGACAATATTTTAGACTCAACTATCAACTAAGATTAAGACTAATTAATTTCAGAGTTTGAATTAAACGTGACTGGCAGCTCAGTTGAAATCCTTTACACAATCGGACTTAGGAGAGTTAGTAAGATTACATATCCGTATTATAAAATAAAAATACACATTTTATAAAAATATATATTTTTCACATATACGTCACCTACGTATTTGTGAAAATCAGCCCATGATTATCATCTTAGAACAGTGGAAAAATAAACTGTACATTTGTTGCGAAAAAACCGCCTTGCTATCCAAAATGCTATATAAATATATATATATATATATATATATGATATGAGAAGAAAAATGAATGCTTGAGTCGGGATTTGAACCCGAGTCTCTAAACTTTGTATGTTTAGCGCTCTAACCAACTGAGCTACTCAAGAATTCCAACACAAACATACATTTTTCTCATATATGTAGTATTCTCAATTCACACAAAATGTAGTGGGAATTCGTTCCAACACCATCTAGTGGCCAACATAACAGTTAAGCAATTATTTATATATATATATATATATATATATATATATATATATATATATTATAATTAAATGTTTAACATTGAGCAATGCAAGCTTAATATGGTAAATAAATAAATGCCTGGACGGGATTCGAACCCGGAACTCTGAGTCTGTGCTCAGCGTGGTATCCGTCCAGGCATTTATTTTTCTTATCATACCATGTATATATACTTTTTTGAATACACTTACCACAAGTAAACTTACCACATCTGATTTCTTATACAACTTCTCCATTATATGTCTCTACATTCGAGAGGAGAATGAAGTTCGTCCCGGGCCGGTCGTATAGATTAAAGGTTCGCTTCTGGTTTTCCTAGATTCGCGGATTGAAACATGACTGGGATAAATGAGAGTCTTAAGAACGTAAAAATGGCATCCTTCGGAAAAGAACTAAAGCTGCGAGTCCCGTATCATAGATCTGCGTGTCGTAAAAGTGTCAATTCTGAAATAAGAGTCCTCTGGGCAATATTAATTGGTACTTTCCAACCCAGATTTTAATTTGGGCGCCAATGTCCTGAGTTGATAAAGAACGTCGAATTTAAGTTCGATGCGTGCTCGTGATGCCTTGAGAATAAAATATCAAGAAAACTGTAAAAAGAAGTAACAGGAAATATTGTGATTTGCAATATGTAATGGTCCGGAAATCAGCATATAATCTGAATCTTCTACAACCAACAGGAATTTGATAATGCAACCTAATCAAACATAAACATGTGTAAATCTAGTTTATTTAACACCACGCATAGCAACAAAGTTACACGATCAAGTAACTAAAGTGATATATCTTATGAAACAAAGAAAGATTCTATCAACAACAGAATATTCTTTACAATATTTCATTTAACAAAGTAGCTAATTTGTAAAGTTGAATTACGATGAAGCTGCATATAATACCAGTCTTTTGAAATAAAAAACAAACATAATTCCAAACGAAAATATGCAAATTGCGGTGTCTGGAATCGTTAAAATTATCAGTCAAGTTAATCAGCTTTAGAAATGTATACTTTATCATTAACTGCGAATCTATGCTAAATTTAAAATTATTACTTTCTTCATGATTTACTATAAATGAGTTTTTTCTGAAAATTGCAAAATTGCTAACATATATTTACTTGTAATTATGACAAACAAGGTGTTACAAAAACAGTTATCATAATTTCATAAAAAATAATTAATAGATTTACGACAAGAAATCTTCTACAGTTTAACCTCTCGCCTTATAGGGTAATTTTACATGCCAGACGCGACCCGGATTTTAGAATCGGACAGCTTGCCGGGAGAGAGATTTTAATCTGTGGAACATATACATACTTTTTTGACCAGACAAAAACATGGAGGAGCTCCATGAATGAGTGATCAGCTCAATTTTAGGGTCTCCTTCCAGACAATAAACGATTAAGACAAAACACTCCATTCAATCACACGTTCATGATAATTACGACTACGGTTGCCAGATGATGTTCGGGTCTAAAAGGTTCCTGGCATTTGTCTTTAGGTGAGGAAAATACAATCACCTTGGAAACTTATCACGACCTGCGATGGAATCCTGACCCGCTGCGTTAGAATTAATGCTCTACCACGAGAGCACAGAAGTGGACAGGGAGGGAATCGATGTCCAAAAATTTAGTATAATGAACCACTTAAAGAAAGTTGACAATATTTAATGTGAACCACATCAATAGAATCCCTGTTCGGTTCGTCTTCCGGGCATAGTAGGCCGTGGTCCAGTCGTTCTTCTACTCGACGTTTCGTCTACTGCTGCGGTATACATCTTCAGGAGATACTGCGTGCTGTCTACTCCGTGAACTCCGCAACATCGTGCGGCGCTGCAGACTGGCTGGGCGTTGGAATCAACTCCCTCCCTACTCTATAGGCACGGCCACTGGTGGAGAGGCCGGTTTTTCCCTGGCGCGTCGCTGGTTGCGTGCTGTTTTGTTGCCAGGCTGTCGCTATAGCTATTAAGTCATAGGCTTCGTCTTTCGTACTTGTGCAGTGCCCGGATCCAGATTTGTGTTTATCTTCATGGTTTCTTTCCTTTTCCTTTTTTTGTTACATGACCCACGTGTTGAACTGAAATTTCAAAACAGGAATAAATCTTGAACATTTCGACGACTGTTGATTTAAATAGGATGAAGCTATACCGCCGTGAGATCCGACGCGCTGTTCACAACATCATCTGTATAATGGATGAATTATCCTTTATTTTCCCGTGATTGGTACATATTACTATGATAGCAGAGGCAGGACTTGGCCTATCGATTCATATAGGAGAGAGAGCGAAGAAACGATGGACAAATTACCGGTTGACCTTATTAACTTATTTTATTAGTTCTCTTTGGTGGATATCACTAAATTGACAACTCCTCCTCGTGCTTTTGTCGCTTAAAAAATGATCTTATATCTAACTCTATTTTTTTAAATAATCACAAGTTCATATTCCTCATGTTCTAGATTGCGATTTGGATGCGAGTCTCAGAGAATTCAACTCGCCTGCTCGGATCGATTCAATTGTATATGTTGGCAGGAATGTGAAAATACTGAGTCCAATTAGACAAGTAAGCTATAACAGGTGATATCGCGAGCACTTAAATCACATAACTCAAGTATAAAACAATCCTGTGCACGTAGAAAACTGTAATAAATAAAGCAAATTCCTCAGTACGTCGATGTTTCCATCAGATTTAGCTGGTGAATGGAATAAATAATGAAATCTGTTAAATTATGAAGACCTCATTTTCTGCCGATACTCTAGCTTATTGAACAGTGTCGGACTGCAGTGAAAATAAAACTTGCATGAAAGTTTCATTGGATGATATTTGTACATAGGCCTATTGTATTGTAAGATTTGACAACACTTCAATTTAAATTATCTCATCTATTATACACCTTTTGCCACGAGTGTTTAGTAAACATAATAACTAATTCTACAAATGTATCTTATAGGAAAGCCGTAACCAATTAAAGGAATATTTAAATTGTAAGGTATAACAAAAATTCGTATGACACGCAACATGGTGGATTTGCTAACGTTGTTTTTCCGTTTTCAGTCTTCTTCAGGTAACCCGCACACGTATATGTGTCGGAGTTATATTGATTATTTTTTTAGAATAGAATATCTCCTCCCCAGTTTTTTTTTAATTAACATATACTGAACTGAATTGCGAAATATAGAAAACTGTGAACACAGAACAATTTTTAAATGTTCGTTCAGGCGAACTCCAACGCCGAATGGTCCGATTTTGTTGGTTAAATAACTAGACTAAACCATTTTAAATTAATTGCCACATTTAAATTTTGGATTTGATGAAACAAAAATTGCGGTCTCTAAAATAATAACACACAGACAGACAGACACACACACTCACTCACACACACACACACACACACACACATATATATATATATATATATACCGGTGTGGAAAGCAACGGGAAGCTACCACACCTATAATTCCCTAGTAAAGCTGTAAAGCATAGCATGAAAATGCTATGATTCCAGTGAAAGACCTGTCCTCAGGCAGAATTAGAGGAACTTCGGGTAATTTGGTCCCCTGTTTTGAATTTGTTGTTTTTTCTTCTTTTAATGAAGGGATTTGAATTTTGTTTAATTACAGTGATTATCGTTATTGTTGTAACTATGAAATAGCATTGTTATTTCATTCAAATATGGAAACATCTTCATAATTTATAAACTTTTTTACATTACAAGAAAGGTCCACTTTAACCTCTATATTCAGGTAGTAGGCCCCAGAGTCCACCTTAGTTTTTAGTCTATTTTTAAGTCTATTTACTCTGTTAATTTATGCAGATATGCGGAATAGAACCCCAAAAGGTCCGCTTCCGACTTCACTCTGCTAATTAACTTCAAAATTAAATTCAAAATTTAAACCGGGCTTAATTTTTTTACAGGAACCCGGGGTTCTACCTATTAAGGAGGACCAAAATGGATCGCTCACCGCCAACACTTAAGTGATGGCCGCAGAGCTTTCCATCTATGCAGACATGCACAGATTAATCTGAACATATTTATGACTGATCATAATTAAAAAGCGTTGATATTTATTTAATGTTTTGAAAAATTATTGTTCATTATAATATTCACACGTCATTCAACTGCAGAAAGCGACAGCCTTTGGGTTTAGTAAAATTACAAGAATATTAAATAAAATTAAGTAAATGGTTTTTTTACAAATAGCATCCTCATTGATAAAATATACGTATTCGTGTAAAGTGTACCCAGGTCCCCGTTGAGGGTCCACATTAACAGAATTCCTTTGTTATGTTTTGAACCGAAAGTGCCTTTCTGCGGTTCAGTATGGTATCTTTGTTCTCCTCCGTACTACAGAACATTTATGAAATATGCCAATGTCCTGTTTTCCTTGTGCCTACCCTTCCCCTTTTCATCCTTTCTGCCGCGCATCTCTACGGCGCATATCCCCTCTACTTGGGAACCTTTATATACATTGTACACTTACCGAACATTATCATTCGATCAGCCTAGCAATCGGCGTTTGGTTATTTAAAAGCGGATTCAAAGGTGGAATCCGGTTCCAGCTCACCATGCGACTGGAAGGTTAATATGGTGGTCTATATAGACAAGTTGATTGAGGCCGAGAAGAGGTCTGTTTTGAGTTAGTCCAGCAATGTACGGAAGAAGTGATTCCTAAAGCTTGGACACGTGTGTGAGTGTGGTATTATGTATGGTACGTTATTTATTCAGTTATTTCTACGGCTATGCTTGGTCGTTTGATCAAGAATCATCTTTTGTTATTAATTTATTGTTTTATTTAAAACCAACTTGTTTATATTAAAAGGTTATCTTTTTGCGCCCCTCTGTCATTATTTAAGTATAAGTACTCGTTCACTATTCTGTAACAAAAATCACTCACTGTATGCATTTAATAATCAGTATCTATATATGTATATATGTTCATCAGGGAAAGAAAGATGAATTAATAGCTGCCTTTCATGGGCCCGAGGCAAGCTGCTTTCTTACAGATAACTTCTTTGAATATCAGGACCACATTAATAAATACAGCAATAACAAAGCCCGATCCCGGACAAGTGTTACGCAGAGGCGGGGTTCCTAACGCAACCCCCACAAATGGTAGCAGTAGTGTGGTTCTCTTACCCACAAATGGTAGGCAGACCGTGGTTTTGGTTTTTTAAACGCCACAAATGGTAGCAGAGCGTGTGGTTTTGTACCTTTCACTTTGAAAGATATGCTGTATTCTATTGATAGTGGTTCAAGTAGTATCGATTTAAAATTTTCTACTCAAGTTTCGGAGTTTTGGTTTCAAGTGCCAAGACAAGGGTATAGACTATGTATGGTCGTAAATGAAGTTTGGAATTAGAAAGTCGACATTTTTTCAGAGATATTACCCTGCGGATAACTATTTGTTTTCGATACTTGGTATCTATGTTAAAGTTATTGAAAAGTATTTATTTACGCGTTTGTATTATTTCACGTAAATGATATTGACTCATCTTTCTTTACTACGTAAACAGAGAGTGACTTATGCATACTAAACTACGTTCGTTTATAGTTGTTTACATCTTTTGTTCATTGTACTTTGTAAACATGCCTAGTTGGATAGATGTAATATCTAAAGATAATCTCGTCCGAGAGTTGAGCTTACTAGGTATTGAGGTTGAAGGCGATGTAAATATATTACGTCAGCGACTTAAAATTCATATGAACTCTCTCTCCCCAGCTGAACAAACATTAGTAAAGCGTAAGTTTATTGTAGACAGCGCAGTTAAAGTAATTTACAATATTGGAAATGTCAGCGTTTTGGACATCTTGCTAGAGAGTGTCGATCTTAGTTTTTTCTACGTAGTTTGTCTGTATATTTGTTTGGGATATTGAGAAGCTACTTATGTATATCGGTATATGAGCTGATTGAGTCAACCTTTTTGGTTGTGGGAGCTACTAGAGTGAGTCTCAGTATACGTGGTCCAGGTTTTGCTAATGAGACGCAGGCTAAATTCTAAAACGAGGGTAACTAGAAGTTAGTAAGCGTCCATGGACACGTTATAAATACAACATGTCAGTCAAGTTAAACTATGTTATGTAATGGAGTGAATCCGAGCATGTTTGTTGTGAAAATATCTGTATGTTAAACTAGATATTTGTTACAAAAACATTTTGTATTATGTCACATGTTGAACTAGTATGTTTGAGGTTCCGTTTTCCTGTCTTCGCCTGTTTTTTGTCTCAGTTTACCCTTCCTTAACATTGGCATGACGACGCAACCTGGAATGTTCGGCAGTCGAGCGCTTGGTGGATCCGGCCGACCCCCGAGTGCCCAGCTGACCGACATGGTGGTTCTATAACTACAGATTCCTGGATAGCGGTGGACCGGGATTGCGATCCGGCAATCCAATTATGGTATCGTCACCCTGTTCTTCACCTGGAACACCGCAGAGTTGTACTATGGCGACTGAGTCCAGAGGGAATTAATTTTCAGCGCCTGTATAGTCAACATGGAAGCGAGTGTGGTGATTGTGATTTAGGGGACGATGGAAGATTTGTGTTGAAGTTTACCGCTCGGAATCTGATAGTGTTGATGTGCCCCTCCAAACGTGGGATTGTTCTACCGGACATTATTTTGAAGTTTATGGACTGTCTTCTTTTTTACCCGGAGGGCGCAGGGGGAGTTATTGAACCGAAAGTGCCTTTCTGCGGTTCAGTATGGTATCTTTATTCTCCTCCCTACTACAGAACATTTATGAAATATGCCAATGTCCTGTTTTCCTTGTGCCTACCCTTCCCCTTTCATCATCCTTTCTGCCGCGCATCTCTACGGCGCATATCCCCTCTTCTTGGGAACCTTTATATACATTGTACACTTACCGAACATTATCATTCGATCAGCCTAGCAATCGGCGTTTGGTTATTTAAAAAGCGGATTCAAAGGTGGAATCCGGTTCCAGCTCACCATGCGACTGGAAGGTTAATATGGTGGTCTATATAGACAAGTTGATTGAGGCCGAGAAGAGTCTGTTTTGAGTTAGTCCAGCAATGTACGGAAGAAGTGATTCCTAAAGCTTGGACACGTGTGTGAGTGTGGTATTATGTATGGTACGTTATTTATTCAGTTATTTCTACGGCTATGCTTGGTCGTTTGATCAAGAATCATCTTTTGTTAATAATTTATTGTTTTATTTAAAACCAACTTGTTTATATTAAAAGGTTATCTTTTTAAACAACGCCCCTCTGTCATTATTTAAGTATAAGTACTCGTTCACTATCCTGTAACAAAAATCACTCACTGTATGCATTTAATAATCAGTATCTATATATGTATATATGTTCATCAGGGAAAGAAAGATGAATTAATAGCTGCCTTTCATGGGCCCGAGGCAAGCTGCTTTCTTACAGATAACTTCTTTGAATATCAGGACCACATTAATAAATACAGCAATAACAAAGCCCGATCCCGGACAAGTGTTACGCAGAGGCGGGGTTCCCAACGCAACCCCCACAAATGGTAGCAGTAGTGTGGTTCTCTTACCCACAAATGGTAGGCAGACCGTGGTTTTGGTTTTTTAAAACGCCACAGTTTAATTAATTTATACAGCAACCATGTCACATAATATCAAACCAAACACGTCAGTATATTAAAGCAGCAACTACATAATATAAGGGGACACGGCGTAGAGTAGTGATTAAGGCACTACGCTACAAGCCGGAAGGTAGGGTTCGAGTCCCGGTGGGGTCAGGATTTTTAAACCGACCCAAACCTTCTGGCGGTACTATGGCCCTGGGGTCAACTCAGCCCCAAACGAAAATAAGTACCTGACTCTAGTTCTGGTACAAAGGCGGCCGTCACGCAGGGCTGACAACCCAAGTGCCGATTGTCCAGAAAAAGTGGGAGCCTTAACCTCCTACGACCGCAAGGGCCTCCTGAGGCCTATAGTGGGATCACTTTGCTTTGCTACATAATATCATATATTTAGGAGTTTTTCAACATTTGTGATATTCGATAGCAGAAATTATGAATTGATTCTTAGGTTGAAAAATTTTAAAGTGGTAATTTTCATAAATATCACAAATAAACCCTTCTTCGCACAAAGAATAAAAGAAACTGGCCTTGAACCCGTCAAAGTTGATTTAGGGGAAGAAATTGAAACATTTTCTGTTCGAGGGCAGCACCAATTAAATAAGATATTAACAGTGTCCACACAAGCAGAACGGTCCACATTACACGAATTTCCCTATACTATGGATGGATATATATATATATATATATATATATATGCCATGAAAAGAAAAATTATCGTCTGAACCGGTATTTGAAGCCGAGACATCTATATGTTAGCGCTAAATCAATTCTTTATTCAGACTCCCAGTGGAAACATTAATTTTCATTTCCTTATATAACATTACACTGGGGAACACCAATTTTGACTCATACATTGTCGTCAATCCCATATAATTCCGTTACATTCAAAGCTAAATTGAAAGAGTTCGATATGGACAACAATGACTCGTTTTAAAATGTTTCCTTTTTTGCTCTCAAACGTTTAAGAATTTGTAACAGTCAATTGCATTTAAGTTAATCATGGCACCGGTTGTGTCTTCGTTGTAATCAAAACTGACAGTGTTTTAACCACTGATGGTAAAACTGTCTTATGCCAAATTTGAGATAAACGTATAGTAGGGTGTACGGTGAAATCTCAAACTGAACAACATTTAGGAATAAACATGAGCTTCTTCAATGAAACAAATACTACTTACACAGTTGTAGGGGCAGCCTACATTATCTAATACCGAATTTTATAATAATAACTGCGCATGCCATTGGTAGCAAGGATCATACCCTGGAATAAACTTCAGGTACCTGAATTTAAACATGTCCTACAAAAATACTGCAACCGCAACGTTCCCTACAAGTCCACTCTCAGAAAGAATTAATTCAATTTTTGATATGTTAACATATTTTTAAAAAATCAGGGCTGATATATATGCTGATGAAACGACGATGTTGCAGATCGTTTCATTCTTAATCTAATTGTGGGCAAGTTGTAATCTGAAATTGCACCTTTGGAATATACAGTCGGGTAATTTAGGTTGTGGGTTGTTTTTCCCATTAGAAATCCAGAACAAACTTTGTAGACTTTGCAGATTTCAAAATTTCGAATATTATGACATCAGAAATCCAGAACACACCTCGTAGATTTAATGATTGCAGTTTACAAAATGTCGAATATTATGACATTTTTAATAACCTCACCTGGACTATAAGGCTTGGTATATTACAATCGGGATATTTGGGACATCGACCAAATTTTTTGTGTTAGAAACCTCGGTATCTACCTTGAATTAATTTTTGCAGTTTTCAAAATGTTGAACATTTATTTAAATTATTGCAAACATTTGGAGGCAACAAATAGTTCAACAATTACTATATTAATTAATAATGGACTTACGGTACTATGACTATATGGCGTAAAAGAAGAGAGGACTCATGTTGAAAGCGGGGATATCGCTTACTATATTTTGTTCTTAGTGCATGTTACATGTACGGCTTATGCATTGCAAAGAGTGACAGAGACAGACAATTCCCAGAAGTAAATACACTGATATCAGCAACTAAGAAGGTTTTCTTGAAATTACTTTATCGTGAACAACGCTACAAGCTGCAGTGCCCCCGGAGTCAGTGATAAAATGGGCAACATGGATTCAAGCTATGATTTTCTTCGAAGCTGTGAAGTCAGCGATGGAGAACATATATTCTGATCCAGCAGTGTCTGTAAAAATAATTTCAGCATTCAGCAGTTTTAAAGTGCTCAGTTCAGTTTCATACATCACAACTCACTTCAGCTGGCTTCCCGTTAGTATCAAGGAACTGGAGACATCAAATATGCGGCTGTTCGAGTAATGGAAGATGCAGTTTAGAAGATCAGTGTTGTACCAGGTGAAGTGGGGGCGTAGTTTCAACTAAACTGCAATCTGTGCTGATTAACTCTGGATAGTAAAATCTTGTTAGTGTGTCTCGCTTATTTACTGGTGAAATTGTAGAACTCTCGAGAATAAGTAGCACAAACCTCTGTATAAATATGCAAAGTTGACTTCTTGCGAAGTTGAGCGATCTTTCTCTATTTAAAAGAAAATGTTGTCAAACTGTGCATGACTACAGAACATTTGGAAAATTATACTTACTTAATTACTTACTCACTGGCACTATCGAACCCGCAGGTTCATGGCCGCGCGGACACAAGCTCTCCACACATCCCTATCCTGAGATTTAATTGTGCATACTGTTCGAATTGTGACTTAAAACGCTTGAATTGGAGACACTTGTAGTTCAGTACTTTGTAGTAGAAGTGAACTGATTTTTTAAAATAATTAAACTCAATGGGCACACCTTTTACACGACGCACACCCAATCCCAAGGTTGCAATTTTAAAAATCACTTAACCCGCCGGGAATCGAATTCGGGTCGCCGGAGTGGACTCTACCGACTACGCCACAGCGACGGACAGCTGAATAAAAATTACCCTAGAGATCTGACTAGCCTACCCGTGAACTTATTTTCTGTAGAAAAGAAATGGAATTTTAAATTTTACATATATTTGCTTCATTACATATTTATTAACATATTTCACCAATTTTGGTTACATAAACTACAGGTATTATCGCCTCACTATGATGGTTGTCCGTTTATATAAAAGCGGGTGGCGCGACAATGCTTGACAATGATTAACATGTGGAATTATTATAGTGGCGGCAGTCGATATCTTTGTATTTAATTATATAGAACAGCTGCGGGGAAACAAAGCGAGCCGCTGGGCAACCGTCATAGTGAGGCGAAAATACATATGCCTTAATTTGATATTATACAAAATCCGGGCTCTACTAATGAGTTAATATATTAAAGACTATCGTTAAATAAAATACTATTAAGGGTACTATCTTCCCGCGCCGAAGTCGAGTGGATAAAGGCATTAATGCCTTGATGCAGAGCTATGGCACTTGTTGAGTTCGAGCCCTCATGGAACTTAAAAATGTTCTCATGTTATTTTGCCCTGTATGGCGCCGGTATCTACCCAGCATTGCGAGGAATTTTGTTAGCTAAAATAAGTAATCGCTCGAGGTTGAGAAAACCAGCTGTAACGAGTTGGGGAAACTGATATCATGACCTTATTTCACTCCCATACTACTTAGATGATAGTCTACCCCTATGATTAAACATGTGTGTGAGGTCAGCAGCTGGCGGTAGGCCGAGGCCTTCTAGACCTATACGGGGAATGAGTTAGTTGGAATGATTTGTTAACAGTGTCAGGATCTACGGCTGGACAGTGGTATTAAATTTTCAACCCAATACGATTAAGGAAAATCCCCCCCACAAAATCTGATAAATTAAGACTTACTGCAGATTTGAAGCCAGAGTCCTAACGAATGCGAGTTTTCAATGCTACCGTCTGAACCAATTACTTGGGTGAAGGTTTTTTTGCGAAGGTTGGTAAACTGAGAGATAAACGCTTTCAGGGCGTTAAATTTAATGCACTTACGGAAAATATGATCAATAGCGTAAAATCCAAATAACTGTAGGTGTAATATCCATTATGAAATTAGTTTATTTATAATTAATCTGATAACGTAGGTGTGCGGCAGTAATGAAAATGACAGTCTGTATCATAAAAAAAAGTGACAGTAAAAGGTCAAAAACACTTTTACAACATTTTTTATAATGGAAACAATTTATTCATGGTTTTATAACCGGCGTTAATAAACTAATTTTAGCCGCTGAAGTTATAATGAAGAATTATAGACTGATAGTTATCGTGCTCCTAGCAACGTAATAATATTTTTGTGGTTGCTATGGACATAAAGCGGTAACACATGACACACAGTCATTCATTCATAAGTTCTGATTCTACTAACATGTGGCAGGTAAATCATATTCACTCAGTGGTGTGTAGGACGGACAACCATTTTCTGGATTTTATATAAAATATCCGATATTAGCTTAATTAGCCTATTAATTTTCAGTAATCATCACTGAAAACACGAGGTGAGTAGCAAAAATACAAAAAAGATTCCTTAATTTAAATTTCCATTTTCATTGTTTGGTACAATTCTGAACAAACTGAAGAATCTCAGGATGTTGATTGGCGTCCTTAAAAGGGCGGTTGATGATTTTCGTACCGGTTTCTTGACAATGCGATATTACAAATCATTTATCAGCAATGGCGTTAATTTTAATAGCTCTGTTAACGTTTTAGTTTATTTGCACGGTTAATAACGTTACTGATTGAAGCAGCAAATAAATAATAATAATAATAATAATAATAAATAATAAATATAATATAATAATAATAATTCTATACAGATTTTCAATCACTACACATCTTTCTGTGCCTAAGTTTTATTTTCCTTTTCAATTCGTCCCTGCCCATCCCCCCCACGTCCTCCCGTCCTCTTTTTCCCATTTCAGTTCTTATTTCCTACAACCATGAGTTTCGAGGTCTTCCTTTCTTTCTTCTTTTTCCAGGTGGACTCCATTACAATGTTCTTCTGGGTAACCTTTCTTCTTGCATTCGTCGTACATGCCCATCCAGTGTACTGCTTTTCATCGTATATAATCTACTATTGAATATTTAATATTCATTAGGCCTATATCTCGTATGACGTTTTCTCATTTTTTTTAAATTTTGAACATCTTGCTGCTCTCCTCAAGAAATTCATTTCCATCGACATAAGTTTTTGTTCTAAGTTTATGTTGAATTTCTATGTTTTAGCTCCATATGTGGCAGTACTTCTCACTATTGAATTGCATATTTATAATTTATTTTTCCTGGTCATATATCTGTTCCATAGGATACCTTTTAACACCTTTATTTCTTCTGTTCTTAATGTCAGTTTCTGGTATATCCTCTTTATCTACTTTCATAATAATAATTATTATTATAAAAATGTAATAATAATAATAATAAGCGTAATGAAGGTAATGTGAATTATTTTATTTATATTAGGGGTAATGAATATGCTACAAGCGAAAAAGTCTCGGATATAAGTCCCAAAACGGCGGCTTAAACCTTCTGGCGAAACTGTGACCCTCTAATCGATATATTTTCTAACAGAAATGAATACGGACATATGTTCTGGCAGGAAAGGGCTGACAACTTGGCTGATATCTCGTACTGATTTTCCACAAAATTTGGAACCTTAACCTCTTACTGACCCAAGGGTATCCTAATGAATAACTCTGTTACTAGTGGAAGTGGCTCATTGGCGCAAGTTCTTAGAGTTGCTTACTATTCTCAGTCATTCCATGTGCGATTCGTGGTGGTCGAATCTGAGCCAGGGCAAATTTTCTATCTTTTTCCCGGGGTTTCTTCCGACTTCCTTCCCAAAAACTGTACCACTTCTCCATACTCATATAATCCATTTCGTTCGACATATTTTCATCTGCCAGTTTGTAGGTGCTTTTGGCTTTGTCAGCCGACATTCTTATGTATCACACATATTCCGTAAATGGGATCCATATCGTCCCTCGGCTTGTCACTACACTGGACACGAGCAGAAAGATTGTTTATGACTTAAGAAACCCTCCGATTCAACGCCGAATTCATTACGAACCACCTGGCTCTTCTTCTCCGCAAACTTAATGCTATTAATTCCAGTTACCTTAGATCCTTCCGAATATTACATTTTCATTTACCCTTAGGCCTACAGTAAAATAAAAAAAATGAAAGCATTTGTGCTGTTATTTGAGCTACATGATCTGCTCTCTTTAAGACAAAAAAGTGAAGGCTCTTGAAGTGTTATTGTCTTAAGTCAGTAAAAAATTTCATCGTGACTATGTTATGCATGACATATCTTTTTGAAATGATCCACAGATATCAACGGAATATATGAACAATTTTGTGTGAATACTGCAGTATGCGAGACTCCCCAATGTCTGGCGAACGACATATAATCGCCTCTGGTGACTTGATTTCAACATACAACATGTATTCAATTCAATTCTACTGTATTATCGACTTTCGCATATAAAGATTATAAATTGGTAACCTTGTCTCCAATTCTCTATGGGTGTGAAATGTGGTCTCTCACATTAAGGTAAGAAAACAAGATAAAAGTATTTGAAAATAGGATAATAAGATGAATATTCGATCCTATAATGGATGAGTCAGAATTATAAGAACTTCATAATTCAATCCATGTCATGATATTGTCAGGGTTACTGAGTCCAGGATATTGCGATGGACTAGTCAAGTGCCTTGATTGGGTGAAGTTGAAATGCTTTCAAAATAACTACATGCCTAGGTCTATTGACGTTCTTCTATCTAACAGTCTCCCAATATTGGGAAACCCTTGGAGAAACGATCATTAGAAAGGCAGAAGAAAGGTGGGAGGATAATATTGAAATGGATTTTAAGGAACATGATATCGAAAAAATGAACTGAATTAATTTGGCTGAGGATAGAAATCGAGGGATTTTAATAATAGCGGCTTTAAATCCGGAGGTTCCAAGTGCCGTAGAGGCAGTTTATAACGAAATGGATAGTTTAATACAAGTCCAACAGAGCCCAATATTTCTGCTGAAGAAAATTAGAGAAAATGTTAAGCTAATTTGGAAGTTACAATCGGTTTTATCATGTAGGAAGTACGTAAACTTGCAATGGACTCTTAGCATGTCAAGGTCATAGTATCGCTCTGTAATTAATGGTAATTACATACGTCTTGCCTTGCATAATCGATACAGTACTTAGTTACTTACTAACCAATACGTTGTATGGTCATCCTTAGTAAATATCACCCTTGGCACTCTGATTACTATTGGTTACTAAATATATATATATATATATATATATATATAGGCCATATAGGCCTATATTTGCACGCATATAGAACTTCAATTTTAATACTTCCACACTAATAACTATTTGTTTAAATTGAATTCAGTTAAAAAAGTAAATTTACATATTGAAGAAGAAGTTTAAAAATAGTCATAATTGCATTTTACGTTCAGAGGCAAAACTCCCAGACTAAGAAATTTGAAATATTAAATGTAACCTAAATAATTTATACTTAAATTTGAAAGAGTATCCAGTTGGTGGTAGATTTCATTCATTTTCTTCACATTATTTGTTTTCTAACATCACCTGATAACCTTATTCTTCTCCTCTGTCTACTTATATTGGACTTTCAGCCTATTCTTTCCAGACATTATGATTCTCTCTGTCGCCGTTTTCGTCTTCATGGCGATCTCTTCCCATCTGCGGGTAGACTATTCCTTGCCCACGTACAATTCTATCCGATATAATTTGGTTCAGTTCAGTTCTTCTTCTATCCACCCAATCACCAATTGTTTGTATATTTAATTTCTCTGGCTTTTTAACGGTTTTCCTTAAAATAATAATTTAATTTGTCCCTTAGAATCCGTTTTGTTCTAGAAGTATCCGCTATTGTCTAATAACCTGAAGCAGTCAAGAATAACAACAATGCAAGTTGATAGGCAATGGCAGATAAGATGTGAAACGAATGTGACGCACTCCATCAATGGAAAGATAGTAAATTTAACATTTAGAATGAGATATATCAACAATTAAGTACACTCCATTAATGATAATAATAATAATAATAAATAATAATAATAATAATAATAAAAGTAAAGTGATCCCACAACAGACCCGGAGGCCCATGGAGTAATGGGAGGTTAAGGCTCCCACTTTTTCTAGACAATCGGCACTTTATGTCAGCCGGGCTGTCAGCCCTGCGTGACGGCCGCCTTTACCGCCAGAACAAGCGTCTGGTACTCATTTCAGTTAGAGGCTGAGTCGACCCCAGGGCCATTGTGCCGCCAGAGGGTTTGGGTCAGTTTAAAAATCCTGACCCCAACGGGACTTGAACCTGCGACCCTCCGGCTTGTAGCTCAGTGCCTTAACCACTACGCTACGGCGTGTATAACAATAATAATAATAACAACAATAATAATAATAATAATAGTAATATTAATAGCAATAATAATATTAATAATAATAATAATAATAATAATAATAATAATAATAATAATTATTATTATTATTATTATTATTATTATTATTATATTATGACTTTGATTAAGAAGGAAACAGAAGCCGAGGACGATCAGTTTAAAATATAGATCTATCAAATATAAAAGCCGAACACAGAGAATTAGTCTAAAACATGATATTATTGATTTCGTACATCTCAATGATGGATAAATCATATTTGAAGAGAAAAATTATACGCTCAGACCGGGACTTGAACCCGGGACCCTTGATTCTCTAGACCAAGTGCTCTACCAACTGAGCTACCTGAGCAAGTACCGATCTAAACGCAAATCCTTCTCTATATACATTGTAATTCCCATCCACCAAATGCTGTGAAGCCATGCTTCTATCTTGCAAATGGCGGCTCCTTTATTAAGAAGATATATTTGGGAATTATACATTACAGCCAGTACGGCTTTTTCCAAGGAACCGCCATTTGCAAGATAGAAGCATGGCTTCACAGCATTTGGTGGATGGGAATTACAATGTATATAGAGAAGGATTTGCGTTTAGATCGGTACTTGCTCAGGTAGCTCAGTTGGTAGAGCACTTGGTCTAGAGAACCAAGGGTCCCGGGTTCAAGTCCCGGTCTGAGCGTATAATTTTTCTCTTCAAATATAATTTATCCATCATTGAGATGTACGAAATCAATAATAAAAACTTGGAAAAAGCCGTACTGGCTGTAATGTATAATTCCCAAATATGTCTTCTTAATAAAGGAGCCGCCATTTGCAAGATAGAAGCATGGCTTCACAGCATTTGGTGGATGGGAATTACAATGTATATAGAGAAGGATTTGCGTTTAGATCGGTACTTGCTCAGGTAGCTCAGTTGGTAGAGCACTTGGTCTAGAGAACCAAGGGTCCCGGGTTCAAGTCCCGGTCTGTGCGTATAATTTTTCTCTTCAAATAAAACATGATAGATGAATAATATTAATAATAATAACAATAAGAGTCAGAATATAATAGTAATAATAATAATAATAATAAATTAAATACAAATTTAACGTAGTTTTATTTGTTTTTCATATTTATTATATAATACAGTGACAGCTGTTTCGGTACACTGTACCTTCTTTAGACATGTTAACAAATTATGAATTGTGTTCCAACTGATCTAAACAACAATACCGTTGTTTAGAGCAGTTGGAACACAATTCATAATTTGTTAACATGTCTAAAGAAGGTACAGTGTACCGAAACAGCTGTCGCTGAATTATGTAATAAATATGAAAATCAAATAAAACTACGTTTTATTTTTATTTAATTAATAAATATGGATTTTCATCAAGTAAACACCAACTCAATTGATTAAATAATAATAATAATAATAATAACAATAATAATAATAATAATAATAATAATAATAATAATAAATAATGGCAGACAGTTTTCGGATACTTTTGAAATCCAGAATGGGTTGAAGCAAGGAGATGCACTAACTCCTCTACTATTTAATTTTGTACTAGAGCATGCTATTAACTGAAGACATGGGGGGAAAAACAATGAATGTCACTTTTTATCGAAATTCTACTTATATGTCTGTTAGATAGCGTGAAGTCCATACTTTCTTCAGGTATATTAGTTTGATCGAAAAGTAAAGAGTGTCAGAAGTTACAAGCAAATTAAAAAACATAGGAACGGGAAAAATGATGAGTGTCATGACGTTTTGCTGAAATAACGATGAGTGTTTTGCATCTCTTTGAATTTAAATCACTTTCATGTTGGTATTTTAATGTTAGTAACCCTGTGTTTATTCTTAACATTTCTGCCGTGTTTCCATTGTTGATTAAGTTAATTAATCAAGACAATGTGTTAGTTGATCCACACAGATTTAATATGCTTGAAATATTCAGTCTAAAGAAGTGTTTTACTTGTACTGTACATATTAAAGTTTAATTTCAATTGTATTATGAATCCAAATAATATAACTGCTCCAGAATGGAAAGTGAATCCGAAGAAAAGGCACAAACATGGACGAATATCGGATGCGGCTAAGAAGATGAGAAATCAAACGTATGAGACTGGAAACAATTGTGAATGCAGCAGATTAAAATGTTTTGTGAAAATTAGTGAAATTGAAAGACAGACTATCATAAATCATTTTAATGGGTTATCTGATAGGGATACTCAGAATTTACACTTGTCTGGGCTAATAAGAGTTAATTTTATCAAACAAAGACGAAGTCGGAAGGATCAAGACGAAAGTGACCTTCACCACCATTCGTACACATATAGAGTTCGAATAAAAAGAGGTGATGAGGTACAAGAAGCAAGTGTATGCTACAAAGGATTCATAGCACTGCATGGAATAACTTCACGGCAACTGCAAACTATTCAACAGCAACTAACAACGTATGGGGCGGTACGCCCTTATGGGAGAGGTAAGCACAAGAACAGATCTCATTCTATAGGTGATGAAACACGAGCAAAGATCAATGAACATATTCAGTCCGTCAAAGATCGCCGCTCTCATTACTCTTTGAACAAAACGTCTAAAATATATTTACCAGAGGATCTCAGTGCAAAGAGACTACACAAAATGTATATGGAAATTAACCCAAACAACCCAGTTTCTTATGATACTTACTTACGCATTTTTAACAATGAGTACAACATTTCCTTTGGTTACCCTAGGTCAGACACTTGTAGCGAATGTGATTCAATAAAAGCACAAGAGAAACAACTGCATGAAGAATTGTCACTCTTATCAGAAGCTAACAGTTCCGGTTCAGTCAACCAGAAAAGGAATCAGTTAAAATAACTCGCCTGAAGAAAGATACTCCACTTAAAAAAGCACAAACTTTCTACGATAGAAAACGGAAATGCCGACAAATGTGTTCAAGAAGTGTCACAGAAGAAGCTATTGCCATGGACTTCCAAAAGAACTTGTCTGTTCCAAATATATCAAGCAATATTGTGTACTACAAACGCCAGTTGACGATTCATCCATTTAATATCCATGTTCTGACATCTGGAGATTCAGTGTTTTACTGTTATGATCAAACCATTGCAAAGAAAGGTTCTGATAAAGTTGTATCCATGCTTCATCATTATATTTCCAATATTCTTGCACCTCAAGTGAAACACCTACACATTTTCTGCGACTCTTGCGGTGGACAGAATAAAAATTACACAGTTTTCCGCTATATTCATTACGTGGTAACTACATGTCGACGTTTAGATAAAATCACAATGACATTCCCTGAAAGGGGGCACTATTATTTGGAGTGCGACAAAAATATGGCACTCATTCCACAGAAACAAAATACTGAAGTTCCTCAAGATTGGTATGCTCTTATTAGGGTGAAACCAAATCCATTTCAAGAATTGAATGTGACCAAACTCTTTTCAATGGACAATATTCTTTTCTCTTCAAGACTTTATCAGAAGCCATTTCAAACAATTTTCCTTTATTTCGTTTAACCTCTCGCCTTATAGGCACTTTTTACACGCCACACGTCACCGGGCCTTACAATGGGAGAAGTTTTAAACGCACACACTTTATGACCACACGAGTTCAATTTCAGGACCTTCTCCGAGATATTACAAAATTAAGACGAAACACACCATTCACACACATTCATAATAAATATGGCGAATATATAATGATGATTATGATGACAATATTATATTCGGGACCGTTTGGACTTTAAAGTTTCCTAACATTTGCCTTACATGTAGGAAAAAAAATCTCTCAGCTAACTTGTCCCAACTGGTGATCGACACAAGACCTGCTATATACGAGGAGGCGACGCTATCAGAGAACTTAACATTTTTAGTCATAATGAAATGTAAAATGTTATTGTACCATGCATCGATAATGAATTAAACACTCTCAAGTTTGTTATGTTTCATTTATCCACAATTACACTATTTACGATGAAGGGTGCACCATTATTCCTCAGTTGTCCTTTATTTTGTTCATAATCCAACATCTTGTAACAAACAGCCGCACACGGAGGTCTCAAACGTCCAAGAAATTGACAGACAGTGAAGTTAAAAGACGACGAGAGATTCGACCCATTTTCTTTTGAAAATCGAGCAAAGGTAAAACATTCAGCATAGCTGGCCTATTTAACCTACTGCGAACCGTGTCAGTGGAAGTCGACTGAACTGGAAAATGTTGATTATATTATAAAAATTCAACTTTCACTTCTGGTAACTAATTCCAGTGGACATCAACTAATGGTAGCCGACAGTAACTAAGATTCAATAACTATGTGTAGACAAGTGTGACATTTTTCATGATTTATCTCAGACCTCGAGATAGATGCTGGATTAAAATGTCATTTCCAGAACCAATTTCATAATGATCACCATAAATATATTACGATTTGAAAATTATGACAATGCACGAATATATATATAGTATATACATATACTCTCCTAGATATAATCAGATATTATAGACGCTAGGTGGCATTAGAACTTATAGCGTCTATAAATAAGAATATGGCTTATTGAATCCGTAGATTAATTGTCCCATTCTCTAAAGTCTTTACTAGTCCCCACATTCAACCAATTATTTCCAATTTACATTTCCGATAAACATGTCTCAATTTCCTGCATCACGGTGGCAGATATCAAATTTATAAGAAGATCAAAGTACATTTGCAAGATCATAAAGCAAACACAGCAATATTATCACAACTTAGAGTTCAATACATTCTTGGAAAATACTAATATTACAGAAACAAATCGAGGCTACAAGCTCTAAGAATGATTGATTGATTTAGTATTATAATACTACCAATTTGGGAATGGAAACCAAGGTCAACCACATAGAGAGTACTGAATGGATAATGAGACCGGAACAGGCCACTAGGCCTTCACCATTGACTGCTTTTGTGATGACATTACATTAATGATGATTATTTCCCGATTATTTCCTTAATCTCCATTCGAATATTTGTTCTCTCCTATGATTCGTTTTGCGAATAATATTTTCCCGATGGATTCCCAATATAAATTTTGAAATTATACATTATAATGTATTTAGAGAGATAATCGAAGACATTATCGAACCTAACATCTTAAAATTCGAAAGAGAAAAACCTACAACCGCTGTTCTACCTCCAGTGACTTCCAACATCAGTTCAATTGTACGGTCAATTCTTCTAAAATTCCTGCCGAATATGGAACATGTTCTGAAAGGCCTATGGTTTTAACTAATTGAGGATTTTTAAAACAAAAACACATTTTAAATGAAGAAGACTGATGTGTATATATATATATATATATATTAATATAAAAAAATATGGTATACAGTTTTTCAAAATTTACTAAATTTATTTCTTCAACTTCGAATTAAAACCAATTTATTATTTTTATATACCGGTATGGTATTATATATATGACATGATAAGGAAAAATAAATGCCTGGACGGGACTCGAACCCGGAACTCTGTGTATGTGTGTGTGTGTGTGTGTGTGTGTTGCACTCAAATTATTGGCTTTTTATTTCATATTAAATTAAATCCGTTATAATCCAGTTTTATTTGGAATTTTTGCGATTTATCTTAACCTTGTGAGAAATAATCCAGTAATAATAGATAAAGTCTGTCTACATCCTGTTTTATTAAAAACGTTTTCCTGATGGACAAGCGAGTGGTTACTTAATGATTCATAAAACAACAGACGACTCGTGTTATGATAGGACGTCGTGATGATAAACATAGGATATTCTGCACGAAAGAGAATATCAGATAAATGATTATGAAACCTATTAACTGAATAATCAACGAGATTCATCATTTACATTACATAATAACTTCACATTAAAAATTTTACAACTAAAAATGTTTTAGTCGCCACACTGACAACACATCTATTTACTATATAATTTTAAAATAATTAAAGAATTGCGAATACATTTTATTCAATTCGGGAACAATTCTATCCACAAAATTATTTTTTTCGCGATAGTGCGTTTTGTCGTACTTATAGCAATGGCGACCATGATTGAAAGTTCAACTTCCTACATTTCGGGGTTGCCAACCCAAATAACTACACTGTAATATTACATATTACAAACACTTGTGTGTAAAACCACTGTCCTCTATATATAGTGTACTAGGTACATACAATGTATATAACTTGCAATAAATATCCAAATTGTAGTGTTAATATACATTATATGAAACAAACCACTGCATTTTAAATCAACTGAACTTTATTTGAAACAATATAAAACAATAAATACGTATTTGCCGCCATTGTATCACTAAATTGGTGTCACGGCCTCCTGTTGTATAAACTAATAAACATTGCCCACACTGTTAACGTTAGTCAATTGTTTATAATGAACACAAATATTTCCAACAAAGATGTTATTATTTTACTATTATTTATTATTCTGAAAACACCATGGCGCATACATAATATACAACGCACGTTTGTACAGTGTTTTACAGAATTTCGGAAATAAAAAATCTCCCTATTGCTCGATTTTTAATATTTTCCCCGATTCCGTAGAAACCACTTCCCAACCTCGCATCGTAATGTACTATGTGTTATATATCAATGTACATGGGTTTCCCCTAGTAGGGTGGACAACAGAGGCTAGGAACATTACTCTAACAAACGCAACTGTTTACTGGGTGAATCAAAAAGTTATTTTCAGAATGATATAGAGGAGGTAAAGAGGCTCATTATTTTCTAATAATAAAATTCAACATCCACAGTTTTTCTGATAGATGTATCACTCAAGTATGAGTATATATAGTGATAGACCACTGTTGCGGGTTGCCTTGGGAAAATAATCTACGATTTCTAGTTAATTCATTACCGGTTCATAAAAATATGGTTTCCAGACTAGGCTACGTTTCCTCAAATCAATCTAATATATAAAAATGAATGTTTGTTTATTTGTTGTTCGTACTTTATGCGAGGCGATACCGTTGATCCGATTGTGATGGGACGTTTTGCAAAATGTTCAGGCGATTCCCGGAATGAACATAGGTTATACGAGAGTTGTGATACTCAAATCCTACACCCTCAAAAATCGCTCTTTGTAGTGGAAAACTTTTTAAAAAAGTAGCTCTTTGGACGCTTAAATTGCTTACGTTGTCTAAACCATAATAAATACACAAAATTAATATAGGTACACAGAATTGAATATTTCAAAACGCTCTACAAAAAAGCCCGCGACAGCATATGTTTATCTCTTACGGATAACTCAAAATAGACATTTTTGTCTTTTATTGATGCCAAGAATATCAACACAAGTACGTAGATCCCTGTGCAAGCATAGCAGCAAATGGCGAGTATTCGTTTACTGATAACTCACAATAACGAATTTTGTCTTTTAGCTCATTTATGCCAAGCAGATCTATATAAGTAGATTCCAGGGCAACATCGGGTAAACAGCACGGGGAATCTTAAAATAATTACGATATACGTTATAATTATTTTTAATTTTATTATTCAACTAATCATAAGAAGTACATTAATTTCTGTCTTTCAGTTCATTTATGCCAAGAAGATCAGGATGAGTACATGCCCGGACAACGCCGGGTAAACAGCGCGGGGGTATCTAAAAAAATATAAATGTATAGTTATTTTCCCTTTACTTCAAGTAAACATAAAAGCACATTAATTCTCATTTATTTAGGCATAAGCAGCGCACGTCGGGTATTACCTAGTATTAAATAAAAAACCTACTCATTCGTTTCTAGAAGAAGCACGACTAAAAAACAATAAATCCATTGCGCAACAGGCCTAAAAGCTCCTTGACTCACAGAAGCCTGTACAGCTCCCATATGCACATTTTCTATTCGCAGTGGAGAAAATAATATATTTTATCTAAATTAATAAGGGTAAAAAATAAGCCTAAATATTTTAAAGTCAAAGCTAAAGTATTTTTCTAACTGAATATATTAATATATCATAAACATACCTGATCACTATTAGAATCACCATTCGTTATATTTGCCTTCCTCAACCTAGACATGCTAATTTCTACATCTCCCCAAATTCTGGACGTTGGTGCCCTACACTAGCCTATATATTATCATAAAAGCCTCCTCGAGGGACTCTAAAAGCAGAGAGCGTCCCATAGGTCCACGCCAAGGCATGATATCTTAGAACGCTCGAACACGGTTTTATTACAAGTAAACTGTTGGATTAAAAGTTAATTTCATAGTTTTATGTTACTTGGCTCATATTTTGAATTAGAATTCGGTTGATGAGGAGGGGGTTTACATTGTAATGTAAGAGCATATTGTATGACTTAAAATATTGTATTAGTTATTAAGTAAAATACGTTACGTCACGTAAATAATAAGAACAATGTGAATAAGGCCGCATATGTAAATCTTAATCCGTTTCCCAGATCATTTTTTATTTAAATATAGCAAACAAATAATTTTTATGTAAAAATAATGTATAGTATAAGAACTTATAATTTATATTAAGATATCAACTTCATGAATGTAGAAAGAACCTATATAATCTTAGCCAATGTTAAGTTATAACAATATGTGAAAATGTATTAGCCATAAAAGGTCTTAATAGTGTTAGAAAACTTTCAAATGTTCTATGTTGAACCTCGTACCAAAACGGCTGACATTGCTATTTGAACCTAGATGGGCGAGGTTAGTGAATAAGCTGATATATGTGTTACATTCTGGAATGTTCGTGTGAACTATGATTCAAAATGGGCGATGTAATTTTATGTATAAATACGGGGTAGTCGTTTAACCAAATCAGCATTAAAGTTTTCTTAAAGTAGATCAGTCGTCGACTCTGTTTTGTTAGTTACCAGTCTCCTGAGTTCAGGCTTAGATTTATACCCCGAACCTATTTAATCCAGTAAACCATTCCTTTGAATATTTTCATCACAATCAAGCTTCAAGACGCAATTCCTAAACCTTAAACTTTTTCCAATACCTTAGATAAATCCTACCTTCCCGAAATTACACCCTTCGCAGGTAATTGTATCATTACACCATGTTGTGAAGCGTAGATTGAAATTAAAAGTGAAAATTGTCTTATAATACAGGTGAGACCTAGTTGTTTCATGAATATTTAATAGTAAGGCTCTAATACTTGTATACAAATGTTTTTTATTATAATGAGTCAATAATGTTGTTTTTGTATCAGTAGAGGTAACTACCGCAGTGAGGAGAGAAATGAAGATGATAACATCGAGCAGATAGCAGTAGTGGATTTGCCCACAACAACCAGCAGAGATGCTCAACTTGGGCAATACCAAAACCTCACGAACGCCATCCAGTACGTTAGCACATTCTCTATAATTATACACATTATGTTTGTAGTAAAAGTAGTTTTCAATATAAAGACAATTTTTAACTGGACGGCGTTATGCAACAACCGGCTATGTATCTTCCGAGGAAAGTACGTTTACAGTTTTTTTTTACGTTTTAAACAATAGCAAGAAGTATTTAATTATTTCTGAGTTGATATTCACTTATATGATAATATTGTATGTACTGATTCGAACTGTATGAGTAAAAACAATTTATATTTATTTTACGGTCAATATTCCAATACTGCTCTTAGACGTAATGAGAATGATGTCATAATCGTTCTGCATCAATTAGTTAAGCGCAGAAGTGGATGTTTACACTGTTAATGCGTATTAATATGGGATATTTTATTATGTATCAATCAGTCAACCGTCAAGGTACGCGTATACATTGTTGATATATAATATTGTATCGTACACAAATATTATATCAAACTAGAATAAAGAATAAACTTAAAACAAGCACGGGCGATATTGAAGAGGACTGGATAAATCTAAAACAAGCAATCATGGAAGCAGCATATGAGAGTCTCGGATATAAACAAATCAAAAACAAAAAGAGATTACGAACCTGGAATCCCGAATTAAAAGAAAATATTGAACAAAAGAAAAAAGCCTATAAAGTGTATTTACAAACTAAACAAGAGGAACATTATACAGAATATAAAAAACTCAGAGCTAAGGTTCGTAAATTGTCTAGAAAATACAGAAGGGATGATTGGGATAAATTTGTAAAATCCTTAGAACGTGATATTACAGGAGCACAAAGACAGGGATTTAAAATATTCAAAAATTACAGATGGAAACAAAAGACAAAATTAATGTTAATCTGATACCAAAACAAGACTGGATTACTTACTACAAAAATCTTTGGTCAGAACCGAACACTCACACTGAAAAAATTACTTCGAATTTGACTTGTGAAAATGAAATAGAAAACCAGACATAACAATGGACGAACTAGAAGAAGTTTTAAAGAAGGCCAAGAACAGGAAAAGTCCAGGTTTAGATGATTTAAATTTAGAACTTTTTAAGTATGGAGGAACTGCCTTGAAAGAGAAACTATTAGAACTTTTTAACAATATTTGGCATTGTCTTAATATTCCAACGGATTGGGAAACGGGTCTAGTAATTAATATACATAAAAAAGGTCAGAAAACAAATGTGATAACTACCGAGGCATTACCTTACTCCCAACTGCATCTAAATTATATGCCAACATAATTAAAAATAAGTTATCAGTAAGTACTGAAACATTTTTGGAAGAAGAACAATGTGGATTTAGAAAAGGGAGGAGCACTATAGATGCAATATTTACCCTGCAACAAATTATGGAAAAAAGGAGAGAATTAATCTCCCACTGTACATACTATTTATAGATTATGAAAAGGCATATGATAATGTAAACCGAGTAAACTTGGCAGATACTGCATGAAGAACATATACACTCACATGTAATACGAGCCATACAAAGCTTATATCACAAATTCTAAAATCAAAATTAAATTACCAGATGGAGAAATAACAGAACACATAAACACAGGCAAGGTGTTCGACAAGGATGTGGACTATCTCCACTCTTATTTAATATATATTAACAGAATAGTGCAAGAATGGAAACAAACAGTAAACAGTGGAATTTCAATAACTAGGAATAAATAATTCAAACAATATTATATGCTGATGATCAAATAATATTATCAGATTCCGAAGATAGCTTACAATAGCAGCATATCAATTATTCAAAATTGCCAGCAAATATAATATGAAAATTTCCACATCAAATCCAAAACAATGGCAATGTGTGGAAAAAACATACAACGGGTGAAAATTGAGATTGATGGAAAAATTATAGAACAAGTGTCAGATTTCTCTTACTTAGGAAGTGTATTTGCAGAGTATAAGAGTGACATTGATTCAAAATTACAAAAATATAATAAAATGAATGGGGTAATACGAAGACATTTTGGTAAACAGATGAGGACAGAGACAAAACTAAGATTACATAACGTCACCATCAAAAGCTGCTCTAAAATACGGAAGTGAAATTTGGATTTTAAATAAAAGAAACTCTCATAAACTTCAAGTAAGCCAAATGCGCTTCTTACGATCATTGTTAGGAGTTAATAGACTGGATCACCAAAGGAACACTACTATCAGAGGAAAACTTGGAGTAGCAAGTTTAAATGAAGATATCCAAAGATACCAGCAAGAAGATGGAAAAATCATCTGAGAAGAATGGCAAGAAATAGACTTCCAAAATTGGCATTCCAATATACCCCAACTGGACATAGGGACCAAGGAAGACCAAAACATCGGTGGAAAGATCAAGACCATCTTCGCTAGGTTTACCGTACAGGCCACATGGCCTAAAACGAATTTGTTCATGATGATGATGATAATATTGTATCGTAATATTAGTGGGGTTTGTATGCACTCATTATTGATATATCTTTATATATTGTATTATTTTGTAGAACTTCATACATGTTACATTCTGAAATGTGCGTGTTCAATGAATGTTTTCTAAATAATCCAAATTATTCATGCAATTACAGTATATAAAAATACATAAACGTTAAAAAAACAGGCATATGTAACAATTTTGTGAAATATTTTTTTATTCCTTAAAGTAAAAAAAAATATATCAATAAACATCCATCAACTTGCACACTAAATGTTTATTTTGAACTATAAGTTTTTAAAAGGCATATACATGTATGTAACTGTAAACATCATTTAAAGTAAGTGAAAAAAGCATTAAATGTTACAAACAATTTATGGCATATTTTTAATATTTTTGGAAATTTGTATATATATATATATATATATATATTATATATATTTACAATTATCATAGAACAAATTTAGAAAAAATATACACTTTTAATTTCAGAAAAAAATAAGAGAACGAATTTTTACGAACTGATGAACTGTGGATCTCCTAACTGATTTTCTCTATTACGATGACCTCTGAATTGACAAGTGCTTGATTTTTTATCTTTATGTTTATAAAATAGGAGCATATGTACTGCATTCACGAAAAACATATGATTCACATGATAAATAAAATTCGTACATACCTGCAATGAGATAGAACATGCCTTTCAATTTCCAGGGTTCTTCCAATAAACCATATCTAAAATTTTCTGGATCTCATTTTAACAATAAAAAATCACACTGATTTAAAAATTTTCACTATTTTTTGTAGCGCCAAACCAACAATACTGAGTTATGCATCAACAATATAAGAGCAGTATCATTTGGCGCTAAGCTGCATGATACAAAATTCATATTAGTAAGCTATAATTATATGAATATCTAATTTCATAACCGTTTCTTGTAAAACACAGTATCTCTGATAGGACTGATGGCGTTTATATTTTTCTATAATAATAGGGCTATATTTAATGATTTGTTGCTTAAAGGTTGCTTCATGAGCCAGTGAAAATGATGGTATCAAAATCTTAATTCTTTTAAATGGCGCTTGGCCGGTTGATGCATAACGCCGTCCAACTAATCTCAGATAATTACTGTAGCGATTCAAAGGTATGCAACTTTTGTTTGGGAATTCTCTTATTCCAGGCTTGATATTCTAATGTATAACTTACGTGCCGTAAATCTGTGACAAAGGGTTCATGATTTTATTTGCTTACCTAAGAAAGGTTTACTCATAATTGTTACGATCGATAAAAATTAATGACCCTTACAGTGTAAAAACCCTCGAGCTTGAGATTCAAGGAGAACACGGTAGTCGTTATCGGTGAAGTCAAATTTGGAATACAAAATTCAACCATTCAAAATGTTCAAATTGTACCTGATAACTTTCTTATCAGATTACCTCATTATTAATTCGGATATTTTAATTATTTTTTAACGTGTTTCATAACTTTGATGGGTAAAAATAGTTATTGGTGCCGCGTTGCTCTGTTTCAATGCAGTGGTGCATAAAGTAGTTAATCAAATATATAAATATTAATGTTTGTTTTTTGTTTATTTATTTGTTTTGTTTATTTTATTTGTTTTGTTGGTATTTTATGTGCTGCCATATCTAGGCCTACAAGAGTGTTTTTAAATACATCTTACTTAGTTGAGGATGACTGAGATCACAAGCACTTTTTTTCTTATTTTAACCTTTTATACAGTGACTTCAACAGTGTTTCATAATGAATTTTAAAAGCATTGTTTCATGAGATGTTTTATAAGTCCATTAATAAATAGTGAGAACGCATATTTTATCATCGGGCAGAAGGGCAATTGTCCCGAAAGTCAGAATATAAGGACATCGTTTGTTCGAGACCTTTTTTATCGAATTCCTTAAAACGAATAACAAGATTCTCTCTACCTCTATGTAAAAATTAACGTATCAGTAGTAGTTATATTATTAAAAGAATTACTTCTGATAATGCACTTCATTTTTTTGTTATATCACAGTCATATTAGTGTATGATTCCAGTGACTGTGGATGTAAATAACTGGAGAGGCAAATAACAGCCCCCAACGTAACGGCGGAATATCGAAATACAGTTCTGGTTAGTGTATTGTCATATATTTAAAAACACAATGAACTTTTTTCTGTTTTTGTTATTATTTAACGATACCCTAAATTCGAAACTGGGCCTAAAAGGGACTAAACATTTTGTTCGTGGGCTTATTATTTCAGTCGTATGATTGCTCTACATTCCTTGAATCTACGGCGAGGGACACATGAATTAAGTTTCCTCACAGGATTTTTACTCTGTAAAAAATCATCCCATAATCATTAGTAACAACTGGTGTACCAGGATCAACCGTTTTACAATGAAATGTAATGAAATATAAAATAGAAAGTTTCAGTCAGTTTTACTATTCTTATAGGACATTTAATACATGTCACGAAATTAAGAACGCTTAGCATTGTATCAAATACTGTATAATTTTAATAATACAGGGTAGGGCGTAAATACCTCACGGTTCTAAAAATAATGTTAACATCGTCAAGTTGATACTATATATTTGTGTCATGTTGAAATATATACAATTTCACGGAGTATGATATAACATGGATCATTAGCGCTTGTTAACATATCCTTTAAAATAAAAAATACTACATCTGATGTCAAAAAATTAAGACTATTACGATACCGATTGACCAAGATTAGGAAAATTAAATCTGACTCCTTTATCTCATGAACATGTTGAATTTTAAGAGTTGCTACATGCAGGCTTTGAGAACTGTCACAGACGTGCAATTTTTTATATTTTATAGAACCTTCTTCACGACATTTTCTAACCCACATTTACATTATTGTTCCTAGAGGAAGCATTGAAACTATGAAAATCCTGATGAATAGACGTAACGGGATTAGTTCTTACTGCTTGAATTCATTTCAGCACAAGCTAATATTCCATCGCACTGCATACAGTGGATGAAATTGGTATAAAGGCACTAAATTTTAGTAGTAAAACAACCTGAAATATTTGTGCAAATACCGTATATGTGTCACAGATTACATATAATTATTTAGGACATAATTTCATACAGGTCTCCACATTTGTATTTTTTTATATACGTAAATATTATGTAAAAACTAAGAAAACGCTGTCCTAGGGGTGGGAATCGGTATAAAGCCAGGTCAACTTCTGGCTCTTACACAGACATAAATTTAAACGAAACACTGTTGTTACATGGAGAAGACGTGTCTGTGAGCATCGTTTATCAGTTACAACACAGTAGTGTGTACAATGCCGCGTGAAAAGCCTCTATCAAATGAAGAGAAAGCAAGAGTTAGTGCCATCAAGTAGATGGGCCTTTCCAATCGACAAATAGCTATGAAATTGGGACGTTCAAGATGTGTCATTGATATTTTTGTCAAACTGGGTTCACAATATAGAAACAACGGGAAGAATGGACGGACAATAAAATTGTTTGAGCGCAATAATCATGTCATTTTACATAAAGCAAAAGCTAAGAGTGTTTTTCTTCTCAAATCCAGGCTGATTTGAAGTTGTCATTAACAGCCAGACGAGTAAGACAAATTCTGTCAGAAGACAAGAACCTAAAATTAAAAAAAATTCTTAGTAAACTACCTCTGAACAATGCACATAAGAAAGCTAGAATGATTTTTGCTGAAGAACACATGTCCTGGACCTCAGAATGGAATAAAGTAATATTCAGTGATGAGAAAAAGTTTAATCTGGACGGGCCTGATGGCGTTCAGTATTACTGGCACGACCTCCGTACTGAAGAACAAGTTAGAATGAGTAGAAACTTCGGTGGTGGAGGCGTTATGATTTCGGCAGCATTCCGCTTTAAAGTAAGATCAAAACTGGCATGGGTACGCACCAAGATGAATTCTGGGTCCTTCACTGAGGAGCTTCTAGTGTCCGAATTGATACAAATGTATGAGCAATTTGGTGAAGATCTAATTTTTCAGCCAGATAATGCTTCCATTCACGTGCCAACTAAATCAAAGGAGTGGTTTAGGGAGAAAGAAATACCACTTTTGACGTGGCCAGCCAGAAGTCCTGATTTAAACCCGATTGAGAACTTATGGGGGATCCTGGCAAGGCGTGTGTATCGCAATGGACGACAGTTTGGGAGAGTGACTGAGCAGAAAAAATATTATTCAGGAAGAGTGGGCTTCAATCTCAGTGGAAAGAAATAAACACCCTCATCAAGTCAATGCCAAAGAGAATCTTCCAAGTAATTAACAACCATGTAGGTTCTACTAAATTTTAGAACTTTGTTGTAAACTTTGCGCTCAGTCTTTTTGGTTTAATCTGTGAAATACACAAAGTGCCTTTATACTAATTTCTACCCATATGTGAGAGTGGTTTCAGTTTTCATGTACTTTTTTGGACGGAAATGGATAATTAATTTTGACATTATGTGTGTGTGTTTTATACTCAATCACTTCCTAAGTTAAGATAGAAAAATGCCAAAGATAGAGTAAATAAACGTGTGTTCACACTTCTAACAAGTGCATTTATACCAATTTCCTCCACTGTATCGGATAATAGTCACTACTACCAACTGTGTTCCTAACTTATAAAATAAACACTAAAAATGTGAGTGCGCAATGTCTTCTAAAAATCCATAATATTGTTATATTTGTTTGACATTGTATACTTGTGTGAAATAAAATATTTCCTATGCAAGGCATGAATGAATTTTTACTCAAAATCATTGAAAAACACTTCATTTCACTGAGGTTCACGAAAAGTTCACCCCAAATATATTTATATATCAATATTTAATATTGATTTGCGGGTGACCTTTTATTGAAGCTAAGTGAAATTAAGGCCTTTTTCAATGGTTTTAAGTAAACGTTCACCCAATCATTGCACAGGAAATATTTTAATTTAACAAACAGTCCAAAAAGTTATAACCTCTAGGGTTATAACTTTTTGGACTTTTGTGAAATAAAATATTTTCTCTGCATGCGGGTTATAAATTTTGGACTGTTTGTTGAAATAAAATATTTCCTGTGCAATGAATGGGTATAAAATATTTCCTGTGTAATGAATGGGTGAACTTTTACTTAAAACCATTGAAAAAGGCCTTCATTTCACTGATCTTCAAGAAAAGGTCACCCCTATTTAATATTAATTTGGGGTGACCTTTTCTTGAAGCTCAGTGAAATGAAGGCCTTTTTGAATAGTTTTAAGTAAACGTTCGCCCATTCACTGCACAGGAAATATTTTATTGCACAAAAGTTAAAAAAGTTATAACCCTTTGTCTAAGCAAACAGTATTAAAATTATTTAAAAACCATCAGGTCATAATGCCCCACCCTGTATACGTTTATTTGGTAATTTCACGATACTTTAATTCTAATTTACTACGTCCTATTAATACTTTGAAGTAAAATATAACTTTATTTGTAAATTAATTCTCTTCTTTAAACAAGTCTGAGAGCCCAAATTAATATTCAATTCCTCCATATTCATAACCAGTCAGACGATAATTAGAAGCTTAATAAAGAATTAACACTTATTCTTCTTCTTCTGCAGTGTATTTTTACCTCTCACCTTATAAATAGTGGTGCCACTCGCCACCGGGACCGCGACATGCCGGTAGTGGGATCTTACAGATACTTTTTTTGACCACACAAGGACAAGGAGTGTCTCTTCAAATTAGTGAATAAATCAATAGAGGACCTCCTCCGAGACAACACGAACATTTAATACGAAATACGGAAGTCACTCACAGTTTCATACTAAACATGCGAATGTGATGGTATTGTGATGAGCAGATGTTGTTCGGGAACCGTCTGGGTCTTAATGTTTCCTGACATTTGTCTTACAGGTGAGGGAAAAAAAAAACAAAAAGAAAATAGCATCATGCAGGATCGTGTCCCGACCGAGGACTGAAACAGGACCCATTGCGTATGTGACCCCGAGACCACAGCGGACGACCAAAAGATAAACATAATAAACAAGGACTATAGCAATATTATTCTATTATTTTTATTAATTTCCAGGGGCAACATCGGCGACCCTTTCGATCTCAGAGACAATAAGCAGCAATCAACATCTGGTTGCGGTAGGAGTTTCAACGAGAGCAGCTTTGTAAGTTAACTGTAAAATGAAAAATATATTATTTTCTGGCACAAACTTAACTTTCAAAAGTTTTAAAACTACTGTTAGTTAATAAAAATCCACATCTGCATACTCTCTACGATCAACTTGAAACGTTAGAGATGTACAAAACGTTGTTAGGCAAAAGAGAGAAAGGCAGACGGAGAACGAGATGGAGGAATATATGAATTCACAGTGCAGTGAGGAGTTAAAGAACCCATAATGCCACTGTCAACACAACATGTGTGGATTAGCACACCACATTCCTATATAATTAGACTCGGAAGTAGGATGTGAGATTAATGAGTTTTCTCTTAAAGACACATAAACACTCATTCATAAAATGTAACATTAGAGCTTATGTTGGTGGTTTATTTCGGCAGCTACAGAAGAACACCGTCAGAGCGGAGACTGATGATTCTCCTGGCTCTAGCAATCGCCCTCGCTATTATCCTCCTCGTCGCACTGGCTGTTGTTTCTTACTGTTGTGAGTATCTCATTCATTTTAATGTTAGTTTATTCCTATTCATATTTGCATGTAATTGTGCGATATGATCTTCATGGAAGAATGGAAAAGAATGTCTTATGCTTTAACTCTGCCCAGTTTAAATATAAAAAAATATTTTAAATAATGCCCCCAGGTTGTCATTAATGCTTTTTCTGGGATTCTCTCCTAGAATGGCGTACTTGTTACCCACTTCTGAAGTTGGGGCGCTTGTAAGGCGGGGTTAAACTGACCCGATGATATGAGAGGTGATGATGATCGTAATGATGCTCCAGGAGAGGCCTTAAATTAATCTAATGAGGCGAATATGATTACGACGGTCAGATGATGTTTGGGGACCGTTCGGGCCTTAACGTTTCTTGGCATTAGTCGTAGAGCAAGGAAAAATCCCGAGAAAATCTCACCCAGGAAATTTGTCTCGACCGGGAATCGAACCGGAGTCCGCTGGGTAACAATGCAGCACGCTACCTCGAGACTACAGCGGTGGACTAATAAATTATTATTATTATTATTATTATTATTATTATTATTATTATTATCCTGTTATAAATACAGTACCTATTCCCGGTAGGGGTCAGGATTTTAAACTGACCCAAATCTTCTGGCGGAACTATGGCCCTGGGGTCGACTGAGCCTCTAACTGAAATGATTACCAGAGACTGGGGATAAAGGCGGCCGTCCCTCAGGGCTGACAACCCGGCTGACATCAAGTGTCGATTGCCCAGAAAAAGTGGGAGCCTTAACATCCTACTGCCCCAAGGGCCTCCCGAGGCCTGTACTCTACTTCTCCAGACTAGTGTGCAGCCCACTACACCATTCCAGACTTGGCTCAAACATTAACAGTTCTTTCCACATATACAAATTTACAATTCTCCTTTCGTCCGCTGCCAGGTACGTGTGACTACCATTGTTGGAACTGTGTTAAAATAGCAGTACTGGAAAGTGTTAAATAACATCGTTTACTGCTTATAAAAGTGGTGGTGTAAAATTCTGAAATATAGATACTTCTAAACGAAGCCAGTCGTTGGCGATGGTAGTGACACCTACCTAGCAGCGGACGAAACGAGAATTTAAACTTGTATATGTGGAAAGAATTGTTAATATTTGTGCCAAGTCTGCAATGGTGTAGTGGGCTGCACACTAGTCTGGAGAACTAGGGGTCCACTGTTCAATTCCTGGTTCAGACATTAATTTTTCTTTTCACAATATCATTATAATATGATCCATTGTTGGAACTGTGTTAAAATAACAGTATTAGAAAATGTTAAATGACATCGTTTACTGCTTATAAAAGTGGTAGTGTAAAATTCTCAAATATAGATACTTCTAAACGAAGACAGCCGTTGGCGATGGTAGTGACACCTACCTGGCAGCGGACGAAACGAGAATTATAAATTTGTATGTGAAAAGAATTGTTAATGTTTGTGCCAAGTCTGCAATGGTGTAGTGGGCTGCACACTAGTCTGGAGAACTAGGGGTCCACTGTTCAATTCCTGGTTCAGACATTAATTTTTCCTTTCACAATATCATTATAATATGATCCATTGTTGGAACTGTGTTAAAATAACAGTATTAGAAAATGTTAAATGACATCGTTTACTGCTTATAAAAGTGGTAGTGTAAAATTCTCAAATATAAATACTTCTAAACGAAGCCAGTCGTTGGCGATGGTAGTGACACCTACCTAGCAGCGGACGAAACGAGAATTTAAACTTATATATTGGAAAGAATTGTTAATGTTTGTGCTAAGTCTGGAATGGTGTAGTGGACTGCACACTAGTCAGGAGAAATAGAGGTCCACTGTTCAATTCCTGGTTCAGACATTAATTCTTCTTTTCATAATATCATTATAATATTAGATTACGGACTGTTGAACGTGACGGAATTTTTACACCCGGGAATCGTGTTTCAAAAAGTCTTCGTATTTCACTGGCAGACTGAGTTAACAAATATTGGTCATAAATAAATACACGTTGTTCAGTATAAAAATTATTAGCCATTATACAGTTTACATTTTACACTTATACATGCGTCTTTTAGTTTACACTTATGCACGCCTGTTTTATAAGATACACATTTTAAAATTGAAATAACTTATACACACGCAATTCAGTACACAAGGAAAAGTGAGCGAGCACCTTATCCACTCGAAGCACACAATCTGACTGCGACCCTGAATGCGTCGGATGTGCTTGTATATTGCTGTCGCGCACATTTAAAATCCCGTGTCTGCACGTGTAAGCCTTCCTCACCGCACAGCACAAACCCCGCATCAGCTGTCCGATTCACTACTGATCGCACTGTACTTGCATGGACAGCAACATAAATTTAGTTTTCATGCAAGTACTTCAATTACAACCAATCTCACAATTTATAAATAAATTCCAGTTATAGTGGAAAACTCTTGCAACGAATGAATCGTAATAGAATTCCATAATAGGGTGGGCCGAAAAAAAAACTATTTTTTTATTTCGAAGTTGTAATAGCGCGGAAAAGTGGCGAATTATATAGACAAAAAAATAAAAAAATATCAGAATTGGTTGACATGTTCCTGTCGCACAAAAACTCTAAAGTTTGACAAAGTATAAAAAAAACTTAATTTTTGCTTATTACTTTAATTTTTGAATTAAATATTTTCGTAATCTAATAGTTTTCAACGTCTTCAAATAGCGCTTAAAAACATTCAATCTTACTAATAAAAATCTCTTATACAGGCTTTTATCAGTTGTTTAGTTATACAATGTATAAGCCTTATGTAGATCATGTATAATTTCCTTACTAATAAACGTTGTACCGGAGCTATATAACAATCCAACCGTTATGCACAATACGTCACATATTCGTCATCACTATGACGTCAGAACAATATTACGCGCAGTTTGTAACAGAAATAAAACAACATCAACTAGTGATTAATTGTGTAAGAAATGAGTATGGATAAGAATTAATAGAGATTCCCTAATTGGGCAGGTACGGACAAAATAAATGTTTTTAATTTATTTACATTTTCCTTTACGCAATGTCAAATATATCGAAGAATTAGTTTCACAGATAATGTGCTGCCATCTAACGTCAAGAATTTCGAACAATTCTTGGAAACTAATACAAGTTTTTCCTATTACTTATGAATTATATGCAGTGTTTTAAGATGTGTTTAGAAAACGTTCAAAATAGTAGAAAATGTTACCGACAACAGAACAATGCTTTAGGCGAAAAAAAAAATCATTGCAGTTAGATCGGGAATCGAACGTAGAACCCCACAGACTGCAGTCAGAAGTTCTAACCACAAGACTACCAAGCTGATTTCTGGTTTGCTGCGATAATAGTATCTCTATAATTAAATACATTTTTATATCGGTATATGTATTATGTTTTAATGATGCAAGAGAGTTTTGATAAAATAATATTATGAAGCATTTAAACTACATTCATGTTAAATCTTTTGTATATCAATTATTGTGGAACATATTCTTTTGTGAATCAATGTTCAGTTTAAAAATATTATTAGGCCTAATCGAGAATGAGTGTAACAAAAGACATTTTATGATGCCTTATTTTCCTACCCAGAGATTTATTAATATTATTTATGTCCTGTGCATCCATCAAACGGTCGTTAAAGTGTTGCATGTTGCGTTAAATTTAAGGAAACTTTCATCAATATCATCATAAAACAATCAGCTGATCTTGAAGTCAGACATTTTGTCTAGTTATACAATTCTTAAACAAGGCTGGAGGCATGTTTAACGATTCCCATGTAAAGTTGTACACCTCGTATACACTGAACAGCTAATATAGTGTTTATAGAAAGAATTTTCAACTGGGATGTGTATAAACCTTGTATAAAAGTTATATATGGATTATTAGTAAGAGAGATGGTATTTAATTAGGTTTAAATCACTTGATATATTCCAGTCGCGCATAAGCCCCAAAATTTGCCAAAATAATGAAAAAGTTACATTTTACACATTTTTGGTATTTGATAAATAATTAGCATTTAAATGTAATAGCAGTAGTAGTTTTTACACGAATAATGAGGTAGAAATTATTGTCAGAAACGGAATAGGAAAAATTGGAGCGGTAGAAAACGTAAAACAAACAAGCGTAATAAAGCATTGAAAAGGAAGTTATTGAATTATAAAATGAAAATAATCGTTCAATCATTTATATGTAGAAGATATTTCAAAACCCTCGTGTTCACATTCTGTTTTAAATGTAGTCGAAACTGAAGATGAAGGACGTTGTCTTCCTAGTACGGACAGTGATAGCGACCAAGATTACACAGTTCAAACAAAAAAATCTGCTAAACCTATTTGGCAGATGAGAATTCAGTTAAAATATACTGCAAAAGTAAGCAACCGTTATTGTTTTTCCCTGTGATCGAACAGAATGGTTTTTTCGCCCACCCAGAACACTTACTGTTAGCCATGATTCAAGATGACAAGAAATACATAAGAGAGCTTGGACTTCGAAGAATTCTTAAGGCCATGCAGATAAATGCAAGAAGGAAAACAGTAAGAACATTCACGCCACCAAAAATCAACTTCAATGCACAAGGATAATCAGAAATAATCAACTGGATGAACTGTGAATTATCTTCGCCCCTATTATTGTTGGCAGAAATCAGTGACTACGAGATCAAATCGCACATCGACAGTGACTCAATCCCTGACTGGAACATTACTTTCAAGCAATTCCCAGTTCACACGCAGGCTGTTGAACGCTGCGTGAAACTCGTCACGGAAGCCTCAGGAAAAGTTTGTGGAGCTGAATCTTGAGATGGACTTATAAGAACCACTCTGCTGTCCAGATCATCCATACCAAACTTCACCAGCAAATCAGTCTTCAAGGTACCTTCGGCTAGAAAATAGAGAACAGTACTAATGGACAGGTTCAACTAACTTGGATTATTTATTCAGAACTCTGTTTTTTCTTTTTTATAAAAGTAAGTTTATTGTTAAAAACTATAGTGTAACTTAAATATTTAAGATTTTTAAATATAGAACAAACGGAAAAGTATCATGCCGTTGTTATTGTTATCACTCATTATGTCATGGGCTTAAATGTCCTTTTTCAGGTACTGTTTTTCTATAGCATTGGGGTCATTGCGCGACCGGAAGTTGTTAATTTATTCACACCATAGTAAAATACAATGTTCTTATGTTCAAAAATAAAAATAGTGTAACGATTACGATTAAAAAAGTATATTTAAGATATAAAGAAACTCGTAAATATGTGAAAATTTCAATTTTTGGCAAATTTTAGGCCATATGCGCGACAGAAAGATATCAACTGATCAAAACCAAATTAAAACACAATGGTTTTAGGCTCTGTGTGAAGACGTTACAAACTATTACATTACGAAAACATCTAATTCAAAAATTAAAGAAATAATGGCAAACATTAAGTTTTTTTTTTCATATTTTGTCAAACTTTAGAGCCTTTTCGCGACCGGACGATGTCAACAGATTTTGATATATTTTTTCTTTTTTTTTTGTTTATCTATATAATTCAGCGCTATTACAACTTCGAAATAAAAAAAATAGTTTTTCTGGCCCACCCTATTCCATAAGTCATCTTTAATACCGCCCTCAAAGGATGATATCTCTGGAACGTTCTAGAAAAAGAGGAATCAAGAATGTTTCACGGAAACCGTAGCAGGCTTAGGATCATAAACGTGTTTGGAAGATAATGATATGTGACATGAAAATAAAAATGACCGCCTGAATCAGATTTGAACCTGAGATCTCTAACTCTATACGTAAGTGCGATACCTCTTCGCTATTCAGGCTCCTAGGAGGCCTACAAACATTAATTTTCCTTTACTCATATATAATTATATGGAGATACTAAGGACCAACACGTACACTCTACAGAATCAAGTAACACTAACAAACTGGGGTAGTAAGTAAACATCACTAAAACTAAATATATGGTCACACATATAAATATATTACATATGGAAATGGACAGTTAAAGACAAATGAGGGAAATTTTGAAGAAGTCACTGAATTCAAATACCTATGAATAATAATAAAAATAGGAATGAGATGCACAAATAAATTAAACGTAGGCTCGATAATGGAAATGCATACTCTTATTCATTTCAGGTACTTTTGTCATCCCAACTTCTTCCAAAAAGCATTAAACTGAACTTATATATAATTTTTATTCACCTAGTTATATTATATGAATACGAAACACGGACTCTTACTTTAAGTGAGGAGAAAATGTTACGAATATTTGAGAATAACGTTCTTAGGGATATTTTTGGACAAACTGCAGATGAACAGACAGGCGAATGCAGAAGAATTCAATAACAGTAAGCTATATGATAGTTACAGTAAACCCGATATAATAAGAAACGTTAAGTCTCATAGACTGCCATGGGCAGGGTATATTGCACGAATGGTGAATGGAAGCTTCTTGTAGGAAAACCAGAGGTAAAACTCCCCGTTGGTAAATCAAGAATGAGGTGGGAGAGTAGAATTAAACATAATTTGAGGGAAATAGATTATACAGAGGATGACTTGAGAACATTATCTCGGGTAGGGATGCTTGGGGAGTTTATGTCCGCGCAGTCATGGACCTATGGGTTCGATAATGCCAGTGATATACATATATAGGCTGTAATTTTATTTATTTAGCAGGATTCAGAATGTTTCACATCAACTTCCTGCACCAAATTAATCTACTGTCATTCTCCCTCAGATCTCTCTTTCCTTCCAATCACCGTCATCCAATCCTTTTCTCCACATGCTGTTCAAAATACCATCAAACCATGCTATTTTTGGCGTCCTCTTCTTTTACCAAGTGATACTCATTCCAGTAGACTATTCTTCTTGGATATCTGTCATCAGTTGTTCTTTTTACATGATCATACCATTTTCGCCAGCTAAAATAAAGCATTATTATTATTATTATTATTATTATTATTATTATTATTATTATTATTATTATTATTATTATTATCATCACCGTTATTATTATTATCATTATTATTATTACTTCAATTTTTTCCAGATATATTTGTTAGAATTTTGTATGAAGTTGAAAGTAATGAGATGTCCTGTAGTTGTTGCAATCAGTTTTATCTCCTTTCTTATAAATTATAATTGATTATTTCCATTCATCTCAAAGGACATATTTTTCCCAAATCATATAAAGTAACCGGCGCATCTTGTCAATCATTTTTTTCTCCCCCTGATTTTATCCGTTCTGCTGGGATCTCATCAAAATCTGATGTTTTATACATCTTCGATTTATTCATTCATTTATTTATTTATTTATTTATTTATTTATTTATTTATTTATTTATTTATTTGAGGCTTAAATAAATAATACTTTTAGAATATGCCCCTAAGTTAAATAAAATATTAACTTGATTAAAATAATTTTGTTTCAGACTCCAGATACGATACAGGGATTCGTTTGTGCGATTCAGTAGAATGTGTGAAGTCAGGTAAGATATAATATATTAATACATTCTTTTTATGACTTGAATAAAACAAAAGGGAACAAAAATATCTCTTCTTCGTTACATTATATATGTCGGTTTAATTTAATACAAATATCCATCCATAGTAATTCTGCCAAAGGGCAGGTCTTTCACTGCAATCATAGTATTTTAATGCTATGCTTTGCAACTTTACTAAGGAATTATAGGTGAGGGAACATCCCGTTGCTTTCCACACAAATGAAGCATGTTGATGATAGTGATAAGGATGATGATGATAGTCGGATGATTTTCTGGGACCGTTGGGCCCTACGCTTCCTGACATTTGTCTTACAGGTGAGGAAAAAACCCAAAAAAATCTCACCCAGGAGCCTGTCCCGACCGGGAATCGAACCGGGCCCGCTGCGTGACTGAATACAATATATATATATATATATATGTATATATATTTGTGAAAGAGAATGATCTAACAAATTCTGTTTAGCCTATAGGCTATTTTTATTTCCGTAAATAATAATTTCATTATTTCATCGACCTCAGTGACATAGTGGTTATGTTCCTTGCCTGTAGTCTCGAGGGTCGCGGGTTGAAACCGGGCCTTGGTCGATGGATTCTTATCATGGATAACTCTAAGACACAAAGCCATCCGGGACGATCTTCAAGCCGTGGCTCCGAATCTGAAGATTTTCGGGCTCAAAAAAGAACCCCGAGCCTAAATTAGTGCATCTGAGCTAAATTTAACCAGCCTTCTCAATCCAAATAATAACTTAGTTGGCTACTAGATGTCTTATTGAACCGATGAGCTGACCACATGTCATTCGTTGACTTCTATAGAGAAATGAGTGAAAATAAAATTAGCAACGGTACATCAACTAGCACCTTTGTCCTCATGCGGTATAAAGCTTATGGGTTATCCATGCATACAATTTGCTAAGACCACTAATTAGGAACATACATTAAGATTTCTGCGCAGATGAGGTTAGAATGGGACTCTAAAAGATTGGAATATGTTGGATATGGGGCTAGGGAAACGATATTCACAAAAATGTATGCAGAAAGTTCAATAGGAGGTACTTGGATAAAAATAAACAATATAGGCCTATTTGTGATGATTTTATGTGCTTACAAAGAGACCTAATACAGGTTTTATATGTCTCCTCTAGCATTGAAAGAAATATCAGGGCTCGCCTGGTTTAAGTTGGGGAATAGAAATTTCTAAAAATACGATCACGATATGAGGTTGTCTCCAATGTACCGGCAGCTTTGAAGGCGAAATACATATTTAACTTTTATAAGATCCATGATGTGTTCCGTTGAGGTATTATTCAAAATTAAAATATAAAATTGTGGAATATTCACCTGAAAGGTCCGTCTCCTCAACTTGATTAATTCATTAACTGTAGCGTTTTCGGGACTTGTCCCATCATCGGCAGGATTCAAAACGGGTGTTTCACAGAAGATCTAGGTGAGGGGGCGACATGTATTGGGTTCGTTTTCGTTTATCAGATTGTCGTTGTAAGCTGCTTTCATGATTTCTATCTCTTCGAGTACGTTTATCTTCGCTGGTTTATTTTCTCTGTGCATTACTGTTAGGGTGTTTTCAATATTTAACATGCGATGTCCTTCATGGATAACGTGTTATTCACGCAGAAGTAAAATCAAGCTATGCAAAACACGTTATCCATGAAGGACATCGCATGTTAAATATTGAAAACACCCTAACAGTAATGCACAGAGAAAATAATCCAGCGAAGATAAACGTACTCGAATAGACAGAAATCATGAAAGCAGCTCACAACAACGACAATCTGATAAACGAAAACGAACCCAATACATGTAACCCCCTCTACCAGATCTTCAGTGAAACATCAGTTTTGAATCCTGCCAATGTTGGGACAAGTCCCGAAAGCGTTACAGTTAAATAATTAATTAAGTTGAGAAGACGGACCTTTCAGATGAATATTCCATAATTTTATATTTTAATTTTGAAATACATATGCTAGGAAATTGTAACGATTTGGAATATTGGAGGCGTCAATTTGCTGGAGGAAATATTTATAAATTCAAATCGTGATACATTGGCATGCAACGAGTTAATGGCAAATCCAGAAAACTAGTTAAACTTTGACATATTTCTGGACAAGACGCGGAAAATAACACTCATCCGTGAATTAATAAATATGTAAGCAAAAATTAGTAATATTTAATAAGTATAATTGACTTAATTAATGTTCAATATAAATTACTTATAAGTTATTTTTTACCTTATTATTAGACATTAATTAATTGAAACAGTGTGTCAACAGCACGTATGGCTTTGTAACTGTTTGATCCATATTTGTAAATAATATTGTATTTATCTTACTTTCAGTCTAATAAAGTCCTACTACTCTATTAATACTAGGCCTACTGCGTATGGTTTAAATAAATAATTAAATAACAATTTTCTAGATTAATTAATATATCTGGGAGTTTGTTACTCTCTATTAATCCGTTCTGATTTTGATACAGAAGAGCTAGTGCTGTTATTTAACTTAACGACGCTCTTTAACAGCTAAGGTCATTAACTTCGCAAATCAAATTTGGGCAAGAGAGAGCCGAACAATTTTCGTAGATGCATCTTTATTAACGCTTGTCTTACGTACCGTTACTTCGCGACATGGGATTCATTACTTTTAGATTACTTCTGAAACAATCCATACTCAGGATATTTACGTCCTGAAAAAAATATATGAATCTTGGCGGGATTAGAAATCGGAACCTTGGAACCAGAGGAGAAAATGGCCCAACAGAACCGACTTATAGAGAAGAGCTTAACAATTTATATATAGGATACTAATTTTGAAGATCTCGCGCCGTAGCCGAGTGGTTAAGGCAAAGAAATATTGGCGCAGAGCAACGGGACTTGCGCTGGTTCGAGCCCCCATGGGGGAAGACATTTTCTCATGGAATTTCGGCCAGTATGGGACCGGTGGCCACCCAGCATCGTGAAGCATTTGGGTAGCTACATTAAGTAGCGACTCCAGGTTGAGAAGACCAGCTATAACGGCTCGGGAATCCGGCATGCTGCCCACATCTCAACCCGACACTGGCTAGATGATTGCCTACCTCTGTGAATTACACATATGGATGTGAGGCAAGCAGCCAGCTGGTAGGCCATTGCCTCTATAGGTATGCTCGCGCTTGGCAGTAATCCACTATTTATGAAGTCTATTAAATTCGCCCCAGATAGATTTGGCGATAAAGTTAAGAATGTCTCTAATTTGTATCCAGGCCGAGAGTATCCTATTATTTTTCAATGTCAGATCGAAGAACGAAAGGGTATCTTAAATTTCGATACTCTACAATGTCTGAGATTAAATATTGAAGACGAATGGTGCCCGATCTTTTCTTACTTCGTCTGTCTATCTTATCGCTTCCCCCACTTATAGGTTTGCCGTCTTCAGTTTCCATTTATCTCTATCATTCCAATCGCCCTCTTCCAAATTCTTATCATCCATTATAGTTCTGACGTAGGTTTTCCATTTCCATCTTGGTCTGCCACGTTTACTTCTTCCAGGGGGTGAACATTGGTATATATTTTTTGGCCATCTTTCATTTTCCATTCTTTGTACATGGCCACACCATTTAAGTGTTTGATTTTCAATCCTCTTAACAACACATGTGGTGACATTCATTTCTCTCCAAAGGAATTCATTTCTTATTTTGTCCTGTCTTGTTTTTTGGAGGCTTCTTCTAAAATAATCAATTTCAACTGTTCTAATTTTATTCCTTTGTAATTCCGTCAAAGACCAAGTTTTACTTCCATATGACAAAATATTCTATATTATGCTCTTATAAATTTTCATTTTAGTTTTCTTTGTAATATTTTTATTCCAAATTATTCCATGTAATGTCTTAGTTGCATTTTTTGCCATTGCAATTTTAGTCTGTGCATCTCTCTCACAGGTACCAAAACTTGTAATTATTGACCCAAGATATTTAAAAAAATTCACACTTCTTTATGTTCCCTGTTTCAAGTATGAGGTCATCCACATCCTTTCCCAAACACATATATTCTGTTTTCTGTAAATTTATATTCAGTCCCCATTTTTTATATTCTTCCATTAGTTTATTTATCATATATTTCATATCATCTTCATCCCCTGCAAAAATTATTTCATCATCTGTAAAAACAACAATGAATGCAGTACTTTTCCTCCTATAGGAATACCCATTTCAGAACATTTTTTATACTACAAGTTAAGAGCCTGGTCTAAATAAATGTTAAAAAGAATTGGTGATAAACTGCATCCCTGCTTAAGGCCTTTATTCACTGTGAATTCCTCTGTTAAAGTATTCTGTATTTTTACTTTAGCTTTTGTATTACTATAGATCCTCCTAACAATATTAATACATTTATCACAGATGTTTAGATTTCTCATTGCCGTCCATAACAATTGTCGAGGTACACTATCATATGCCATCTCTAAATCAATAAAGGTCATATATAATTCTTTATTTTTTGCTAGGATTTTCTCTTGTAATTGTCTAATACAGAAAATATTATCAATACATGATCTTCCACTCCGGAATCCACATTGTTCTTCTCTTAAGTTATCTTTTATCTCCATAATTTTAAAATTTATAATTTTACTAAAAATCGAAGCTATTGAAGGTAAAACGCTTATACCTCTATAATTGGAACTCAGTTTTTATCAATTTTTTTTTTAAATTGGAGTAATGTACGATAAATTCCAGTCTTCTGGGATATAGTCTCCAATTTCAATTTTATTAAAATGTTTTGTTAAAAATATTACTAAAATATCTCCTCCATGTTTTAGGAGTTCCGTCTGAATATTTCCTGGTCCTGGTGCTCTCCCATTTTTTACCTCTTTCAAAGCTCTTTTGACTTCATCTTCTGTTATCTCTGGAGTGTCAAATTTATATTCTACATCCGTATCTTAAAGTTTAAACTCATTTCTATTTTCTTGAAGTAAACCTTTATAATGTTGCATCCATTCTGATGGTCTTATCTACTGAATATTTACCTTCTTTCGTTCTGATTTCCTGATATTTTGTAATGTTTTCCAAGCTTCTTTGGATCTAGCATATCCAATCGAATGATTTATATTCGAGCATATATTATCCCAGTGCTAATTTTTTGTTCTTCTCACTTCCCCCTTCTTTTTATGTTTTAAAGTGATATATTCATTTCGAGATGTTGTTGAGTGATCTGATAACCAATTCATCCGTGCTTTCTTTTTTTCTTCTAATAATTTTTTGATATCTTGATTAAAACATACATTATTTCTTTTTACTTCTACATTTTCTGTCCCAAGTGCTTCTAAAGCTGCTGAATGTATACTTTCCTTTAGTTGATCATACATTTCCACTGCAGATTTATTTAAATTTAAATTAAGTTTTTGTTTTAATCTTGATTGAAAAAGATTTTTTATACTCTCATCATAGAGTAAACTTACTTTATATCTTTGTTCATTCAAAGGGGTTGTATTTATTCTGCCTTCCGTTACTTCAATATTTTGTTTTTTCCCAAAAGCATATAATGATCACTTCCGCAATCTGGTTTTCTATACACTCTAACATCTTTCACTATCATATCACGTTTTTTTTCACAATTATATAATCAATTATTGATTTGAGACTTTTTGTTGGCTGTTCTCATGTGTATTTATGTATTTCCCGATGTTGGGAGAAACTATTCATTATCATAGAGGCATGTTGTTTACATAAACTTATCAATCTATCTCCATTGTCATTTTCCACTTTTTCCCCAAATGGTCCAATCACTTCATCTTTCATTCTACTTCCTACTCGACTATTAAAATATCCTGTTATTATTACTTCTTGATGTTTTTTTATTTTGTCCAAAATTTCTGACAGTTTGTCAAAAAATTAATTTTTTCTCTATGGTTGTTGCATCCTCATTTATGGCATATACTCCTATTACTATAAGCTCTATCCCAAAAAGTTTGAGATTTAACTTAATAATTCTTTCTTCAATTTCTTCCCAAGACACTATATTGTTTACCAACTTATTTTTTATCAAAATGGATATACCTCTTTTTGCTCTACTAGTTTTTGGTTTCCTAATTGTTCCTGTCCTTTCCCTTTCTTTTTTGTTTCTGAGAGCACCATAATATCTGCATTCATTGCTGTAATCTCATCTATTACTTCCTGTTCTTTAGTGTTCAAGCCTTGAACATTTCATGTGCCAATATCAAAGGTCCGTTTTCGTAGCTTAAGTCTGTCATATTTAAATCCATCCGACTGGCATATTTTACTGAAGTACGTAGCGATATATTTTTTTCCAGGGCCAGGTTTCCAGCTTGACGCCTAACCCCCAGATATGGAGGACCTGGTTTTTTTTTAGGGTTTGCTCCCTTAGCCGACAGGTCTCAGTTTTAAGGCGCTGAGAGCTCGCCTTTCGTCCCATCCTGTTTGCTACAGTCTATTAGGACTGCTGTCAAGGAGCACGACGAGAACGTAGGATTAGGACTTGCTGGCAGAGCTGCTAAAAAATTCGCAGTGGCATTACTCGAGATTTATTAAGGTATACATAGTCAGCATCTGTACCCTTCTCGAGGCCGTACCAACCATTTGCTCCCCGAGAATCTGGATAATGTGTTATATTTATTTTAATTATTTAATGAATAAAATTACACAAATCAAATTATAAAATGCGCTTATACAAATTAATGGTATGCATAGCGTATGATTAAAACAATACACTACAAGGTGGGAAATCGCGAGTTCGATTTACGAAGGGGGTAAGAATTTTTAAACTGGTCCAAACCTTCTAGCAGCACTATAGTTCTGGAATCGACTCAGCCGCTAACGGAAATGAGTACCATGCGGATTTTCTGGTGGTAAAGACTACCGTCACGCAGGAGCGATAAACCAATTAAGATCTTGTGACGATTGATTATAAAATGTGGAAGCTTTAATTCCTACTACCCATGGGACATATTTATATCTTGGTGAGTTCAATTAACTTCTATCTATGAAACATTACTGTTGTAGCGTAAGACGATACGTTACAAGCCGGACGGACTTGAGTTGAACTAACTCACTGGCACTATTGAACCGTAGGTTCATAGACTCCCGGACATGAGTTCTCTATTCATTCCTATCCCCAGTCAACGTCATTCATCATCCTCCATATAATTTAAGTCTCTCAAATCATGATTACTCTCCCATCTCATTTTGGCATGCGCACTAACAAAATAAAGAAGTGAGTATCAGGCATATGTTCAGGAGGTAAAAGCGGCCGTCTGCATGTCTAGAAACCCAGCTGACATCTTGGTACCGATTGTGGTCAGAGCCTTAACCTCCCACCACTCTAAGGGCCTCCTCAGACCTGTAGTGAGATCATATTTGATTGTTTTTCTATTTCAATCTTCAGGGACCTGTTTAGTTCATTGGTTTTAGAATCAATACATTATCAACAAAAATTTAATCTATCCTTTGGAAAAATTATGTCCCAATTTACCATATTATTGCATAAATATTTTATTAGCTGTATAACAACCATTTCTTGGAGCAATTTTTGAATCGTTATAAGAATAAAACAATTACTTCCTCTTAATCCGCTCCGATTCTTCTAATTCTTTCAGGTTTGAGTAGTGTGAGTTTTTGTTTAATAGGATTGTCTTCTGCCATTCTGATAATTTTGCCAGCCTAACATACTCTAGTTATCTTTATATACTTAACAATGCAGGGTTTCTGAATCTTCTTCTTCTTCTTCTTCATCCATCCAAGTCTTAGACCCATCGGCCTGTTACGGTCTCACTAATGAATGTCATATTCAGCGGTTCCTTGGACGGCCGAGAGACCACTTCCCTGTTGGACAATAACGAAGAATAGACTAGGGAACTCTATCTAAACTCATTCGTCGCAAATGATTCATCCAGTTGTTCTGGTATCTATGTACGTATTCAATGACCGGTTCTAAACGTAGTTCCTTCAATATATCCTTGCGTTTGTGATCCCATTTGGTATATCCAGCTGTATACCTCATGAATCCCAATTCACTAGAAGTTAACCTGCTCTTTTCTCCTTTACTCAAAGTCCATGCCTCACTGCCGTAGCAAAGTGCAAGTCTTGCTAAGGTTTTGTATAACCGTACTCTGGTATCTCTGTGGACTAGCGAAGGTTTCATTGCTGAATTTATTGTTTCCATGGTATTATTAACATTAATAATTTTATTTGCTATATTTACTTCATGCAAGTGTGTTAATGAGTATCCAAAGTAGGAATTTACTCTTTCCAGTATTTTTGAATCTATACAAATTTTTATATGTACAGGGTATTTTCCTTGAAAAACCATAATTTCTGTTTTCTCTGTATTGCTTTTCGTGTTATGTTTATGGCTATTTTCTTAAAATTATGTACTGAATATTGTAATTCGTCCTCTGAGGATGCCACTAATGCTATATCATCTGAGAAAATTAACGGTATCCAATTTAATATATCTATTCAATTGTATATGTCCATGAAATTATTCTCTATATTCTCAAACTATTTGATTCATATATAAGATAAATAGAAGTAATGATAGAAGGTATCCTTGTCTCACTCCTGTATGAATTTCGTGCCATTGTGATTGTTTATAGTCACTTCTTATTGTAATTAAATTAGATTTGAACAGGTTGTACAGGATTTATGAATAAGGAATACAATTCATGATTTACCTTATTCTCCACCTTCCATTTTCATTTTTTGTCCAAATATCCTGCTAATGACTTTTCTCGTAAAAAATCATTAAAAAAACATAAATGAAAAACTAAAATAATAACATTATACACACCAAAACGGATAAAGGCAACTCCATATTACTGATAAATAAAGACGAATACATAAACAAATCAATTTATAGAATAGAATAATCAATAACAAATGGACATAAAATAATATTTATTCTTCGACAATAAAAGCATTACCAGAAATACATAAGCAAAATATCATACCAATAAAACCAGCCTTCAACTGCAGAAATGCGCCCAATTTTAAATTGTCTAAACTAATTGCTAAAAGCTTAAAGAAGAAATAACACTGAAGAATAAATACGCAATAAAAGTTTCATACAATCTAGCTAACAAAATTCAAAACATAAAAATCAATAAAAACGCCGATATCGAAAGCTTGTAAACAAGTATAACAATAAACGAGACAATGAAAATAATAGGTGAAAAGTTAAAAGAAACAAATTGGATAATAATTATGTCGGACAATTCGGAAAAAAATTTTTTAGAAATTTGAAGAAACATAAATACTGAAACCATCTCACGCCTCTATACATTAAAAATAAATACAAGTACTAAAACAGTTACTGAAGATGGAATAAGAAATTCTCAAAGGGCTACAACATTTAATGAATTTTAATTTTTTGAGGGCAATTGTCATTTCAAGTACAAAAATTAACTTTTTACATAACTTGAACGGTGGTTCAGAATGAATTTTATAAGTATTGACTGTACTGTTTTTTCATTACTTTTCGAGAGTCTCCAACACACTCTACCATATGTAAAGATATACGTTAATACACGGTCAATTTAGTTTTTTAATCCACCAAATGTAATTTTAACGTGTGTTTGAGGGCATAATAGCATTTGTTAGCCAAGAAAACTCTATTTGGTATTTATTTTCTATATTATTATAAATGTGATCCCACAACAGGCCCGGAGGCCCTTGGGGTAGTGGGAGGTTAAGGCTCCCACTTTTTCTAGACAATCGGCACTTTTATGTCAGCCGGGTTGTCAGCCCTGCGTGACGGCCGCCTTTACCCCAGAACAAGCATCTGGTACTCATTTCCGTTAGAGGCTGAGTCGACCCCAGGGCCATAGTGCCGCCAGAAGGTTTGGGTCAGTTTTAAAAATCCTGACCCCAAAGGGACTTGAACCCTCGACCCTCCGGCTTGTAGCTCAGTGCCTTAACCACTACGCTACGGCGTGCCCCTCTATATTATTATACCAATCGTTAATTACAGCCAGGCCTAGCTGAATCTAAATCAAAACAAACGTTACAGGTTAGATATTACGCGGAGTATAGGGAGATGTGTGGAAATGAATGGGTCTTGCATTCGTCCAATTGCTCCACAACTGTGTAATATGTTCAGGGTTTCACTTCTGGTAGACGTATTGATGCACTTATGAAGTGTGCATTGTTATGTTTATGTTTGTTGCTCTGTGTTTACTAGCATCGACAATAGTGCATAGTGTTTGATTACTTTCTGTAGGTCTATAATTGTAATTGACTGCTGTATTATACCAATTTTTGCTGCACCTAACTATACCTGGTCCCTTCTTGACGCTGCGCTGTGTTTCTATTGCTCCCTTGCATGCAAGTTTACGTCGTTTTAACAATCGGGCAATAGGCCTAATGCACTTGCCCTGGTTATAAATGTACCCAAATACTTAAATTCCTCAGTTTTTTGTACAATCCCGTAAAGTGTGAAAACGTGAAATATGGCTTCTTTCAAAATTATCGATTCAATAACAATGCAATTGTAAGAGGAAAAGATTAAGAGATAAAAGTGGATTAAGAATACAGCAGTTGAGTTTAGTAGAATAATGAATAAATAACAGTTTACAACAGTGCATGCAGAATTAACTAAAGGAAAACAGAACAGTTATTTACATACAATGTACATTATATGGTGGTTTAATCATGCCAGGATATCCTCAGCACGAAATCCCGTGGTCCTTCACCTTAAGTCCAAAGATACGAAAACATTTTTACAGCCTTGAACTTGTTCTGCAGGGAAACAGACTGGACACCTTTCTAACCGTCACCGTGATCTAGGAATACATTTGACTCCCATTGTAACGGGTCCGAGTTCGATTCCTGTTAAACTTTAATTCAAATTATGAGATACTTCTAAGATTTCTTTTACTCTGAAGAAACCGTAGGCAGTATTCATTACCAATTGAAATCGGAAACTTTCAAGCAACAATTTACATTGGTTAAAGTTATATAGTGTATCACATTTTATTGTAATACTTGTAACTTGACTTAATTGATAAATTACAATTCTTTAGATGTGTTTGTAAATTCTTCATTATTTAAAACTAATAAATTATTCTTATACATAGACTTTTATACTGCACATGTCCACCGCTGTGGTATCGAGATAAGCGTGCTGCTTTGTCACGCAGCGGGCCCGGGTTCGATTCCTGGTGGGGACAGGTTCCTAGGTGAGATTTTTTTCGGGGTTTTTCCTCACGTGTGAGACAAATGTCAGAAGTTTAGGGCCCAACGGTCCCCGAAAATCATCGGGCCATCAACATTATCATCATCGTCCTTCACCGGTGCGGGAAGCTACCATACCTACTTATAGTTCCCTAATAAATCTGCAAAGCATAGCATGAAAATGCTATGATTGCTGTGAAAGATCTCGAGCAAAATTACGAAGGATGGATACTGTACATAATTATTATCGTTTATATTACTATAACATTTTATTATCACTTTAAACATTTTATTAATAGTACATAAAATTAAGATATTCTTAGTGACGTGATACCAAGTTTAGTTTGTAAGTTTGTTGAAATATTTTACGACCATTTTTCGTCTAAATGATGATTTTCCTTTGACAGTCTTTGACAGGTTACAGGACAATAACCTTCCCACTCCCCCTTCTCGACCCCACTACTTCAAGGAATGCTTTAGAAATAGCTTTGTCCACATACCCTAATTCCTTGCAGGTAGCCCATTTCAATGCTCAGAGTATTACTGCACATATAGATGAGATCAGAACTATTTTTCTTCTCTTTAAATATTCATGCTCTTCTCATATCCGAAACGTGGCTAAATCCCACCATTACCTCTTCTTTAATTGACATGGATGGTTATACTTTTCTTAGACACGATCGTGTTTACAGTCGCGGGGGCGGTATTGGAGCCTTCGTTAGAACAGACCTTACTCCTAAAATTGTGTATCTATCTAATAACGAACCATCTGCCGAAATTATGTTCATAGAAATATTTGTCAGTTTCAAAAAATGTCTTCTCTGTGTAGTATACCAACCTCCTAAAATAAAAGCCATCGCTGAAATTGAGTCCACTTACAAAACGCGCGAATACAATATGAACACGTTATCGTTATGGGCGACTTAATATAAATATACTAGACACTGATAACAGACATACACAACAACTGATGGCTACGTTCCAGGCTTGTGATATGACACTCCTACCCCTACGACCTACACATCACACTCATCACTCTGAGACGTTAACTTGACTTAATTGCAACTAATAATCCAGACAGAGTACTTACTCACGGGCAACTGCCAGCCCCGGGAATATCAGCACATGATCTTATATTCTTAGCATATTCACTGCAGTGCCCTAAACCGACTCGAAAGACTATTACGTATAGAGACTTAAAACATATAGACAATGCAGCCCTATTTGAAGAAGCTATGCAGATGCCGTGGCATTCAATATGGACGCTGCATTCTGTAGATGAAAAAGTTGTGACACTAAATGACTTCATACTACAATTATACAACAGGCACGCCCCACTAGAAACTAAACTCGTGAAACGACGCCCCGCACCCTGGATGACTTTTTCAATTCGTAACTTGATGACTGATAGAGACTCAGCACATAAGAAATATAGACTAGACAAAACAGACACAAATCTCACTCGATATAAACAGTTACGTAACAAGACAAATCAAGCTATAAGAAACGCCAAACTTAGACATTTATACAACCTAACAAATACCAATACTTCAGAAATCTGGAAAAACTTGAATAGAATGGGAATTGGGAGAAAAGACACACAGGTAGACAAATTACCTGTTTCCCTGGACACACTCAATAATCACTTCACAGGTATAACTACTACTCCAAAGGATAAAGAACAAACAATAAATGAATTATCACTGACAAATCAACCCGACAGAGAACATTTCCACTTCTCATATGTTACAGACTACGACGTAAAGAAAGCCATCATGCGAATAAAAACCAAAGCAGAAGGAACTGACCGTATAAATATTACTTTACTGAATAAAATAATCGAAGCTATACTACCTACTATAACTCATATTTTTAACTCCTCACTACAAACGTCTACATATCCCTCATTGTGGAAACAAGCCCTCGTACGTCCACTGCCTAAAGTTAAAACGCCCTCAACCCCGAACGACTTTCGACCCATTAGCATTTTACCTACTCTTTCAAAGCTCTGGAACGATTAGTCCATAAACAACTGACTGAATACCTAAATGATTACAACCTTCTAGATCAATTTCAGTCAGGCTTCAGGACAGGACACAATACAAATACTGCTCTACTAAATATTTGCGAAGACATACGCGAAGCTGCTGATAATCGAAAACTTACCATTCTTACATTACTGGACTTTAGTAAAGCATTCGACACGGTAGACTTGGACTTATTGTTGCATAAACTTAAAAACCTCTTACTCTCTGATAGTGCCACGAAATGGTTCAATTC
>JASPKZ010004578.1:1570000-1900000 GCA_030220185.1 Diploptera punctata | reverse complement strand
GAGTGGAATTCGCCAATACGATGCTGGACCGTCTCGGCGCTGATCCTGACTTCATGACCAAGATTTTCTTCTCGGACGAAGCCACTTTCCATTTGTCAGGCAAGGTAAACCGGCATAATGTGCGGATCTGGGGATCGGAGAATCCTCACGCTATTCAAGAGCATGTTTCGTGATAGTCCGAAGATGAATGTTTGGTGCAGTTTGTCACATAATAAGGTCATTGGACGTTTTTCTTCGCCGAGAAAACTGTTCGTGGTACCACATATCTTGACATGCTGGAGCAGTTCTTCTTTCCACAAATTGAACAACTGCAGCCTAACATCGTTTTCCAGCAAGATGGTGCTCCTCCCCACTGGTCCAATGAAGTTCGTACGACTTTGGACAACATTTTCCCTGGCCGTTGGATTGGTAGGGGAGGACCAATCGCGTGGCCCCCGAGATCTCCCGATTTAACACCACTGGATTTCTTTCTCTGGGGCTATGTCAAAGATAAAGTTTACACCACCCCAGTCAAAGACCTTCGTGATCTTCGTGAACGCATCATAGAGGCTATTGAGAACATTCCAGAAGACATACTCCAACGTACTTGGCAAGAAATTGTTCATCGCTTTGATATCGTCACAGTGACTGCTGGGGCTCATATAGAGATGTGGTGATCTGGATATCAAAACTTGGTGAGTTTTCTGTAATATGAACGTTGTTTTAAGTTTCTATCTTCAACCGTTTGCCAGTAACAAGCAATTGAAATTAGGTCCATTCGAGCGGTCCACCCTGTATATAAGAAAAATAGGTGTTTAAATTGGAATCGCCTGGCGGTGTAATGGCTAACACGCTGGAGTACCAACCCAGAGATCCGGGTTCGAATCCCATTCAGGAATTTATTTTTCTTATCATGTCATATTAAGCTTGCATTGCTCAATGTCAAAAATTTAATTATAACATACGATATAACATCGTATATATAGCCTACCGATAACTGTTCTCATAATCAGAATAAATATTCAAATATCAAAATAAAGGTTTACCTTCATTTTAATTTCAAGATAAAATTATAAGCATTAAGCGAATTGATTTAGTCGGTTTCATTTTAGATTCGTATTCTGAGGTTCCGAGTCCCAATCCTAGGACCGACTACTTTGAATGGGTTTTTTTTTATTTTTCTCGGTCCTTAAGGTAAAATTTATACTGCAATTGTATTAGATTCAAGACTCATTTTACAGTTAAACCGTATTTCGGTCCCCAAGATAAAATATGAACTGCACATTTGTTAGTTTCTAAGACCCATTTCATAGTAAAACCAATTTCAAGGTAACAATAATGTTAAATCAGTAATGTTACACTGAAAAGTATATCCATTGCCGTTATATGTGCATAGCCAGGATTTGATATCCTGCCGGGAAGTAATTATAAAAATCTACTCCGTACGTATATCTTCAGTACTTGTACATGACAAGTATAAAAGTACAAACGGGAAAATAAATAAATAAATGAATGAAATGATAACAGGAGAAAAAAAGTGTTTGAAAAGATACGTAGCACATAAACCTCAGCCTATTGGCTGTCTAATCTTGACATGACTTTAATAATAATAATAATAATAATAATAATAATAATAATAATAATAATAATAATAATAATAATAATAATAATTTATTTTAGCTGGCAGAGTTAAGGCCATAAGGCCTTCTCTTCCACTCAACCAGCGAATAGTAAAATTATACAAAAATTACGTACATATTACAATTTTAAGATATTAAAATACAGACTAAACAAAATACAATGATGATGTGATCTAATACTAGCTAATACTAACAAAAACATAGAATATAATAACATTAAAATGATATAAAATAAAGTAAGTAGCTTCCTAGATGATTATTAATGGAATGCTCTATATAGTTGTTATGCAGTTAATGTTTTCATTGTGTCGAACTTAAGATATCAGTTAATTTGGATTTAAATAATGATAGCGATTGACAGTCCCTGACATGACTGGGAAGTGAGTTCCATGCTCTAGCCATAGATATTGTGTAAGATTCAGAGTACAGACAGGTCCTGTGTTGTGGTATCAAAATTAAAGAAGAGTGTTGTGATCTTGTTCCTAAATTGTGATGAGCCGATAAATGTTGAAAACGTGTTTTTAAATAAGTTGGTAAATATGTGTGCAGAATTTGGAATAGTAAGGTATGTGAATGTAACGTTCTTCTGTCATTTAGGCGTAGCCATGATAAGGCCTGAAATGAAGGAGACACGTGGTCATAACCACGGATATTGAATATAAATCGAATGCACGCATTATGAGCACGCTGTAGTCTGTCAGATAGATCAGTTGTCAGATTAGTCAGTAATATGTCGCAGTAGTCGAAGTGTGGCATTATAAGAGTCTGTACAAGTATTTGTTTTAATTTTGTAGGAAGGAAGTTTTTAAAACTATTTAGGGAGTGAAGAATTGAGAACACTTTCTTGCATGTATTATCCACCTGGATTTTCCAGTCTAGGTGTTGGTCCTTATAGATACCCAGATTTTTTACTACTGAGCTGTAGGGGATATTTTTGTCATTTAGGAGAATTGTAGGGATATTTTCGCAATTTATAATGCTTTGGATTCGCCGATGTCCTATAATTATGCACTGTGTCTTGTCAGTATTTAGATTAAGTCCATGTTTCTTCGACCATGAGTCTAGGTCACTATTTAATTTGTCTAGTGTGTCATGTACATCGTCAGGATGGGAATGAATGTAAATTTGCAAATCGTCAGCGTATAGGTGATGTCGACAATAGGTAAGTCTAGTGGATATATCGTTAATATAGATAGAGAACAGAAGTGGTCCTAACACTGAACCTTGTTGGACGCCACCCTTCAGTGATAGCCAGGATGAGGAAAGTTCTGCATTGGATACACATTGCTGGCGACCATGAAGATAGGATCCAAGCCAGTTAACAGCATTGTCCGAAAGATTCAGAGTGCGTAATTTTGCTATTAATATGTCAGTGTCAACAGTGTCGAAAGCTTTGCTGAAGTCCAAGAGTGTAAATATTGTCATGTGGCCACTATCCATTGCTTCACGCGCATCTTCGGTAACTTTAAGAAGCGCGGTTGCCGTACTATGGCCTGTCCTAAAACCTGATTGGTATGGGTCGAGTATGTTATGAGTGTTAAGGTAATCAGTTAATTGTCCATGAACAATGCGCTCCAACACCTTAGATAGGTCTGGATGCTGATTGGTGTTACAGGTAATTTAATTTTAGGGATTGGTCTGACTATGATTTTTTCCAGAGTTCGGGGTACGTTGAGGACTTTAGATGTTAAATCATCTATAAATAAGAATCAGATAAAAATACAAGCTGCCAATTGTTTTGTTACAGCTGCCAACTTGCTGCAGTCCATGGACAGAAGTTACGACCCTTGTGAAGACTTCTACCACTATGCATGTGGAAACTGGAAAAACGAACATCCCATTCCAGATACAGCTATAGACAACAACTGGTTCGCAGAAAGAACTTTCCACATGTTAAGACACATAAAAGGTATTTCATATAATATATAATTTTTATGTTTTCCAGCTGTGAAATATTATCACCGTATCATTAATCATATGCTCCATTAATAGAAAAATGACTTAGTCGTATTAGTCAATTCCCTGTCCAGAGTTTAAAACAGGTGCCTCCCAATGTTTCCTCGTACATTCCTCGTACATTCCAAAATTTCCACTTCCAATTAGCTTGAAGTTATAGACCTTCAGAGAAGCTCTTATCATTGTTCATTCTCAATAGATGCCGTAACATTTTCGAGGCGGTTAGAAGCAAAAGGGATGTAAGTTTTTTTTTTAGCATTAAATGAGTTTGGTGCATAATGACATTCTGGAAGCGTAGTTTTTACTTAGTGAAAAAAGTGTATGCATTAGGAATAAATAAAAAGTGATCGTTAAATTTTCAAATTACCTATGATTTTCTTATAGCTTCAAATTCATACCTGTTTTTTTCGTTACTAAAAAACTTGTTCTTACACTTGTCTGCTTCTAACTGCCTCGTACGAATCGATCATTTCAATTTCCATTTTAGTTTTTAAATCAGAGTGTATATAATGTGCTACTTATTTCATCGTACCAATGGACTTAATAATTACATTTCTTCAGCCTTTATTTTATATTATTTTATTTTTAGTCAGATCCAATTTTCTGATCCGTAAGTTAGTATTGTTGGGATGAAAATCGTTTTGTAGAATTTTAGTGTGGTTTCTGTCGGTATTTTTCTTACGAATATTAGAGTCATTTGAGTTAAATGTTCGAAGGAGCTGTGTCAAATAGTTTATTTTCTTGATCAATTTATCTTCTGTATGTTAAAAAGCAACCGAAATAATTGAAATTTGAAATCTGTTCTAAAACATTTCAGATTAGAAAATATAACTTACATGAATTTTACGATATTAAAATAGTTGATCAATACTCTTCCTAAATAAAAATACACAATAATTCTTAAATCTAACTGATGGTCAAGTTGAAAAAATAAATAAATATTTTCAACGTAGAGCCTTCGATATGATATTTGACCGGTCAAACAAAATGTTCTAGTTTTATGGAGCGGTGTAAACACGCGGAGAGATCTGATGTGTAGCGAATGTTTCCATATACAACGCACTGGCGCTCGAATGTTTAAAATTTAAAAAAATACTCTCCACAAGATGTGTCAAATTCCGTGTCTAAGATTGTACACCTTCCTATTTTCTTCAAGCGTAGATATGCTGTAACATTCACTCGCGTGTGACGCTGAAAAATTTAAAACCTTTATAACCCATAATAACAGCTATAAATTATTGTATTTTTTAAACAATTTAATAAGTATTCAGGTATTGTGACTAACAATATTGTAATATAGGGTATTCCAAACCGGCCGAGGTCAAAGAATTTATTATGGTGGAAAAATACAAGGTACGAGTCCTCAAGGAGAGAGTTTAAGAATAGAGGCCTAATTCTGATGATTTTCGGGCTCGTAAAACTACTTGAAGTACTTAACATACAGTCATATATAAATTAATAATCGGGTTTTCCTCATCAATTGCACTGGTTTCGTTTCATTTAAAGTCTGCTCACACAATGCGATAAAGGAAAAATACAGTGCATGAGGAAGGAACTTCGCAGTTAACTCATCCCGGTTCATAATCGAATATTAAAATAAACTACGAGTATTAAATAGTACGGGAAAGCTTTGAATCTCAATTAGGGTCTGAATAAAATATAACTCTCAAGATCCAATCGTCAATATTGAAAAAAAAAAAATGTTAGATAGCCTAATATTTATAAAAGTATTTGTGTAAGAAGGGATGCCTAACACTCCGGCGTAGTGACATTGAAACTCAGAAACTCTGATACAGATTCGAGGTAATGCAGCTTTATTCGATATCGACTTCGTTAAAAGTTTCACGACAGAGTTAGCCACGGCCAGGCACAGAAAACAAAGTCACGTGTTATGAACTATCAGTTGACACGAACTTACTGCAATTTAAATATAATGCGCTGCAATGCAAGTAACTTCAATTTCCTTTTAATATTTCCTCGTGGCCTCGTGATTTTGTACTAAGTGTTCCTGAGCATGTGGAGTTCTTTTAATTTTCGAATTCCTTCAGTATCTAGGTGTCTGTGGTTACCTTCATTGGTTTGCTTACATATGTGTTCAATACATTAAGAAATATACATGCAGGAATGAACAGAAAAAGAACGTTAAGTAGATGCAATAACTTAGATATGTCACGAGGATTGAAAAAGAGATTCTACAGATGAGTAGTGATAATTACAGCCGAAACATGCTTAAGAAGGAAGTTTCTAAATTAATTCATATAACAATTTGAATTCTTGCAACGTACGTAAATTTATTTCATATATGTAGAAGTCGATAACAAAGAGATGCTAAAGACCAACATGCACGCACTATTGCGTAATACTAAGAAATTGAGACTGGAAGTAAATATTAATAAAACTAAAATATATGGTCACACATAGAAATAAATTATACAATGCAAATGGACAGCTCATGAAAAATGAGGGAAAATTGAGGAAGTGGCTGAATTCAAATACCTAGGAACAACAATCACAAATAGGAATGAGATGCACAAATAAATTAAACATAGGCTCAATTCTGGAAATACGTGCTATTGTGCATTACAGAGACTCTTGACTTCCCAACTCCTTTCAAAAAATGTAAAAATGAAAATATATAAAACTATTATTATACCAGTTATAGTATGTGGATGCGAAACATGAACTCTTACTTTAAGGGAGGAATTGAGATTACGAGTATTTGAGAATAAAGTTCTTAGGAACATTTTTGGAACAAAGACAGATATACAGACAGGTGAATGAAGAAGACTAAATATCAGTGAACTACAATGGTCTTTATAGGAAGCCAGATATAATAAGAACAGTTAAGTCTCGTAGACTGCGATGGGCAGGGAATGTGGCACGAATGGGGAAAGAAAGACGTGCGTGGAAGCTTCTTGTAGGGATAACCAGAGGGAAAACCCCCAGTTGGTGGACCGATAATGAGGTGGGAGAATAAACATTAACTATGATTTGAGGAAAGTAGATTATACAGGGAATGATTGGAAAACATTAGTTCAGGATAGGGATATATGGAGAGCTTATGTCCGCGCGGGCATGAACCTGTGGGTTCGATAGTGCCAGTGAGTTAGTTATATGTAGAATTCATTATTTTCATTAAATAACATAATAATAATAATAATAATAATAATAATAATAATAATAATAATAATAAAAATAGCATATAATAACTTTTTCTTCTTCTTCCTTCCAAGTATTAGGCCAATGCTTGTTACGATCCTATAGAAAATGTTCCCTCCAGCGTTTAATAAGACGGCCCAGAGATCTTCGACCTCTATAATAACAATAATAATAATAATAATATATTTAAACTGACATTGTTAAGGCCATAAGACCTTCTCTTCCACTAATTTCTGAAAAAACATGATTTATTCATTTATTTATTAAATCCCCAAGATTTGGAGCCTACTCTGCAATTTTATATTAGTGCTGTATTTAAAATATAAAAGGATATTGATGATGCACATAGTTACAAAATTAAATGAAACAAAAATGAACGAAACAAGAATAATATTAAATACAGTAAAAGAATACATGAGATCACAACATAGCAAATGTACAAATTAAAACATTAGGTTGTCTTGTAACTAATGTCGGTTTTTAATTATGTCCATCATTTGTTAAACTAAATAGAGTTATTTTGCAGGACAATGCGAGGCTCCATACTGCACGAACAACTGTGACAACAATTCAGGAATTTCATTATATATATCCCTGATCTTGCGCCTTCACATAACCATCTGTTTTGAAATTTGTAAAACATTGGAAATATGGAAGCTGTGGAAGTGAGTCTCAGCTAATTCTTCGCATCAGAAACCAGAGACTATTACCATCGCGGGATAATAAATCTTGCTAAAACATGGATCAAGACCATAGAATACGACAGTGTTTACTTTGAAGAGTAGTTAATTTATTGTTCAGGAAATATTCCAAATAAAATTTTGTTTAAAAAAACGAAGTTACTTACGAGACACTAACTGTAAAATTAAAATGAACCTAATCAATAATATTAGTGAAGCGAAAAATTAGAAGGCATTAAATAATCCACTGAAAGGCCCATTATGAAAGAAATATATTTAAATTTATTTTAAATGAAGCTTATGAATAAATATTAACATTTATTGTACGTAACGTATTCAATAACTGAATCAAAATACACCCCTAAATATCATATTCACATGAACTTGTACCTATCTATTGCTGAGAATATTAGGACTAGTTAAAGATACAACTGATATATACAGAATATATGACAACAAATAATAATTCAAAGAAATGTCAGTTATGAATATACTGAGTAATTTTTCTTATTACTTTTATTAAAGAAACAAATGACACTCGTTTCAATCAGTAATGTCAAATGACATAATTAAATGCAAATTGTATCACAGCTATTAAAATAAATGTTTGTAACGTGAAATAATTTATTTTATTGAACCTTGTAATGAAATAAGTACTGTTGATAAAATTGTATTAAATGTTTTTGACAACTGCTTCCTATTTGTAAGGTTAATAATAATCAATCTTCCCTTTTGTTGCGAACGTCGAGCCCATTTTCGAGAATAGAGTATAGTACATGATAACACCAATACTCCATTTTATATATTTTATATAATATATTATATATATACTCGTATATATAATGAGAGGGTATTAAAAAGTTAATTAATTAATTAAAAAAGGAAATGTGTTCACAAAATTTAAATGTTGATTGAAGATCAACATTACGGGTTATTCATTTATTTTTTTACACTTTTTATATTAGCTTGACCTATGTATATCTATCTAGATTGTACTTTAATAAAATTATTCTAGTATATTGGGTATTTTCGGCCACGGTGGTTTAGTGGTAAGGTTCCTTCCCTCTAGTCCAAAGGTTTTGGGTTCAAACTCGGTACAAGACGATCGATTTTTAGGATGCAAACATCCAAGGAACAAATACTCCGGAAAGGAGTTTAAGCCGTGGATCCCGAGTCTAAATATTTTAGGCTCTTAAAATAGCTTTCAGTCTGAAAATATAGGCCTCTAAGCAAAATTTACCAAATTTGTACCTTCCAAGTAATACATTGAAGGTCTCTTGAGGGAACATGTTGACCACATGTCACTGCACGACATCTGCAGGGAAGTAAGTCTCGTTAACAATCCCCAAAATGGGGAGGTCAGGGCCCGACTAGGGTTGTAGGAGCCATAAGATGGAGGATATTATTGATTAACTTTTTAACTATCCTTTAAAGTAAGTTTCTAGTATCACGTCTATCAATGCACTAATTTATCAGTAATCATTTTTGTTCAAATTAATTTTATTTTAGGATTGAGTTACACCGCTCAGGAATTTTACATCCTAAAAAGAATCCATGTATCTCACATGATGTTAATTATCAAGCTGCTATTTCGGTGGATGTGTAGCCAGCGCTCGCGGCTGCCCCGACTGGAATTTCAGGTTCACATCCTGGCGATTCCGGCGAGGTATTGCTGGTGGGTCACTACGGGATTTTTCGGGATTTCTCGCAGTTCTCTCGTTTCCCGAATTTCATCCCACCAATGCTCTTCACTACTCTTCCCTCCCCAATTATGTAATTTCATCTCCATTCATACATTTGATATCACATTCACCCCATCTCATGTTAGATAAATATAGTCTGATTTAGGCCACAAATATGTTTAAAATATGTGAATATGGTGATCTAAGGGGGTTACTCATGCACTTCCTCATTACTCCGAGCCTGAGCGTCAAGTTAGAGAAGAATACGGCCAAATGGAGTGTTGTAGCTCCTCCTTGGGTTCAGATGGCGGCATGAGTCATGTGTGTGAATGCTGTATTATGTGTTACATCACGAACACTATAACAGAATCATCGTAGAATACATGTCATCTCATTCATGCCCTAAGTAAAGAAGAGCAATACAATGAAATTAAATTATGGTTGTGTTAGAGCCTCAAAACACGAACCCATATAGCTTAACACAATCTAATCATCAAGCTTAATGTCTAATCCTTGATTCTGGTCATGATGACGGATCATCAAGCTCTCATCCACAGAAAAGTATGGTAGTTACTGTACCACTTCAACCGTTCTACGAAAATTTTAAATTTCTGATAATTAGACTTTTAACTTCTAAATTTGCAATTAAATATAAATTTTAACAACATATTTTTCCTACATTAAGTGCTCTGCGCCCTATCATTGATTACTGAGACACGTCTATCATTTGGCTTAAATTACTCTCTCCATTTCCCGTAAACAATGAAACTGTTTTCACATAATTTAGTGGAGGTTCTCCATGTCTATAGTTTGTTCTTGCATTTCAGCTATTAGCTAATTAAAAAAAAATAAATTTAGCAATGGTATACGTAATTTTTATTTACAGATCTGACGTTGTTAGTTATAATTAATGTATCTTCAGTTAACACATTTTAGTGATATTTTATTAGTTTATAGTGTTAAATCAAATACTTTTTATTTTACAAAGTACTATCTTTGATGACATTATTGTTATCACTTGTTCATATATATATATATATATGTATGTATAAATTGCAAGATATTTCTTTCGAAATATTAGAACATTTCCTGAAAACATTCTCTATAAGAAAGCTTACAACTTTCAAATTTCAGGTTATTTACAACAAAATTCATCAGAGTCAGATCCGGTTCCAGTGGTACAAGCCAGGACAATGTACAAATCATGTATGGATACAGGTAAGTGCGGTCAATATATTTGTAAAGTGATACAACTTGGTTTTTAGTTTTAAAAAATCGGTACAATAACAATCCTGGACCAAATATAAAACTTAATAGTGTTTGTGGGAGATGTTAAAAGGGCCTAACTCATTAATATATGGCTTATGGAACTCGTCGATTCAATTTTTCCTTCAAGATGTTACAAGTATTATTTAATTATGGATTTCTTTAATATGAATCTACTTGCATTCCTTATGAACGGAACTTTTCATGTTATTTGATTCACTTTAAGGTCCATGTTTTGGACAATATTTAGACACTCAGAAAAAAAACCGAAAAGAGAGCAAAGATTCCACTGAATATTAAAACGAATTTCAAGTTTTAAGTTGGTATTTAATTTCTTTAATTAAATATATTAATTTGATCCATTAACAATGATCCTAAATATGTGAAAGTTCTACTTTTCATAACAATGATTTCAAGGATAGTAAAGCGCAAGCCTTAAGAGGCCCTTTGATTAAGGGGAAGTATCTAGATAATTGGCATCTATGTCCCAAACATATATATATATATATCACGCACTCATTTATGTTAGTGGCTGAGCAGACTCCGGTATCATGGTGCTTCTACAAGGTTTAGTATACTTTAAAACTCCTGAATCTATGGGATATAAGCCCACAAACTTCCAGCTTGTAGCTTATTATCTTAATCAACTAGGCTTTGGCGTGCCCTTTCCTAGGAAAGTCAGACCCTAACTGTTAAATTATTTTACCAAATATAAGTATCAAATAAAAAAAACCTGGCATACTTATTTTATTCTTATGATCTACTTTCTTGATCACGAAAACATGTAATAGCAATTGAACATTTTATATAATTTGAAAACTTTTTTCTGAAAAAAAAAGTAATTTGGCATGTACAGTATGTACACCATTTCCTATAAAAAGCCTCAATTCTGGATCCTCAATGTTAAAGGACATCTATAGAGTATGACAAAATTCCATTAATAATAATAATAATTATTATTATTATTTTTATTATACTGTAATGATAATAATAAATATTTTACGAGAGGCTCCGATGTAAAGAATTCTGATTCAAGAATAAAACAAGAGTATTGCGTGAGCTGTTAACTTAGAAAATATCGATAGTATTATGAATAATAAATGCTATGTTATGGCATATCTGAGACACGTAAAAACTGACCTATCCGTCTCGAAGCAGGTTAAATCTATAAATCTACAATATCTCATTTATTCTATAGGTCATGCTAGAATTAAATGTATTGTTTCCTGTAGCCATCATTATAAGGTATATTTATTGAGTATAATATCGTCACTATAAATGTAATAGATTATGTATTAGTAATTATTGCTAATTTAAAGAACTCTTCAGTGATCTATTCACTTAATAATTAATTTAGCGAAGATTGTTTTTCACATAAATCAAATTAAATTTCGGTTAGGTTTAAGAACGAATAATGTTGTTTGGTTTGAGACCATTTAGCGAATTTTGAAGGACATATTAAATATGCACTTATGAAAAGATTATCTAGAGGCTGCAATTGTTTTCTCTCATCGGAACCTAGTATAGGCTATAAGATTTAATTATCAAACGAAATGCACATTGTATAAATCAGTAAAATTGGATGGATATCCAACATTTGAAAATTGCACTAGTGCTCCCACTTCTCTTTTATCACAATAAATTTACATAAAAACGATTTAATTGAAAAAGAAAAATATATACATTACATAAATCAATAAAATCGGAAAATAATTTGAACTTGATAAGATATTAATTTACACAGTTCCTCTGCATGAAGCACGTAAATCGATTTTCACTAATTTTCAATGTTGTGTGTTCATCATCATCTCATCCCTGGTACTATAGCACCATGTGGCCCTTAGCCTTCTTTAGATGTTGTTGAGAAGACATCTTCTTACCATAACATTCACACTGGGTACACAAGAATAACAGTCTGAACAATCCGACTTCATAGCACTTCCTCTCATTTTACTAATTTCACAGTAGCTCTGCCCGCTCCTGGACTTTCCTTCCTCAAGATATCAGGGGTTGTCGCACACTTATATATTTACCTTTTGTCAAGTTATTAATTTTTCTCGAGAGTTAAATTTATTTTATGTCATTAATAGTTTTTTCTCATTTTTCTATCTTGTACGTTTTACATTTCATTTGTTATATCTACATTAAATCAAACAATTTTTTAAATAATAATTACATTTTGGAGATACCATGTAATATTTATTTTTACTGTAATTAGATGTAAGAACCTTTCTGAATTATTGTAACCAGGTTGAGTGGTAGACAAACCTAAAGCCCCTTAAATAAGGATATTATTATTACTTAAAGCCATAGTTTCCCTAACACCTTGATGTAATTTAACAAACGATCCTTCCATCCCATTGTTATTTTACCAATTATTTCCCTTTCTAGTTTTCATATTTTTACTGTTCTGACATCGCTCATTCACACCATATGACCAGACATTTCCAATCTTTTATTTTTTGTAAATTTAATATTTAATTATTTTTATAATTTTGTACACTTCACAGTTGTAACATACTGGTATTTATCCATATTCCATTTTCATTAATACGTTCAAAAACGTTGTCTATGGCTATTTCTTTTAGGTAACTTGGATAGTGACCAAAATAAGATGTGAAAGGCAAAAACAATGATATTATAAGAACTTTAAATGCCATCAGTCTTTTTTTTCCTGAATACTATATTAAATTTCAAATCCTTTCTATGATTACATACGGAGACTTCGGTGGACAGGACATGTGGCACGAATGGAGAATGAAAGAGAAGCATGGGAGATAATCATCATCATCAACAAGGATTAAGCCCAATGGACTGTTCCGATCTCATTATAGGTCAAATTGGTTCTTCCATCTCTTCAATGGTCTTCCCAACATTCTTCTCCCTTTTGGTTTATAATTATACATTCTTCTTGGTATGCGCTGTTCATTCATTAGTAATACGTGCTAAAGATAAGCATTTTGATAATATTTTATTCTTTCACAGAGATTAAATATATTAAGTTCTGTTCTTATATCTTCGTTTTTCTTTTTATCGGTCCTTTCGTATCCTGCTATTGCTCTCAACATCTTCATTTCAGCAGCCTCTATTTGTTTACTATTTGCCTTTGTTAATGTCCAGGTTTCACATCCATAGATACGAGATGGAACTGCCAATATTTTGTAAAACTTCAAAATAGTTTCTATTCTAGTCTTATTCAATAAAATATGTTTAATTGTGCCACATAGATAATTGAATCGTTGTATTTTAGTGTGTTTATCTAAATTTCTGTCATTACCTAAATGACAACCCAAATTATTAAAATTCTGAACTTGGTGTATAATTACATTGTTTATCATTATTTTTGTTCTTATTGCACATTTCCTTTCAGAGCTAATATTTTTGTTTTAGATGTAGATATTCTTAAATTGTATTTTAGAGAGATATTATTTAAAGTATAAAGGAATAGTTGTAAAGCATTTTCTAATGCTGTCATTATTACTTGATCGTCTGCAAAAAGCAGAGTTGTCAATACACTATTTATATTAATTTGTTCTTGCCATTCATTTATGAGATGGTCCAAGTATAAATTAAATAATACTGGTGACAATGGACACCCTTGTCTTACTCTCTAGTTTATTTCTATGTTTTGTTTACTAATTTTATCTCCGCAGTCTATTTTAAAATTTGTTTCTATAGCATGGGAGATTCATGTAGGAAAATCAGAACGAAAACGCCAAGTTGGTAGACCAAAAATGAGGTAGAAGAATAACATTAATCATGGTTTGAGGAAGTAGATTATACAGAAGATGATTGGAAAACTTTAGCTCAGGATAGGGATGTACGGAGAGCTTGTGTCCGCGCGGAGATGAACCTACGTGTTCGACAGTACCAGTTAGTTAGTTAGTTCTAAGACTACGGAAGTATTTATTTTCAACAAACACAGTTTTTATTTCAGAGGTAACATAATGTTTAGTGTTAATTTCTGATCCACGATTAGTAAACTACGAACGCTCTCATATTTATATGACGCATTTTCGAAATGTACTGTGTATTATTCTTTGGAAATATTTGAATTGCACTAAAGATTTTAAGAAATTTTACAAAGATATAATGATATACATAATACTTACTTACTTTACTTTTGAGGGCCTCTCCACTTTTCAGCAGTTACCCTGTATTCCCATTCGCCATTCTTGCCGATCACGCCATTCATCCTCCTCCAGACCTCGGTCGTTCATCAATCTATGGATCTCTCCTCTCCAAGTTGTTCTTGGCCTGCCCCGTTTCCTTCTACCAGAAGGTGACCATTCCAAAAGAGTTTTGGGCCACCTATCATCCTCCATTCTCCTGACATGGCCATACCACTGAAGAGCTCGTCTTTCGATCCTTTCCACCACTGTCTCCTCCATATCCATCATCTGCCTCACTTCTTCATTTCTTCTTCTTTCCAACCTGGACACCCTGGCACTGCGTCTTATTCCATCCATCTCCACTGCCAAGATCTTAGTTTTTTGTCCCTCTACCAAAGTCCATCCTTCAGCACCATAAGTCATTATGCTTTCCATAACAGACTTCAAAATCCTCTTCTTCGTGTGGTTTGACATGATCCTACTCCACAGTACTCCATTCAACATTTGTTAGGCTCTTCGTGCTTGTACTAACCTGCTATCTACTTCAGCTTTACAACTCCCTGATTCATCAATAAGTGATCCAAAATATTTAAAATTTTTAACAGCTCTAATAATTCCTTGGGATAGGGATATATCTCGTCCGCTTCCTCATACTACAAAATATTCAGTTTTTTCCATGTTTACTCTTAATCCTCCTATTTGAAAAGCATTTAGAAGTTTTCTCATCATGTATTTCACATCCTCACGACTCTGAGCTATCAACACTTGATCGTCTGCAAATAATAAGGAATGTATTGTGCCACCTTGGACTGGTACTCCCATGCCTCCACGATATCGATTCCACTGCTCCAATATATGCTGGATGTATATTTTGAACAGAGTAGGGGACATACTACAGCCCTGTCTCAGGCCTTTAGTAGTTCTGAATGGAGAGGATATCATCTTACCCACTTTAACCGAAGCCTGACACTGCTGGTACAACCGTCGGACAAGTGAAATCGTTAATAAATCGATACCAACATCAACCATTGCATCCCAAAGTTGGTTGATTGGCACTGAGTCATAGGCCTTTTCTAAATCAACAAATATCAAATGAATTTCCTGGCCCTTAGCATATGATTTTTCTGTTATCTGTCTCAGACTAAAAATGTGATTCATGCATGATTTCTCTCTGGTAAATCCTGCTTGGTCTTCCAACATTCTTCCTTCGATAGTGTGTTCAAGTCTGTTTTGTGATGATACTGCTAAAAATTCTACTCATGGATGACATAACACTGATTCCTCTGTAATTTCCAGGGTCTTTACGATTTCCCTTTTTATGAATAGATGTTATATATGACATACACCAATCCTTTGGAGTATATGGACAATATATATACATAATACTACTTACCAAAATGTAGATAACCAGTTCAGGTAATTTTAGTTACGTATTTGTCCAAGAACTTGTATTTCAACAAAGTACTTTCACACAGCCGTAGGATGTAATTGAATTTTCTCTTGTATTTCAGACGAGTTGGATAGACAAGGGTTGGAGCCAATGTTCCAGTTTTTGCAGGACGTGGGTATGAATCCCCTACCAAAACTACCATCAAATACTCCCGGGTCGGATGTAGAGGAACCATTCAACTGGCTACCGATAGCAGTCAAGACCAAACGCAGGATATTCCAGGACTTGTTTGTGGGATTCGCTGTGTATCCTCAGGATACCAACAGGAGTGTGTATAGAATGAAATTAGGCACGCCGGACGTCCGTTCTCCTCTACCTGGGTAATTATCATAACCCATACCATACACAGCAGTCCTCTCTATACACATCACTTGAGGTTCCGTGTTAATTATAAATACATCACATTATTGCAATATATTCCGCTGAGTCCAAAACCTTAAGCACACATATTCAAATTGAAAAAAAAAACAAGTTTAAAGTAAAATATATATACAGCGTAAGCAAAAATGTGTGGGACTAGTTTTCGTATTTACTATGACTATTTAACTCATGCCCCAAATGGGAGTCAATGACCAATCACATTTCAATGATTTTTTATTTACAACCAATCACAGTCGTGTTTCGTCTAAAATTTACCAACTGAAGTTTATCATGATAAAGAAAGCACCTCCTTTTTAACATTCTGAATAGGTCATAGCATTATTTTGCTGTGATTGACTCTCTAAGAAATACGGCTACCAGATTGTATGTATAGTGCATGAATGTTAACACGTAGCGCATACGAGAGATAATATAAAAACATTTGTAACAATTGATTATACCACAAAAAAACAATGTTTGCACTCTCTTAAACGAATTATTTTCCAGGAAATTACGTTGCACAAAAATATAATTGACATATTTACATCATAGGACATCAGAAATTAATTAATACCTATAAGGTTGGTTATAAATTTCTCCACTAGAGTGCATTCTTACAACATTGCGATCTTTTGGCAATAAATATTATTATGATCTGGTTGCAGTGATCGAAACAAAAGAAGCAAATGGAGCGTACCAATCGTTTCTCGTTTGTTTTCAAACATAGCTGTTTACATTAAATATATAAATATTTTAAAAATAACTAAATTTTAATAATGATTTGTGAGTATACAGCTTAATTTTAATCGTTAAATAGTCCTAACAAATGACACTCTTGATTTCCAAATAATTTGGAAATCACTCGTGGCATTACTTATGAAAACACTGAAGAAAAACATTAATCAACATTGTATAGAAAAAATCTCAAAGTTTAATAATAATACAAATATTTATCTCGTTCTGTTGCTATTCAGACTTATATTCGGGAATTCTCAGATTCAAATCTCGGTATCGATCAATTTTACTGAGGTTCCCTCATCGTATTCTGTAGTCGTCAAGGCAAATTTTGGGTTAGAATTTCATGACCTAGTCCCACTTCATCGCTAATACCATTCCAATCTATACAAGTTTTCAAGAAGCATTGTTGATCACCGTTGAGCTAACTATTTAAGTTAAATTGTACAAACATATAATGACTCTGTCGTTCCGAGCTACAGTTTTGAAATATCGAGGCCTTTCGGACTGTTGTCCATTTTCAGAGTTCATTAATAATGACGACTTTGAAGAACGCAGTAGTTGGACGACACTCAAAAAGTACTCCGCAGCTTCATTCAGGTGCGTTTGCACAATTTCGTAATATCATTAAAATCAAATCAGTGACTTAAAAAAACACATCACGCAATAGAAACACATACTTACTTACTTACTTACTTACTCACTGGCACTATCGAACCCGTAGGTTCATGGCCGCACGGACATAAGCTCTCCATACATCCCTATCCTGAGCTAATGCTTTCCAATCATTCCCCCTGTATAATCTACTTCCCTCAAATCATAGTTAATGTTGTTCTCCCACCTCATTCTTGGTCTACCAACAGGGCGTTTTCCTTCTGGCTTTCCTACAAGAAGTTTCCATGCACGTCTTTCATTCCCCATACGCTCAACATGTCCTGCCCATCGCAGTCTACGGACTTAACTGTTCTTATTATATCTGGCTTCCTATAAGGACCATGTAGCTCATTGTTATGTAGTCTTCTCCATTCACCTGTCTGTTCATCTCTCTTTGGTCCAAAAATTTTCCTAAGAACTTTATTCTCAAATACTCGTAATCTCCTTTCCTCCCTTAAAGTAAGAGTCCATGTTTCGCACCCATATAATATAACTGGTAGAATAATAGTTTTATATATTTTCAGCTTAACGTTTTTTGAAAGGAGTTGGGACATCAAAAGTCTCTGCAATGCATAATAGCATGCATTTCCAGAATTGAGCCTATGTTTAATTTCTTTGTGCATCTCATTCCTATTTGTGATTATTGTTCCTAGGTATTTGAATTCAGCCACTTCCTCAAAATTTCCCTCATTTGTCATTAGCTGTCCATTTCCATTATATACTGAATTTCTACGTGTGACCTTATATTTAGTTTTACTGATATTTACTTCCAGTCCCAATTTATTAGTGTTACTCAATAGTGTGTGCGTGTTGGCCTTCAGTATCTCCTCGCTATCAGCCAGTAGTACTACATCATCAGCATAAACTAACAGCTTATTAATACCATTCAGTTGTAAGCCTTCCTCATTCTCTAAAGATTTAATGGCATGCTCTAGTACAAAATTAAATAGTAGAGGAGATAGTGCATCTCCTTGCTTCAACCCATTCTGGATTTCAAAAGTGTCTGAAAACTGTTTGCCTACACGCACCCTACTCGTTGAGCCACTTAGACACATTCGTATAAGTCTAACTAACTTTTTAGGAATTCCGAACTCCAGCAGGATACTATATAACTTCTCCCTCTTAATTGAATCATATGCTTTTTTGAAGTCTACATATAGTTGATGTACAGTACCATTATATTCCCATTTCTTTTCTAAAATCTGTCTTATACTAAAAATCTGATCTGTTGTAGACCTGTTTCTTCTAAATGCGCATTGATGATCTCCTAGAATGTCATCAATATAGGGAGTAAGTCTGCTTACTAATATATTTGTTAGAATTTTGTACGAAGTTGAAAGTAATGAGATGCCCCTATAGTTGTTGCAATCAGTTTTATCTCCTTTCTTATAAATTGGTACGATAATTGATTCCTTCCATTCATATGGAAGAGCTTCTTTTCCCAAATCATACTAAGCAACCAGCGTATCTTGTCCATCAATTTTTCTCCCCCTGATTTTATCAGTTCTGCTGGGATCTCATCTGAACCTGATGCTTTATACATCTTCAATTTTTCAATTGCCATTTCAACCTCTAATGCACTTGGCTCTGTGACTAGCATTTCTGCTGTCTGTAACTTATCCTCCCCAATGTCCTGTTCTGTATGTACATTTAATAGCTGATTAAAATAACTTTTCCATCTATTTAATATACTATTGGAATCTGCAATCATATCCCCATTTTCATTCCGAATTATGTTTGTTCTAGCCTGAAACCCTTTCTTCTCTATACTAATTCCCTGATATAATTCTCTAATATTCCTATTTTTTGCATTCATTTCAAGATCATTAATCTTCTCTCTCAAATATTCCCTCTTCTTACTCTTTAGTAACTTGGTGGTTTCCCTGTCTAACACTACCCAATTGCTCTAAATTTACCTCATTTGGCTCGTGTAACCATTTCAATTTTGCTAGCTTTCTCTTCTTTACAATGTCGGCACATTCCTCATCAAACCATTTCTTGTGTTGTCTCTTTTTTAAACACCAATGCTTTCTGATGCTGACAATTTAATAGTATCTCTTATAGCCTCCCATTCTTTATTATATCAGTTTCTTCTTCGTTTGCCACATTGTCATCTGAAGATTCCAGTACTTCAAATCTATTAGCAATTTTGATTTGGTATACTTGCCGCATTTCATCATTTTTCAAGTTTTTTAATTCATATTTTACAGAATCATCTTTAGCGTTTGTTCCTCTCATAAGCGATAGCCGTTGTCTGATTTTCACCTTGACCAGATGATGATCTGAATTTCAGTCTGTCCCTCTAACTGATCTAATATCAATGATGCTACTGTGCCAGCGTTTATCCACTAATACATGATCTATCTGGTTCCGAGTTTCTCCATCTGGGGACGTCCAGGTGTATTTATGAATATCCTTATGCTGAAATGTTGTGCTCTTAACAATGAGATTCTTTGATGTGGCAAATGTGACTAATCTAACCCCGTTGTCGTTACTATCTTCATGAACACATTACAAATGTAATTTGTTAAGATGTCTTCCGGGCTGAATGGTCATAGGTCCAGTTGTTTAAACTCGTCTACCCTTTCAGGAGATTTTGGATGGTCTCTGTGAACTCCTCAACTTTCGGTTGCACTTCACGAGAGCATCCAGAATCTCCTGAAGTTGTCTGCCGCAGTAATAGATGAAACGTCGAGTTTAAACAAAACTGAACCACGGCCAATCAGCCCGGAAGACGAACTTCACAAGAGTCAAGACACAGTCCGTGAAAGCGAATAAAGTCTACACTATATTTTTATATTTCTATTATTTGATTATATTTATGTATGATAACTTATATCCCATATGTCACTAGTGGAGATGTGGGTACTTCTCCAGCAGAAGTTTCGTGACCAAGCTTAATTTAGGCACACTTATTTTCCTAGAGATGTCAGTGAGTGACATGTAGTAAGCACATCGCCTCAATGAGATATCTAGTAGGCAACTAAGGGATTAGTTGAATGGGAAGGCCGGTTAAATTTTGCTCAGAGGTACTTGACGTTGTTTCACGAGCCCGAAAATCTCCAGACTCGGGACTCATGGCTTAAATTTCCTCCCGAACGAAATGATCCTTGGATTTTTGTGTCCTAAAAATCGATCGAATCTGGCCGGGTTTAAACCTGCGATCCTCGGGACTAGGGGCAAGGGACACTAAACTATCTTAACCGACATTTTATATAATTCATCTTCTATAAATCTATCAATAATGGTAATATGCCCTTGAACATTTTAGATCAAATCCACGTTCAAATGGTGAAAAATTTCCTGGATCTTCAAAATTAAAAATTCTATATGGCGTTAGATGTTAAAGAGCCTATAAATAAGAATAGAACATTTTATATACATTGAATATCAGAGCCACGGTCATGCGATATAAGTGCAGGTAACCGTCCAGTTTAAGCCATAAAAGGCTAATATGTGCACTCTATTGATTCGGTGGCAATATCATTACGGAGCTCTGATAAATTATGTATCAAGTAGCTTACTTTTTTTTTCTTCTACGTACTATTACAAGAAACTATACCAGGAGGTAAGGTCAGGTGACCTGCCTGGTCAATTGATGAACATGGACATGGCAGTTCATGTAATGCAAGAACTGGACTATCTCGTATACCGTATGATACGAGGTCCCCATATTAAAAGTTCGTTGTAAATTTTGTTACGTACGTAAACTATGAGATGTGAGTTTACATGTTTTTCTGTCATTAATGTCTTCGTAATAATTACGCAAATTAGTTCAATCAATTCATGGTTATCGTATAATTAAAAAGCGTAAAAAAGAATAATTGTAAATTTAAACACCTGACTTGTTATAATTATTAAGTCGCACAATATTGCAAAAGTTACAAGCGATTGAATATGAAGGGTTAGCTATTTAAACTAGGGGAAGGTTATCATTAAGGAATCTTACATTAATATTATTAAAAAACAGTTATAATAGTTTATAACCCAGGGCCTATGAGCATGTGTTATGCTCATCAATTGATCATTATACCTGAACTAGTAAATAATAAAAACCATAATATTAACAATAATAATAATGATAATAATAATAAGAATGATCATATTGAAAATAACATAAATAATAATAAACAATAATTATAATGAAAATAATAATCATGATATCAATTAAAATAATTTTAATACTGATTAGAAAGTGAAGATGATAACGATGATAATGATAACAAGAATTAACAAACTAAATCACTCACTGGGACAGTAGAACCGCGCCCCATTACATGTCAAAACGGACAAAATCAAAGTAAATTTAACCTTCATGTGTTTGATTTCTGTCAATCTCTTTTATTCAATTGAAGGGACAGAAAAAAAATTATACCTGTATTTTTATTTTCATAGAGCAGGTTCTTTAAAAAAATTACATAATATCACGCGCACTGTTACATATAATATTTATTATATCCGCAAATTAAATAACGCAAAAATGTACTTCTAAAAATCATTATATCTACTTTTAGGTTACAGAAATTATATTTTATATTTTTTCTCGAAAATATCTTATTAACATTCTCTCTTTTAATGTTTACAATTTTTTTCGAAATATACGAAATATCACAGAATTCCCGAGAATTTCAGTCATACAGTGGTGGAAATTGGTATAAAGGCACTTGTTAGAAGTGTGAACACAAGTTTATTTACTCTTTCTTTGGCATTTTTCTATCTTAACTTAGGAAGTGATTGAGATATAAAACACACAAATAATGTCAAAATTAATTATCCATTTCCGTCCAAAAAAGTACATGAAATCTGAAACCACTCTCATATATGGGTGGAAATTAGTATAAAGGCACTTTGTGTATTTCACAGATTAAACCAAAAAGACTGAGCACAAAGTTTACAACAAAGTTCTAAAATTTAGTTGAACCTCCATAGTTGTTAATTACTTAGAAGATTCTCTTTGGCATTGACTTGAAGTTTATTTCTTCCACTGAGATTGAGCCAACTCTTCCCGAATAACATTTTTCTGCTCAGTCACTGTCCCAAACTGCCGTCCATTGAGTTGCACAGGCCTTGCCAGGATCCCCCATTAGTTCTCAATCAGGTATAAATCAGGACTTCTGGCTGGCCACGTCAAAAGAGGTATTTATTTCTTCCTGAACCACTCCTTTGATTTGGCAGACACGTGAATGCAAGCATTATCTTACTGAAAAATTAGATCTCCGCCAAATTCTTCATACATTCGTATCAATTCGGACTCCAGGAGCTCCTCAGTGCAGGACTCAGAATTCATCTTGGTGCGTATCCATGCCAGTTTCGATCTTCCTTTAAACCAGAATGCTGCCCACCAAATCATAACACCTCCACCACCGAAGTTTTTACTCATTCTAACTTGCTCTTCAGTACGGAGGTCATGCCTGTAAAACTGAAAGCCATAATGCCCGTCCAGATTAAACTTCTTCTTGTCACTGAATATTACTTTATTCCATTCTGAGGTCCAGGACATGTGTTCTTCAGCAAAAGTCATTCTAGCTGTCTTATTGCATTGCCCGGAGGTGCTTTACTAAGACTTTTTTTTAATTGTAGGTTCTTGTCTTCTGACAGAATTTGTCTTACTCGTCTGGCTGTTACTGGTAACTTCAAATCAGCCTGGATTTGAGAAGAAAACATACTCTTACCTTTCGCTTTACGTGAAATGAGACATTTAGTGCGCTCAGCCAAATTTCGTGTCCGTCCATACTTCCCGTTTTTCCTCATTATGAGCCCAGTTTGACAAAATTATCAATGACGCATCTTGAAGCTCCAATTTCATAGCTATTTGTCGATTGGAAAGGGCCATCTCCTTGAAGGCACTAAATCTTGATTTCTCTTCATTTGATAGAGGCTTTCCACGCGGCAGTGTACGTACTACTGAGTTGTAACTGATGAACGATACTCACAGACACGTCGTCTCCATGTGATTGCAGTGTTTTGTTTACATTTATGTCTGTGTAAGAGCCAGAAGTTAACCTGCCTTTATACCGATTTCCACCCCTAGGACAGCGCTTTCTTAGTTTTTACGCAATATTTACGTATATAATAAATACAAAATGTGGAGACCTGTATGAAATTATGTCCAAGATAATATATGTAATATAAGACACACATACGGTATTTGCATAAATATTTCAGGTTGTTTTACTACTAAAATTTAGTGCCTCTATACCAATTTCCTCCACTGTATACTTAAAAAAGTTCAGAATGGAATGCACACGCATGGATTTAAAATAAATTAACTTACCATCCAGGTCGCACGATTTTAAATAAAAATATATATATATATATATATATTGACATTTAGCAATGAAGGCTAATTATGACAGGAAAAGAAAATCATAAATGCCTGATTTGGGATTTGAAACCGCACCTCTACGTTGGCGCTGTAACCAACTGGGCCATTAGGAATCCTAACACGAACATTTATTTTTCGCATATATATAATTCTTAATTCATAAAAATCACCGGGATATCGGTCCAACTGCCATCTAGTGGCCACTATAAAAAGTAGCATTTTAAAGACAATTTTACTTTATAGTCGTAACGCTTGAGTTGTTAAAGTTTAGATATACAAGCGTTACTGCAAAAAATCTCTTTACAATGCTACTTGTTATAATAGCCCCCAGATGGCAGCTGAACCGATATCTCGCTACCTCTTGTGAATTGAGAATTGTATATATACATACAGTATCTGTCATGGCGGCTAGCTACTAACACGCACAAGTTACGCTCCAGGTTTTAAGTTACTTTTCAGCAGGTGCCTTCGTTATTTCATAGTTAAAGTTGTATATTCGTAGTCAGTTTAAGTTTAAATTTATATCAGTTATTGCCAAAAGTGTGTACATTTAACAACATGGGTAAAAACACACGTAATTCAAACAATGATTCGACAAGTTCTACGGAGGAAGCAGTGAAACGTGTGGTGAAAGAGGCGCTGCAGGATCCCGGCACTCTGCAGGTGTTTGTGTCCATGTTGCGGGACCAGGTAGTGGCGGAACTGCAGAAGACCATCGAGGACAACACTAAAGTAATTGAGGATCTGAAAAAGACCCTCGATGAAAAAGACAGAAAGATTGAGGTGTTGGAAAATAAATTAGACGATCTAGAACAATACCAGAGACGTCAATGCCTCAGAATTTTTGGCGTAAAAGAAGAGGCCGGAGAGGACACTGACCAGAAAGCCATCGAGGTGGCCAAAAAAATCGGTGTCGATCTATCAGTGACAGACATTGACAGAAGTCACCGTGTTGGTGTTAATAATGCAGAAAGACCGCGGGCTATAATAGTGAAATTTGTTAGTTACCGCAAGCGCAGTGAAGTTTTTCTAAGCAAGAAAAAGTTGAAAGGAAGTGGGGTCACTGTTCGCGAGGACCTAACGAAGTGTCGCTATCGCCTGCTACAAGACAGTATACAAAAATACGGTATTCAAAATGTATGGACAATGGACGGTGCCGTCATAGCCAAAGTAAATGGCGAAAACGCAAAATTAGATCTTCTACGGATATCAACTAGATAGGACCTGAGTGTAAAATATGTTTACTTTATTTGTCTTTTCTTTGCTAACAATTATATTGTTAATTTATTTCTAATTTAGGTAAGTTTTAAGTTTATTATTTTTTATTTAGGACAACTTACTTGTTTTATTTTCATTTTTTAAGTTATTTGTTTAGCTAAATTATTTTAATTTTATTAGAGTTATTACAGTACATAGTTTATTTTTACTTTCTGCTATTGGCAACATTGAGCTGACAAATGATGAATTATTTGCAACCCTTGACTCACTCACCTTCTCCAATCACCCTCTTATTGTGCAGACAGCTTTTAACTCAGGTAGCAACATTCCTCAATCCCTACCATCCCCTCCAAAAACAACTACCAGTCTACTTAGGAATGCATTTTCTATTGATAAATCATCACTTAAAATCGCTCACGTAAATTCACAAAGCATTCTGTCCCACTTTGATGAGTTTGAAACCATATTTTCATCTCTTGGACTGAGCGCCATTTTAATTTCGGAAACCTGGCTCACCCCATCCATACCTTCGTCCCTTGTTCACCTAGACGGATATACACTGCTCAGAAATGACAGAATAGATAAAAGAGGTGGAGGAGTTTGTGCCTTTATATCAAATGAGCTTAATCCAAGAATTGTCCACAAGTCCCCTTCTGTATATTCCGCTCGCCCCGAGTTCTTATTCGTAGAAATTCAAGCCAGTCTAAAAAAATGTCTCTTATGCATTGTATACAAACCTCCAAAAATTGGGCACCTTTCGGATCTAGAAAACGCTCTGAACGATTCATTGCCTCATTATGAACACGTTATTGTCGCAGGCGATTTTAATACAAATCTTCTTCAGACTGACTCACCAGCCATACAACTTAAAATATGTTCCAAAGCTTTAATATGACCATTGTTCCTCTCTCTGCCACACACCATAGTGCTACTTCCGACACTCTACTGGACTTAATTGTGACTACACATCCACAGAAAGTACTGTCATATGGACAAATTCCTGCTCCTGGCATATCTGCTCATGACATTGTATTCGTAGAATACTCACTCCAATGTCCTAAAAGACGCTCTAAATTGATTACGTACAGAAATTTACAAAACATAGACGATACTAAACTAAAATCAGACGCTTTAGAACTACCTTGGTATTCAATATGGAATCTTAGATCAGTTGATGAAAAAGTAGACACATTTAATACACTGATACTACAACTATACGACAGACATGCACCAGTAAAAACCCGACGATTTTCCCGCTCCCCTGCTCCCTGGATGAATGATTCAATACGTGAACTTATGTCAAAACGAGACAAAGCATACCGAACATACAGACGACATAAAAATGACGAGAACTGGCAACTGTACAAACAACTTAGAAACACAACTACACAATCTATACGTAATGCCAAACTACGACACGCCCACAGTATAATCGGACCTGAAATAAGTGCACGGGACACTTGGCGAAATCTCCGTGCAATGGGACTTAGACAGTTGAATCCCTCAACTGACTCTATAGACATTTCTGTAGATGACTTAAATGAACATTTTACCTCAATACCCATGACACCTCCAGACAACAAGACTAAAATAGACACTCTTAAAGACTTATCCCCATCCCCACATATAGGAAGAGATAAATTTTACTTTTACGACATTTCGCCTATAGACGTTAAAAAAGCACTCAAGCGGATTAAATCCAATGCGCAAGGAACAGATAACATCAGCATTTTAATGCTAAATAAAATCATTGACATTATACTACCCACAGTGACTCATATTTTCAATGCTTCCCTTATAACTTCTATCTTCCCTATTGTATGGAAACAGTCTAGAGTTCGGCCTATACCAAAAATAAGTACACCTACTAACTGTAATGACTTCCGACCGATTAGCATCCTTCCGACATTATCTAAAGCCCTGGAATATATTGTACATAAGCAAATGACTGATTATCTCCAAGAAAATCACCTCCTTGATCCTTATCAATCCGGCTTTAGATCTGGTCATAGCACAACCACAGCTTTGCTAAAAATTACCGAAGATATTCGTGAAGCCGTGGACAGACGTCAATTGACTCCTTTAACCTTACTTGACTTCAGCAAAGCTTTTGACACAGTAGACCACGACTTACTTATGATAAAGCTCAAGCACCTACATTTGTCTGACAGCGCTGTATCCTGGTTTGACTCATACCTGCACGGTCGTCAACAATACGTTTCATTAAACTCTAGATCTTCGACTTGGCGTAACGTGCCGGCTGGAGTCCCCCAGGGCAGTGTTCTCGGACCTCTTCTTTTCTCAATCTACATAAATGATTTGCCAACTGTACTAAAGCACTGCCGTTATCACCTCTATGCTGATGATCTCCAAATTTACCTACATTCACCTCCTCATTCTCTCTATAACAGCTTGATGAAAATGAATGACGATCTCATATCCATCTTTAACTGGTCTTCAAGTATCGGTCTAAATCTAAATCCTAACAAGTCACAAGTAATTCTAATGGGACAACAAAGACTGCTTACAACCTTTGACATATCTACACTTCCAAACATTACTATAAATAATATAATTATCCCTTATTCTTCTTCAGTAATAGATCTTGGACTACATCTAGACGCAAATTTAACCTGGCAAACACAAGTGAAACACATATGTAAAAAGACTTTCTCCATCTTACATTATCTTAGACGTTTAAAGAATTTTCTCCCAGTTTCGTTAAAACAAATCCTAGTGCAGAATCTTGTGTTACCACACTTCGATTATTGTGACATTATATATAATGATCTAAACTATGCCTTGTCGCAGAGACTGCAGCGTGTTCATAATGCTTGCATTCGATTCATTTTCAATATCCGCCGTTATGACCATATTTCCGAACACTTTAATAACCTCTCTTGGCTCCGTCTTACTGACAGACGTAAATTGCACTCTCTTTCGCTACTTTTCAAGCTTCTGAATTCCTACATTCCTACTTACCTGGCGTCCAGATTTGAGAAGTTATCCTCCTACCACAATATTGACACTAGGTCACAAGATAGCAGTCTGCTAACAATTCCTCTTCATAGCACTTCCTCCTATTCTACTTCCTTCACAGTAGCCTCCGCCCGCTCCTGGAATCTCCTTCCTCAAGATATCAGGGGTTGCCGCACACTTGGCACCTTTAAGTCACGCTTATACAGTTACCTGTTGTCTAATAATTAATTTTTCTCTATTTATTTAATTTTATACTATGTCATTAATCTTTTCCTCGTTTTTTTATATATCTTGTACATATTATATATTTAATTCGTTAAATTTAGAGTAAATCAAAATACATTATAAATATTAATTGTATTGTATTCATAACTTGTAATCGTTTATATATATATATATATATTGTAATTTAGATTTAGATTTAAGACTTTTCTTTTGTATTTTTTTTAAACCTGGTTGAGTGGTAGACAAGGCCTTAAGGCCTTAACTCTGCCAGGTAAAATAAAGCTATTATTATTATTATTATTATTATTATTAAGAAAAATAAATGTTAGTGTTGGATTCATGAGTGGCAAAATTGGTTAGATCGCTAACGTATAGACTTAGAAGTCACGGATTCAAATCCCTACTCGGGCATTAATTTATCTTTTCATATCATAATTGGCTTTTATAGTTAAATGTCAAAAAATTAGTTATAACATCTAAATATACAAGCGTTACTGCAATAAAATAAAAATTCTCTTTAAAATACTACTTGTTATAATAGCCCCTATATGACAGTTGGGCAGATATCGCGCCAGCTCTCGTGAATTGAGAATTATATATATATATATATATATATATATATTGTTTTTGAAAGCATTTTCCTCATCCGCCACCGACTTGCTAGCCAGACGTGGCTTTACTGGAACTTCTTTAGTTCGCTCGTTTCGGATCTCTTGTCGGGTTGCACATCAATCTGATGTACGTCAATCAGATGCATATCAACCTAATATTTGAGCAGAACACAAGTTACAGAAATGGAATACTTACGTGGAATGACACACAAAACAAGGCGAGATAGAATAAGAAACGACAAAATCAGGGATACATTAAATGTAGAAAAATTAATATTAGACATATAAAAAATAAACTAAAATTGTTTGGACCCTTAAAATAATGGATGAAGGAAGACCACCCTTAGACTGTTAAATCAGAAGACACAAAGAAAGCGACCACGAGGTAGACTACGAGAGAGATGTATTAAGCAAGTGAACAAACGTTTACAAGAAAGGGGACAAGTTTGGGAAGAACTAAAAAGAAGAAAAGCATGGAAAGATCGAGAAGGTTAGAGGCATATTTGGAATCGACCTTCCGAAAGGAGGAGACGATAATAGGATGATATATATATATATATATATATATATATATGGTGTAAATGAATTATACTGCACAAATTTAACTACGTATAGGGGGGTATTATGAAAACAATTTGAGACAATGAACTAATGGTCTACGAATAAATATGTCCACGTTATGATTCAATTTGTAAATTGGTTGGCACGCCACTGATTATTTCAAATTAAGATGGAAGTAATATAATACAGAGACTGTAACTTACAACAGGCATGCGCCTTTAGCTCAGTGGTTATATCAGTCTTACTACCGACGCAAATGTAAGATTAATGGATCAAGTTCGAAACTACGTACAGCATGTGTACACTTTTTTTTCCTTTCTTCCTATATTATGTATGTCCTGTAAAATAGTTACGTATGTAGATTTACTTCTATTTTACAGAATACGACATTTGAATGTCGGCGCAGTATATGAGTTAGAAAACTATCTACATATGTATTGTGCAGACAATTGTTTGAAAGGTTGTAAATATAAATGCACACACTGTAGAGTACAATACATTTCGTAAATATAATGTGCAATTGTACTGTACAGTACATATGTACTTAAATAAATGATAGTGGAGCGATCACAACAGTAATAATATGAAGATGGACACATGGCATATGTAATGTTATTGGGAAATAAGAAACAATACATTCGAGTAAACCAGAAAAAAAGTAAAGCTCCTGAGACTCATTAGAGAAATTGTTCAAATTGGCCACCACCATTCTCACAACACAGACGACATCGGCGACCAAAGGATTCTCATACCCCGTTCAAGATACTAGGTGTCTCGCGGATCACATCATATGCTGCGATTATGCCGCGACTAACTGTTTATCTGTATCAACAGGATAATAATACACCAGTGTTTTCAGGTGTCCCCACAAAAATAATCAAATGGACAGAGATCTGGAGAGCGAGCTGGCCACACTACAGTTGAACTACCTCTACATATATCCAGCGGCCAGGATACACTTCATCCAAATGATTTTGCACATTGCGGTAGAAATGGGAGGAGCCTGATGTGAAGAGGAACTTCTTCTAGCAATCTAGATAGGACTTGCTATAAAAAGTATTATAAATGACAACATTTAATCTCTGGGGAAGAAGGTAGGCGCCAATGATATGGTCAGATATTACTCCTACCCATACGTTCACCTAAAATCTCTGCTGGTGACCTCTCTCAAAGAGGGTATGAGGTTTTTCATAATCCACATATGACCGTTGTTTGAGTTCAGAACCAGCCCATCCGTATTTAATATTGCCTCATCAGTAAATAACACCGAGGAAAAGAATAACGGTGGCTGCAGCAGAGTCCAATTGCAAAATCCTCCACGATAGCTGGGGGTTGGGCATAGGGTTGACACCCCTATACCGTTAAAATATAACTGTCCCGAAACCACAAGAACAATATGCCGGACGACGACATAGCAAATACATAAAGGATATGAAAATTGGAACATGGAATGTTTTATCTTTATATAGACCTGGTGCCTTGAAAGTGCTACTGGAGCAATTAGATTTATATAAACTAGAAATTAAAATATATATGTAGTCAATATGCCCATTTCACCAATTAATGTTTTTAAAATGGTCAACAAGTTTCTACAGCCAAGCTGTCATTCTCAAGACCAGATATTGACTGAAGACAGAATTGATAATAAGTAAAGAAACAAATTCAGTTAAAAACAAACTACGTCACATGACGCAATCATTCATAAGTGAACAATAAAACATACTAAAACTAATCCTCTTTTGTTTCAATTAGAGAAAAGAGGGCGCTGTACGGAATAGGGCCCTTGTCTTTATTCATTATTTTTCCTTATTTTTATAAATTTCCAAACTTTCAAGGACGTTAAGGAATTTGAAATCCATGACCGAACGAACCAGCCTAAGGTTACTTTTATTGATAGCATGACCGTACTCAGAAATATGTTGGGCAACTCCAGATTTTTCAATTCTGTTGAGTCTGAAATGGGCAATATGTTCATTAAATCTAGTTAAAATGGATCTTCTGGTTTGCCCAACATATTTCAAGTCACAGTCATTGCATCCAATTTCATAAATACCGGATTTCTCTATACAATCGACTTTATCTTTAGGGTCTTTCATTGCAATCATAGCAAGAAAATGCTATGCTTTGCAGCTTTACTAGGAATTATAGGTGTGGTAGCTTCCCGTTGCTTTTCACACAGGTAAATGATGATAATGATAATGGTAAGGATGATGATGATTGCCGGATGATTTTTGGGGACCGTTGGGCCCTACGCTTCCTGACATTTATCTTACAGATGAGGAAAAACCCAGAAAAAAAAACCTCACCTAGGAGCCTGTCCCGACCGCGAATCGAATCCGGGCCCTCTGCGTGACACCGGCAGCACGCTATCTCGAGACCACAGCGGTGGACACACACACACACACACATATATATATATATATATATATATACATACAAGAAAATTAAATATTTTTAATTAGGATTCCTGAGTGGATCAAATGGTTAGAGCGCTTATGTATATAGAGTTAGGGATATGGGTTCAAATCGAGACTCAGGCATTTATTTTTCCTTTCTTGCCATATATATATATATATTTTTTTTTTTTCGGTTCAATCAAAATTTATTTATAAATATTTTCTCCTCAACTTGTGTCTGACATAGTTTTTCCTCACCTGTAAGACAAATGTCAGGAAACGCTAAGGCCAAACGTTACGCGAACAATATATGGTCATCATAATCATTATCAACATTCATATTCGCCTTACATTAAGTTTAGGATTAAGAATCCTCCTGGTGCACTAGTATCATCATCATTATCCTCATACTAACGGGGCACCGTAACCCCGCCTTCCAGGCACCCCAACCTCAGAAGGTTACAATTACACCATACCAGGAGAGAACACCGAAAATGTGGAAATGACAACCTGAGGCATTGAATAATAAATAAACAAATAAATAAAATATTTCTTATATAAAGTTTAATTCAATTTCATCAAACAATAACATCACGTCGGGCCTTCGTTTGTAAACTGCACTCTCCCAAAATTGCACTTAGAAATTTACCACCGTTGAATAATGCAGACATATTTTGTTAATCAGATCAACGCAAACTCAAAATGAATTGAGGCAAGAACAACATACGTTCAATACGAATGCCGTTCTTTTACGGCGTGTGATTCATTTAAAAATATAAATTTACAGAACATCAGTAAGGTTTTGTTTCATTGTTTTCACAAGAGCTCGATGTACTTGTAAATACAGACCAGAAATAAGGTCAGTAGTTTTCTACTACTACTACTACTAATCCATGGCGCGACAGGCCTAAAAGTTCTTGGCGTATCAGCCGGCTGATTGTCTCACGTCCACATGTGTTAATCATAGAGATAGGAGATCAGGCAGACAGTGTGTGGGTGGCATGTGGTCAACATGTTGGGTCCCCCAATCGTTATAGCTGTTTTTATCAATTTGAGTCGGTACTTATTCTAGCTATCCAAATTATTATTTACGGTACCAAAATTCCAAGAGAATTTTTCCCCCATGAAGACTCAAACAAGCGCAACTCCCGTAGATCTGCGAAAATCATCGTGCCTTAACTACTTGGCTACGGCGTGGGATAACAATATCAGACAGTATTAGTTAACAAAGAATGGTTAGGAATGGGCGGTAATGAAAACTAACGCCCTACTATGATGTATCCATTGCGACGCACTACATCAACACCATTCCTCCGTCTTAGACCTAGCTCGGTTGAGAGCTACCACAAAAACACAATGTCGCCGGTATATTAATTCTACAAAGTCCTGAATGGGAAGACGTATTCCGGAACTCTACATCATAAATTACTTCACTTTCTTTCTACAATAGTTCAGTCGTGTACGTGTTGTCTAATGGTTCCATTATCATGCCGCGAGTAAAGAAGCAAATACTGCATACTCAAGCTAGTTAGATTACATACAATTTTATTACGTTTTTGAAAGTAAAAGTATTAAATTCATTTCGCAAATTGTGCTCCACTTTTCGCGTTTTGCGAAAGGTACGCTCTACGTCTGGTCTTATGTTTTCCTGCTCGCTATACTAGCGATACCCTTTCGATCCTATACCGGCTTTTGTAGACTAATACAAATAACCAGTGTTTCTTTATATTTTCAAGAAGTTCTAATGTCTCGGAGTGTACATAGTAAAAATATATCGATTAATATATTACAAAGGATATTTTAAAACATGTCCTTTGTTATCTCTCTTCTTTGTAGCTTGTAACTTGAAAGCATGTAAATCATATCAAAGAAGCGAAGAGGAAATTAATAAAGGTACTTAGTAGCGATTTTATAAGATAACATAGTTTCAAAGGTTTTTTTTATCAGGTCCGTACGGGACGTGGAGACTGAGATAGACAAAAGGAGGAGGAAAGCCAAGATGAGTGAAGATGAGGATGACGATCCCTACTCTGCAGCCTTTCTGGAGTATCTCGCTCACTCCATATCCTACATATACAAGTGGAATAACACGGGCCCTTTCGATAAGGAGTTTGACATTTCTGTCAAGTTAGCAGCTATAAGCATATACCAGCTAGATGACAAACTTACCAGGGTAATAAAGATCATTTATATATTTTTATTTTAATTCATATTATAGATGCTTTGATGTATAAAAGCCGTATCGCATGTATTTAATTAATATCGACCATTTCTATGAAACGGTGAATGTGACGAAACGAGTCCTCATAATGAAATATCAACCCAGAATTTTCCTTAATTAAAGTAAATAATACAACAAATCTTAATCAGATTGGTAGGCACTAATAATTCGACTCGCTTGTTATTATTATTATTATTATTATTATTATTATTATTATTATTATTATTATTATTATTATTATTAACTAACTCACTGGCACTATCGAACCCTGAGGTTCATGACCGATCTGATATAAGTTCTCCATACACACATATCCGTTTTCCAATCATCCCCTGCAAAATCTCCTTTTCTCAAATCATGCTGAATGTTATTCTCCCACCTCATTCTTGGTCTACCAACTGGGCGTATTCCGTCTAGTTTTCCTACAAGAAGCTTCCATGCCCACTTTCATTTCCCATTCGTGGCCACACATCTTTGTATATCTGGTTTTTATAAAGATCATATAGTTCACTGTTATGAAGCCTTCTCCATTCGCCGGTCTGATCATCTCTCTTTGGTCCAAAAAATCCATAATAATTTTATTTTCGAAAACGTTCATGTTTCGCATCCATAATAATAATAATAATATAATAATAATAATAATAATATAATAATAATAATAATAATAATATGTTTAATAATAATAATAACAATAATAATTATTATTTTTATTATATTTATTATTATTAGTATTAATTATTATTTACTATTGTATTATTATTATTATTACTGGTTAGGTCTTTGTTCCACTTATCCACATAAAGTTCATAATGCATTTAAGAATGGATAGAGAAATAGATGGAGAGAATATAGCACATTAGATAGATAGGTAAATTTATTATATAAACTGCATCGCAAGTTTTGAAATTTAAATTTTTAAAAATATTTGTTTTATCTCCGAGTCTATACAGTACATATCGTTATTTTTGTTCTTTTAGGGTAATGAACGCATATGACTCAAAAGACAAAGCTGATGAAATGGAGATGTCGGTTGAAGAATTACAAAATTGGACAGATCTCTCTATCAACGACACTTCACAGGTTAGACATAAATGTACAGACTGTATTGTATTTCCTTTACCATAACTATCATTATCTTTCAGTCCCTGAAGGTCAATGTGTCCTTCTTGCAATTTGTCTTGCAGATTAGTGTGTTTCACACCGGAATTCTAGATAGCCAAGCGGATAACGAAATAAAAGTATGAAAAATATTTTATCTGAAAAATGAACACCCAAACATATAAGTTACTATTATTCTTGTCTAGTTTCTGTTCATTACAACCAAAACTCCTGTAAGGATAAAAAAATAATTAGCAGCTATTTATTTCCAGGTTATAATCTATAAACTACAAGTACTAATCAGCTAAATAACTCAATTGCTCTGCTTTCTTAAGTCACCCGCTCCTTAAACCTGATTATTATCATTATTATTATTATTATTATTATTATTATTTATTATTATTATTATTATTATTATTATTATTATTATTATTATTATTATTATTATTATTATTATTATTATTATTTGTAAATAAAGTGAAATTGTTTTCTTCTACATTACAGATGAACTGGACTGAATACATAACACTGATGTACGAAGATATCGAGAATGTAACACTGGACCTCAATGGAAAAGACAAAATAATTGTTACAGACCCGGATTACATCAGAGCTCTTGCTAAAGTATTATCTGATACATCGAAACAAACTATAGGTAAATCAGATTATTAGAAATTGTAATAATAATAATAATAATAATAATAATAATCTATCTATCTATCTATCTTCGGGTTTTTACAGCTGCTGCCGTCTTCCCGTGCCAAACCTCCAAAGCCTACGGTCTTGGGCATCTTCGATGCTTAGCCCTCTAGCTTGCATTACTGTCTTCATGTTTTCCTCCATGTTAACCTTGGTCTTCCTCTTTTCTTCTTTCTGTTAGGATGCCATTCATATAGTTGCTTCGGCCATCGCTCATCTTCCATTCTTAAAACATGTCCTACCACTTTAATTCCTTTTCCTCAATTCTTTCAATTATGCTTTCTTCTGCTTCCATTTTGTTTCTAATTTCCTTATTTGTGACACGTTCTAATTTAGACTTTCTGGCACTTCTTCGTAAATAATCCATTTCTAGAGCTATTAGTCTATTCTTGTAGTACTTATTGATTGTCCATATCTCACTTCCGTACATTGCAACAGATTCCACCAATGTTTTACCAATAAATTTTTTTGTGTCTTTCCAAATATGCTTATCCCACCATATGGAATTTAATGATGATATTATTTTGCTACTCAATTCAATTCTATGTTTTATGTTCTCTTTGCCTATACCTTCGATGTTATCCATAATCATTCCCAAATATTTAGTTTGTTTCACTTGCTTTATTTGGATTCCATCTTCCAATACTAAGTTTTCTCTTTCATTGCTATTTATTGCCAGATATTCTGTTTTTTGTAAATTTACTGTGAGACCCCATGATTCATATGTGCTTTTCAACCTTTTTATCATGAATTCCATATCAAAATTGTCTTGCGCTAAAACCAGTTGATCATCGGCAAATTGTAATGTCAGCAAAAATCTATTGCCTATTGGGATCCCCATACCTTTGCAGCTTTGTTTCCATTTCGTTAATATAAATTCTACATAAATATTAAATAAAATTGGTGATAGACAATAACAATAATAATATAATAATAATAATAATAATAATAATAATAATAATAATAATAATAATAATAATAATAATAATAATAATAATAATAGTGTTGGTATTAAATTTTAATATCATTCGTCAAAGTTACGAAAGGATTATTTAATATAACTTCTAAGAAAAACAGTTAATTTTATCGTGATAAATTAGAATTTATAATGTTGGTAATGTTGGTTTGTGCATTCACCTCTTGTACTGGATTTCTTTATTCATGCCGCATTTTAGCTATTGGCCTACTAATATATATTAGCGACTAACTTTTAACAAAAATCTGCATCGTCGTCTTCGTTATATGTGTTCATGTTTATTGCGACGATATCATATGTGATTATCAACATGGTTTTAAAAAAGAGGTCTACAAGAGATAGGATCTATTATTATTACTTTTTTATAGAGAATGAGCCCATATAGGTCTCCGAAATGTTCTTAGAGGCGTTGCGTTGCTTTTGACGCCATATTTGTATCATTTTTTGGCTATGGGCTTTCTTCTTGAGTAATTCCGCCAATTTTAAGTCCTTTTTCACTTCACCAAATTTTATTGTATCCATTATTATTATTATTATTATTATTGTTATTATTATGATTTATATTATTATTATTATTATTATTATTATTATTATTATTATTATTATTATTATTATTATTATTATTATTATTATTGCTATGTTTATTGAATAATCAAAAACATTAAAATTATCTGAAACTATGATATGAAGTAAGGTTCACAGATATATCTATTATTCTTAGTTTTGTCAAGCTTATTCCTAAATACTTTATAAACCGGGACAAGTTACTTTTTTTTATAGTACCAAGGGGGTGGCCGGTACACCTAAAAGGGGTCTCTCCCAGGAAAAAATGAAAACATGATCACCCAATTTCAAAATTTAAATTGTCAGTACAGCTAGCTGGTAAGCCAAGGGCCTTTTTAGGCCAGTCGCATCATAGAGAGAGATTTCAATAATATGAACAAATTATTTTACTTCACAATTTGTGGAACTTTCCACAGGAAACAATAATCATGAGGACATAAAACTCACTTACAGATGTAGATATACAATGTATTCTCCAGAAAATTCCAAACTGTATATTGTATAATAGAATACTAGGAAAGATAAGAAATCTTACTAACATTTATGTAGCGATAACAATTTATTTTATCTAAATTTATAACATTGTCAAGTTTCTTACATGGATTAAACATATTAGGTAAGAAAGTAAATAAAAAGGTGGCAAATATACGTTACTTTAAAACCAGTAGACGAGGAAGTTTGCACAGGAACGAAACAAAATACATTATCCACATATCTTTAGGTCACCGAACTAACAACTACCATATAGGGTAATTAGCTGCATGTATTTTGGACAGTTATAGAACAGGATGCTAACTCTGGAGTGGTGATAGAGAAAATTATTTACCTAAGCTTCTTTTACTTACTGACGGTAGTCAACAGCCGAAATTAAAACAGCGGCAATGAATATAAAACATTTTCTACTTACATCGTTCTACTGATTCTGCTGATATAAAGTTAAAAATAGTCAATGTGGCCTAGAGTTCAATAGGCAGCCAATATCTCTCGATTTTTGGTTTTAGAATGAATGTTCACAGTTTCTGTATAAAAATGGAAGAGAATCATTAAAGCGTTATTTTTGTTCCCATCAAGACTCTTGGTAAAGTTAGATATTTAGTAAATAGTAGTTTTCTGACTTTATTTAGTGCTGAAATCATAAGAGTTCTGTAGTTTTTGTTCTTATACATGGGCAGTTATTTCAGCAAAAGACACATTTTTATTTCTGCATAGTGACAACTTTATGTTGTAATATAAATTAAAACGCGACATCCAAATGTAAATGGTATTGATGATTCTTATTATATTTGTAATTAAGGTACTTTACGAACGCACAAAGGAAATACAACTTAATTAGTAATGATAGCATAAAATATGCATTGGTGTTTTTTTGTGAATGGGACTAAGACTTTTCTCTATAAAGGGAAAGACTAGCTTCTTCGACAAGAACGTAGTACAACAGCCATTGCCTGAATGTAGTAACCTTTTTATCTCTCATCTAAACATCACATTCAAAGTGATCAAGAACTTGTTAATGTAATGAATCTTAATGAACCGGAGTTCGGACACATTAATTTCAAAATTTCCCAGACTAAGTAAAGATAAAAGTAAAGAAGGTATTTTCACAGGGGCCCAAATCACATAACTTTTTACTGATAGACATTTGTTGGAATTCTGACAAAAATAAATAATATTCTAATTGGGAATCTTTCACAGAAGTTTCGCTCAACTGTAGGTAGCCACCGGTCCATAAATTGTATGCAAATAGTAACAAGATAACGGTTTATAATGAACTGCGATACAATATGTCACTGAAAACACACTTTCGTCACTCTCATTTCGACCATATCCCCCAGAAAGCTGTGGTGCATTTCGCATGAAAATGGCGAGTGTTTTCTTGAAACAATTTAACTTTTGAAGGAAGATATCAAGGTCATAGAGTACATCCGTACTAGCTAACTATTGTTGGACGGTGTTCGGGAATGTACTGTAGTACGAATTGATGTGAGCTCATTCGATATTACAGTATTATGCTTAATTTTTTATTTATTTATAATGATCTTATTATTTTAAATTAGCTACATGAAAACTGTCATTACAGATAGCATTGCCATTCTTTTTTGGTTAAGCATAAGTAAGTACATGAAATCGCAATGATTTCGCTTTTCTAACAAAAAAGAAACTAAATATTTATAGTCCCATATAATTAAATTGAATTATATTAAGTTAACACACCACTTATTATTCCATCCATTGATTTTCTATCATTCAATCCATCGATCCTGGTTCGATTCTCAGCGGTTTTTTGATATTCTAAATCTCCGCCTCGGGTCTCGGCATATTTTCTTGGTTACTGGTTGTATAAACGACAAATAAAATTCGAAGTACTGGAGAGCAAGACTGCTAATGACTTCAGTGTTAGATACAGCACATTAGACCCAAACCAACCATAAACAATAAATGAAATCTGTAAAGCAAAAAGAGGAAAAATGGTTTTAAAAAAAGTAGTAAAAGTATATAATATTATGCCTATTTTCATGATTTAATTATATTATAAATAATAAACAAATATTTAAATTATTTTTATGACTATTATATATTTATTCATCTATTTAATTGAGAGCGTTGAGGTCATGAGGTTTTCTTCCGCTCAAATAGTGAAAGAAAAGGACATACCTAATAATAATAATAATAATAATAATAATAATAATAATAATAATAATATATAATAATAATAATAATAATGATAATAATAATAATAATAATAATAATAATAATAATAATAATAATAATCTTCAATCAGGCTTTAGGCTCTTAGCTTTTTTCGGCTTCACATATTCTCCAACCAACCTATCCGTGGTCTCCCCAAATCACTCTCCCTTCAAGTTTGTAATCAATACAACAGTAGTACCTTATTCCTAGTTTTCAATCCTTTAATCTCTATAACGATGAATCCTTTCCTGTAATGATATTACATTTATTATATTCTTATATCCTTATTTTTAAATGTATCTAACCCAGTACAATCAATTAAGAGGGAGACGTTATATAGTATCCTGCTAGAGTTCGGAATTCCTAAAACGTTAGTTAGACTTATACGAATGCGTCTAAATGGCAAAAAGAATAGGGTGCGTGTAGACAAACAATTTTCAGATACTTTTGAAATCCAGAATGGTTTGAAGCAAGGAGATGCACTATCTCCTCTACTAGTTACTTTTGTACTAGATCACGCCATCACATCTTTAGAAGAAGAAGAAGACCTACAACTCAATGGTATTAATAAGCTGTTAGTTTATACTAATGAAGTAATACTATTGGGAGATAACGAAGAGATACTAAAGGCCAACACGCACACACCGTTGAGTAATTGGGTCTGGGAGTAAATATCAATAAAACTAAATATATGGTTGCACGTAGAAATACATTATATAATGGAAATGGGCAGCTGATGACAAATGAGGGAAATTTTGAGGAAGTGGCTGAATTCAAATACCTAGGAACAATAATCACAAATAGGAATGAGATTCAAAAAGAAATTAAACATAGGCTCAATTCTGGAAATTCGTTGTATTATGCATTACTGAGACTCTTGACGTCCCAACTCCTTTCAAAAAAAAATTAAACTGAAAATCATCATCATCATCTTCATTCATGGATTGGGTCTGTGACCCGTTCCGACTTCAGCCATCTCTTCTAGGTCTGCCCACACTCGGGTACCTTTAGGTTTGTATTTTGTTATTTGTTTTGGATATCTATCTTCATTCATTCTGTCTATGTGTTGCTTCCATTTTTGTCTATATGTATCAATTTTATCAGTTATTGCAAATATTTCAAGTTCCTGTCTTATTTCTGTGTTCGATTCTGTCTTCCTTAGTGCACACCTTTAACAGATCTCAAAAATTTCATTTCTGCCGCCGTTATCCTACTTAGGTCTTGTTTTTTATGTATCCAGGCTTCTGAACCATAGAGCAATACCGGTACTGCCAACATTTTATAAAATTTCAGTTGGGTCTCTCTTGTTGTTTTGTTATTTAGTGTTCGTTTTATCGTACCACATATTCCCTGTAATTTTGCTATTTTATTATTTATATCATTATCATAATTAAATGAAATGTCACATCCTAGATAATTGAGATGGTTCACCTGTTCTATGATTTTGTTTCCTATTACTATTTTCGATCTGATTTGATTTTTCCCTTGGAATGCCATTACCTTAGTTTTTTCTATGGATATTTTGAGATTATTTGTTCACATATATTATGTAGTTCAAAAATATTCCTCTGAAGTTCGTCTTCTGTATTTGCTATTATTACCTGGTCATCAGCGTATAATAATGTTTTCAAGTAGTGTGTTTTAATCTAATTTTTATTCCTTTATTTGTTTCTTCGTTCCATTTTTTTATTATATCATTGATGTATAGGTTCAAATAAAACTGGAGAGATACTGCATCCTTGTTTAACTCCTTGATTAGTATGAATTTTATTTTTACTTACTTCATTTCTAGTTTTATAACAAAATTTTGTGTTCCAGTACAAACTCTTTATAGCTGCTATTAAGTGTTTCGGAATTCCTTTTTCTTTTAAAATTGTCCAGAGTTTTCCTCTGTCTACTTTATCAAATGCCTTGACAAAATCAATAAAAGCTATGTGTGTGTTCCACGTTATATTCTCTTCTTTTGTTTATAAATTATTTTATCGTAAATATATTATCCATACATGAACGCCCTGGTCTGAATCCACTTTGTTCTTCTGTTAACATTACCTCTGTTATTTGATTTAATCTAAATGTTAAGATTCTTGAGTATATTTTATAGCCTGCAGTTAAAATGCTTATTCCTCTCTAGTTGTTGCAGTCTTTAAGTTCTCCTTTCTTAAAAATAGATTGTACTTTTGCTGTTGTCCAGGTTTCTGGTATTGTTGCTTGTTTCCAACATAAATTTAAAAAATGTAATAATCTCAGTTTAAAAAAAATTCCTGAAAATATATAAAACTATTACTCTACCAGTTATACATCCGTATGATATGGATGCGAAACATGAACACATACTTTAAGTGAGGAAAGGAGATTACAAGTATTTGAAAATAAAGTCTTAGGAAAATGTTTGGACCAAAGAGACATGAGCAGACAGATGAATGGACAAGACTTGTTATACAAGTCTACATGATCTTTATAAGAAGCCAGATATAATAAGAAGAGTGAAGTCTCGTAGACTGCGATGAGCAGGACATGTGGTACGAATGAGGAATGAAAGACTTGCATGGAAACTTCTCGTAGGAAAACAGAGGGAAAACGTCCAGTTGGTAGACCAAGAATGAGGTGGGAGAATAACATTAACTACGATTTGAGGGAAGTAGATTATACAGGGATTGATTGGAAAACATTAGCTCAGGATAGGGATGTATGGAGAGCTTATGTCCGCGCGACCATGAACCTACGAGTTCTTTAGTGCCAGTGAGTTAATTAGTTAGTACAATTCTTAACTGATCTCAAAAACCGCATTTCTGCAGCCTGCAATTTGTTAAAGTCATTTCGTGTCATGATCCAAGTTTCTGATTCATATAGTAGAATTGGCATTGCTGTCACTGTATAGAACTTCATTTGAGTTTTCGTTCTCTTTTTTGCTTTCAAAGTTATATTTATTGTACCGCATATCTGTTCGAAAAGAGGAAGTTTAGTTTTTTCATTCACTAATATATATTTTGTAAGTTACTTCGCATCCTAAACTTGTGATCTGTTCTAAATGAGCATCATCTAGTATTATTTTTGTACGAAGACTATATTTTCCTCGAAAATCCATTGCTTTTTATTTTTATTCTGAAATTTTAAATTATATTTCTGAATTATTTCTTGTATTTCATAAATTTATTTTCATTTTTACTTGGTAAAACTGTTTATCTGCAAACAGCAACGTTATTATAATAAAAATTGGGAACATTTCTATACCGCCAGGAGTTTCATTATGCCATTCTCTAAGAATGTCGTTCACGTATATTAAGAAGATACTAGATGAGATACTGAAACCTTGCTTTACACCTTGATTTATAGGTATATCATCGCTGTATCGGTCATGCCCAAAATTTATGCTGATTGTAGTGTTTCGGTATAAACTTTTTTTACATTAATTAAGTAGTAAAGGTAGCCTCATTTGTCTCGAAATATATTTCTTTGTTCCCAGCCAAAAAGCTATTCGTAATCTATACACGCCAAGTGCATTTCCAGATTAAACTCCCTTTGTTTTTCTATTATTTACATTATTGTAAAGATTGCATCGGTACAGGAACGCCCGATTCTAAAACCATTCTGTTATTCCATTATTAAAAGTTCTAAAATATTTATCAACTTCTATTTAAAATTCATGTAAATAATAATTTACACCCAGTATTTAGAAGGTTAATTCCTTTATAATGTTTGCTCTTTCTTCTATCTCCCTTCTTAAAATATTTTGGTAACTGGCAAGTTTTCCAACATGAATTCATACAATTTAAAAGTCTAACACTAAGCTGTTTTCCTCCGTATTTTAAGAGTTCCGCATTTATTCCATCTTCACCAGTAGCTATCTTATACTTCATATATTTTAATGAAGTTTCTAGTTCTCTGCCCATGCTCCACTCAAAGGTCTGTAACTTCTGATTTCAAAGCGACAGATAAAAAAAGTCTTATACGATTATTTCATATTTTTAAAATTTTATATATTCTAGCTAGCCCGGCGAACGTCGTATCGCCTTTAAATATTTTTACGTTATTTTTTCCGATGTTTTAATAGTTACCTGCTATTCGGGGCGGAGACAAATCCAACAAACCAAAGACCATAAAAATCTCGGGGCGGAAACAAATCCAACAAATCAAATATCATAAAAATCGGTCCAGCCGTTTGAGTTATAAATAGTGTAATTATCCGACTTTGTTTTAATATATATATATATATAATAGAAGTCCCGGCCACGCGTTGCTGTGGGCTAAGGTATACGTTAAATTATGTTGTAGTAAACAAAGTGAGAAATCTAAATCAGAAAGTTTTTGTTTTACAACAATTTTTTAGTTCTGGTACGTTAACTACACCCGGTATAAATAGGGTGGTGGTTTATGTGGAAGTGGTTTTGTTGACGGAGATGAATTTATGTTGCCTGCATTCTCAGTATCATCCATAAGTGTATCATAAGGATGATATACATTTATTGATGGAATATTTTGAGGAGGCTTGCTGATTTCATTCTACTTTCGTTTTTTTTTCTACGAACTTGTTGGCAGTTTGGATTCTCATCATCATCAAGAAGTCTCTGTATAGTAATATCATCTTGTATATATTACAGTCATCTTGTTTGTCGTTTAATTGAGGCATGGAGATTGTTTTTGTAATATTAGACATATTATTATAACTATCAGACTTACTTACAGTCCTGTTATTCCGTTCCTTAGGAACTTCATATGTTTTTAAATTGACATTCTTCTTAAATGTAAGATTTATGTTACATAGACCAACCACCAATTTGCGGAAATTAACTTGATATTTATCATTCATGGTCTCGAGAACTGATTCGCCGTATTGTTCAATGTCCCTTCTCGGTCCAGTTAAATTTAAATTAAGTTGATGTCTTTCAGCCAGATTACTTAAAACTAATCCTTACACACGAAATTAATATTATTATCAATATATTGAAAATAAAATAACACAACCACACTTAAATTATGAAATAATCATATTTGTAATTCAATTGATATTCGCGGTTGCAACAAAAACACAGCCACCTGGTTAAAATTAATAAACCAATTACCTTATACGGCCATCTCTTAGAATCGTATGGAACTCACAGCTTCTCTAAGTCTCAAGTGTGATCCAACTGCTCACAGTGCGCAATATTTTTATTACTTAATTGTAATATTATTGTGTTTTCTTTATGTAATTGTAATGTTAATGTTTTTTAGTGTATATGCTATTGTGTTATTATTTAATTGTAATATTTTTATTGTGTTTTCTTTATGTAATTGTAATTGTTATTGCTGTTTTTGTTTATTTTTCTTTACACTAGTACCAATTATTACTTTATTGTAACGGACTGTCAACAGCACGTACGGCTTACTGCCCGTGCGACCCATATTTGTAAATAATATTGTAAATATCTTACTTTTTTGTCTAATAAAGTCCTACTAATTAAAATCGGTTCAGTAGTTTAGGATTCCATCGCGGACGAACAACGTGACACGTATTTATATATATATATATATATATATATATATGACGTGATAAGAAAAATAAATTCCTGGACGGGATTCGAACCCGGACCTCTGACTGAGATATCAACTCAGAGGTCCTGGTTCGAATCCCGTCCAGGCATTTATTTTTCTTATCATGTCGTATTAAGCTTGCAGTGCTCAATGCCAAAAATTTAATTATAACATTGATAAAGCGTCACTGCTATAAAGTAAAAATATTCTCTTTAATTTGCTTACTTGTTATAGTCAGCTACTAGATGGCAGTGGAGACCGAGATCCCGCTACATCTGGTAATAATATAGAATATGCATAAGAAAAATAAATGTTTGTTCTGGTAGCGTAAGTGGTAGAGCACTGAGATATTAACTCAGAGGTCCGGGTTCGAATCCCGTCCAGGTATTCATTGTTCTTATGTTATATTAAGCTTGCATTGTTCAATGTCAAAAATTTAATTATAATATATATGTATATATATATGTATATATATATATATATATATATACTCGTGGTTTCTGATTGATCCTACTCCACATATTAAGGTTGTTTGTTCTAATGTATTATTAATTTTAGTAGAGTTGAGAGTAAAGAGATGGCCCAGTATTTGTTGACATTCTCATGGCATCTAACTTGCTGTAAAGCGACTATTTCCGCTTAATATTTCTAGTGCCCCGCTATTATATAATATTATAACATTCCATGTTATTAGGAAAAATGCCATTGTGGCGAGGCATTTGCCATGAATTCCCTGAAATATTCCTCGCCCGGAGAACCGAATTGGGGACTATTTGACTTCCGAAAATGTTTACCCCAGTGAACTGATATCTGTTTTTTTGACGTTGGAATATATGCGGCGAAAAGATCGTCATTTTTTCGATCAAGGGCGTTTGACGTCTGGCTTATCGCCTTCGACCTGTAACCTCCGCCATGGGTAACCCTTCAGGTAGCAAACATGGCGTTGCTTCGGGTCATTTAACACGCAAGCCCTCCACCACGAGTAGGTAAAGATACCATGGCGGAACCCTAATACTGCTAATAATAATAATAATAATAATAATAATAATAATAATAATAATAATAATAATAATAATATATAATAATATTATTTTTATTTATTTTATTTTATTATTTTTATTATTATTATATTATTATTATTAATAACGCAGTACTGTTTCTTTTATTTAACGTATTTTCTAACAAGTCGATTATTATCGCCACACTTCATATTAGTGTCAAAAGTATCGACAAATTTGTCCGGACGTATGTTATTTGAGACATCCGTTATTTGAGTTATCAAACTTTTGAGGGGGACCAGAGCTTTACCTATCTTCCGAAGAGTTCAATCAGATTTTACATCAGGAAATAAAGTATCGACTGCGCCGGTTTGATTACGCGGCCTATGGAATCGAGCCAAGCTCAATTTCTACCAGGACTGTAATAACCATAGCATATATTATATGTGATATAAATATTGTATTTTTGTTACGACTGGCATATGTGGGAATGGTGCCATCTGGCTCCTCAACCTGACAGCGACATGAGAAGTCTCAAGGAGAAATACATAGAAAAATAAAAGGGGGCCAAACACCACTCACGAGGTATTCTTTCACTCCTTTGTTACTTACAATGGAACGTCCAACACAACACTGCACTGTATGATCTCAAAATTCACATACTAAATCTTGTTTTTAGTCATATTTTGGACAGATATCGTGTATAAAAGAAATGATATAAATTTATGTTATTATAATTCGGTATATGGAAGCTCTAGTGACGACAAAACCCAGTGATAACCACAACATCTTACTATAATCGTGTTTTTCAAAAAAAAAACAACGGAGGTGAGGGAGTACATTGAGTATGTTGATCGTTTTTTATAAGTACCAATGTCCGGAATGTGCTTTTCACACTATGACTAGTTAATTTGTCTCCGATCAGTTTATTTCGAAGAATTTGCAGATCATCACTTGACATCACCTCACTGGTACAGAACCTCGATACAGCTTCGCACGGACTGTTGCTGCAACATGCGAAGCTCATCTCACTTTCCATGCCTTTTTTGAAGAGAGATTGAAGGGGACCAGTCCATTGCCTCTCTGATTCACCTGATCTAACCCTTCGACTACTTTTTGTGGAGCGATATAAAACTTTTTTTTATCAGACTCCAGTAGAGTCACGTATGGATCGTTCAGCCGAATCCACGTTGCTACAGACATCATTGAAATTAGACAGGCGTATTTTAACGTGCGCGCCAATCACTACACCGCTGATGTACGCCTGCAATGAGATGTGACGTAGATTTTGAAAACTTATATAACTGTGACAGTGTTATCAAGTACTGTGTCTTGAATCCACTACGGAACATTTTAAAGTTAGCTACTCACATTTGAGAAATCGCATCATTTCGGACATCGGACCTCATTAAAATGTCAACATATCTCATATACCACCTCATCTCCGTTGTCGGTGTTTTTTTTGCAAACCCCTATATGTTCTTTTTTGTCCAATCTCTGGTATATGCTTCACTAAAAAAGCTTGTAACCGATGATTTTCAAAGCTATCGATACCCAGAAAAAGACTCTTACACGTTTATGTACAGAGGGTTTCAGAATAAGTGTATTACAGACTTGTAGGTGCTGTAGAGGATACTTAGTAGAAAAAGTTTTGACGAGGAACCCACGTCCAAAAAAATACCATTCCGTTGTAAAAATATATTTGAAGATCGAAATACAATGGATGATATCGTGTGTCATGTGTTTCAGAATAAGCATTATAGACTTCTAGGGGTTATACACAGAGTGATTCAGAAAAAGCGGCCATAGGTTTGATCGCATTTTGTGACAAAAATTTTATTATCAACAGGAAATATGTTATGATTAGAAAGGCAATCCTTCAAATTACAACAATATAACAAACCAAACAAATCATTGCTCACGTGCAGGTTGGCAGGTTGATTTTTGTGGCTAAAGCGTCGAGCGCCTCCACAATTCTCTTCGTTGTTTCTGCATCCGTGATAATTGCGAGACCTTCCAGGGAGGTTTGATTTTGTGGCATCCTTCCCGTTCTCAGCGTCGTTTTCTCCACTTTCCCCCACAGTCGACGGCTGCAATGCTACGTTTAACTCATGTCTTTGCAGCCTCACGATCATTAGCTACGTTATTGCCATGGCAGCAATTGTAATTTGCTGTTGCATATCCAATGTCATTTTGACTAATGACATTAGTTCTACACTGTTTTGTTTTTTCCATTGTTGTACTTTGAATAATTGCCTTTCCAACGATAATTTCATATTTCCTGTAAGGGTAATATTTTCATCACAGAACGCGATCAAACGTGTAGCCATGTTTTGATTCACCCCGTAGAAGTGTGGTTCCATGTGGGCAATCCTGTTGTTTCACTGCACAAGTATACCTGCGACGCATGTTTCATACACACGCACACACAGACCTGAGTGTGGCTCAATAATTTCTGCTGCCGCCAGAATTCGTTCAAGATCTTCCTCCGACTCAACAGGTGTAGTACAACCCTACAAGTCTGTAATGCACATTATGAAAACACAAGACACACGATATCAACCCACTGTTATTTCGATCTTCAAACTTATTTTACATCGAAATGGAATGTTTACGCACATCGGTTCCTTATCAAAACTTTACAATCCTCTTCAACCTCTAGAAGTCTGTATACTCGCACTTATTCTGAAGAAACCCTATATATATTATATATATATATATATATATATAATATATATATGGGATGATAAGAAACGACGTTAGCATGCTGCCTTGTCACGCAGCGGGCCCGTGTTCGATTCCCGTTTTTTTCGGGGTTTTTCCTCACCTGTAAGACAAATGTCAGGAAGTTAGGGCGCCGAACGGTCCCCGAAAATCATCCGGCCTCATCATTATCATCATGGTCCTTCACCGTGCGGACCTCTTATAATTCCCTAATAAAGCTGCAAAGCATAGCATAGCATGAAAATTATATGATTGTAGTGAAAGACCTGCCCTCGGGCAGAATTACTATGGATATATATATATATATATATATATTATCCATAGTAATTCTGCCTGAAGGCAGGTCCTTCACTGCAGTCATAGGACTTTCATACTATGCTTGCAGCTTTTACTAGGAATTGCAGATGTGGTAGCTTCCCGTTGCTTTCCACACAGAGTGATGATGATGATGATAATGACAAAGATGATGATGATGATGGCCATGACGATTTCGGGGACCGTTTTGGCCTTAACGTTTTCCTGACATTTGTCTTACAGGTGAGGAAAAACCCCGATATAAACCTCACCCAGGAAAACTGCCCCGACCGGGATCGAATCCGGACTCGTTGCGTGACAAGGCAGCACGCTACCTCGAGATCACAGCGGTGGATATATATATATATATATATATATATATATATATTATATATATGACATGATAAAAAATAAAGGCTCGGACGGGATTAAACCCGGATCTCTTGGATTGATACCCCAGAAACGCTATACGCAATACCAAGTCTAGTACAAACATTCATTTTTCTTGTATATATTCTCATTGTTACTAGATGTAGTGGGAACTCGGTCTCCACTGCACCTGGTAGCTCCTATCACAGGTAAGCAAATTAAAGATAATATTTTTACTTTATAGCAGTAACGCTTTATTGATGTTATAATTAATTTTTTGACATTGAGCAATGCAAGCATATATGACATGATAAGAAAAATAAATGCTCGGACGGGACTTGAACTCGGACCTCTGGATTTATATCCCAGTGCGCTACCGATTACGCTACCGAGCAAGTCTAGTAACCACATTCATTTTTCTTTATATATATATTCTCATTGCTACTAGATGTAGTGGTAAGTCGGTCTCCGCTGCCACCTGGTAGCTCCTATCACAAGTAAGCAAATTAAAAAGACTATTATATATATATATATATATATATATATAGTGTTAGGTTCTCACTGATCTTACTCAAAATGTCATGATTGGATATTCTAATGTAAGCTTAAGTTCAGTTTTATTTTCAAGCCAACTGAACTGTACTAACGATACTGACGGTCAAGAGTTTATATGATAAATTATATAGTATTTAAACACATAGTAAACTTTAATTATTTCCAAAATATATACATTAGTAGAAAAATAGGTATGAACAATTTCTTTGCCACAAAAGCAGATTATTTTTTTAGTAGAAATTTATATAAAGCGCTTTATCTGCTATGAGGTTTAAATCATTATAGGTCGAAATGAATAATGTGCGAGTAAATATACATATTTTGTGTTACCATTATATAAAAATGAGCGTGAACTTGTCTGTCTGTCTCTCTGTCTGTCTGTCCTTTATAGTCTCATAAACTACTTGACCGAATTGTTTGAAGGGTTTCACTATCATTGAGATACTTTTCTGGAACAACTAACGAATGCACCTATGCACTAAACTAAATTAATGTACACAGAATTGAATATCTCAAAAAATTCTATAAAATCCCGCGACAGTATATGTCTATCTTTTACAGACTATTTAACTCATGCCCCAAATGGGAGTCAATGACCCAACACGTTTCAATGATTTCTGTTTTACAACCAATCAGAGTCGTGTTTCACCAAATATTTATCAGTGTTATAATTACCATATTAAAGAAAGCTCCTCCTTACAATATTGCGTTCCTTTGGCAATAAATAGTATGAATCTGGTTGCAGTGAATAAACAAAGAAGCAGTTAGAAGCGTACCTATCGTTTCTCATTTGTAAACATCGCCGTTTACATTAAATATATAAATATTTTAAAATAACTATAGTTAAATAATGATTTGTGAGTAAACAGCTTAATTTATATTCGTTAAATAGTCCTAACAAATGCCACTCTTGATTTCCAAATTATCTAGATAAATTCACTCCTCACTTCGTGAGTCGTGAATTTATCGATAATTTGGAAATCACTCGTGGCCTTACTTATGATAATTTATAGAAACCACTTTTATCTTTCAGCTCATTGATGCCAAGAATATTGCGATAAGTAAATTCCCGGGCAATCCCGGGTAATAAAATTACAAAGACTTTTCCAAGATTATAATATTGATTCTAATCAAATTAAATATGTATTAATTATTTTGTCCCCGCGAACACCTTCGCGGGTTCTGCTAGTAATTTATAAAGTAAACCATAAGCTAATCATAATCAATAAAGAAAAATGTGTTAGTATATAAATATTACTACATTCTTATTAAAACATACCATACACAAGGCCCTCTTTAAAAACCCAAGTATATTTTTTTGTATAAATTGTATAAACACATGTCTATACAAAATTCTTACTACTTTATAAGGCATGCAGTGTACAGGAGATCCTAACAGCCAGCATGTAGTGTTAGTATTATCGCCTCACTATGATGGTTGTACGTTTATATAAAAGCGGGTGCCGCAACAATGCTTGACAATGATTAACATTCACGTAGCGGTAGTCGGCATCTTTGTATTTAATTATATATAACAGCTGCGGGCAATGGACAAAGTGAGCCGCTGGACAACCATCATAGTGAGGCGATAATACACTTTTACGGATATAAGCCTTGCACAACAAGACAAAACAGCGGACTAATGATTGTTTCGTGACATCGAGAAAACGTGTCCTCAAACGTCGTGCATATATAACATTTTAATTGGTATTTTATGGATATAAAACACACACACACACATATATATGTATATATATATATTTATTTAAATATATTATAAACATCTCCCCTGTTTGAATATGTCGATTGCTTTTTTTCTTTCTGTTTATACTTAGTTATCACTTCTATAACATGTTTTTTCTTCTATAGAAAATCGCATGGAAGAAGTTTTGATGTCATCGATGATGATTGTAATATAAATAGTACGGTATATGGTAATGCAGACATTACACAATGTTTACATTATTTATTATACATGGTATATGCAGTTCTTAGACAATTAGGCTTATAAATTTTAACTGATGAAACCCTATTTACGTGAGATAGGATCTCTAAAAGGTTTATACAAAACAACATGTTACTACCGATAAAAACCTTTATAAGTGTCTTATAGTTCTGATTCATTTTACTCATTACGTAATAATTAAATAATCCAATAATAATATAAAAGTATAAAAATAATTCAAACTCTATTTTTTCCCCCATTTTTGTTTTAATATCTTCACCTGTGGATGAAGTAGTTACACTTCTGATCGTCATCGGAAATTCCCCAATTTCAATTGCAACTTTTAAATTTTGACCTACACATAGGAAACCGACCTAGTTCAGTGAGGATATTGAGTTGAGAAAAATAAAAACTTTCTACCCTAAAATTTTTATTTTCTTGAGTTGTGAACTTTTCATGCTGAGTGATATTATTATTAAACTGTTTCATGCATGGCTGACAACCTGGGTGATATCTCGAGCCGACAGTCTAAAATATAAGTAGGAGCTTAAAGCTGTACTACCAGAAGGACCTGATAAGGCGTTCAGCGGGATCGTTTTAATAGATGTGGCAACTCTGTTGTCTGCTGTTAAATGTAACATCTTAATATGTTTGTCTTTTTATACTAACGAGTGCATATTATTCTGGGAGAATGAGTTAAAGGAGAGAATAAAAAGCGTAAAATGTTGCTATACTTAGCACATATAGACACTTTCACTTTACGTGATTTTTATGAAGAGTGTCGTTGATTTATTCACAGGGGATTATGTTAAGTGAAGACAAATGATAAGTACCGGTATCTAACACTGATGAACAGGCGAAGGATGAGATATGCAGTGCATAGCATCACTTCTGACATGATACAAAATGCATACAAATAATTAGAATGTCGACTAGACATTCTACGCTCAACTACATGTAGTAATACTAATTATCTTTTCAATTATCATCATTGCAATATTCTTGTGTCTAGTAGATTGGTAATTTATTATTCATGAATGAATTAGAGATGTATGTAGGCATAAATTCTCCATAATTATCTTAATAAGAATTTAATAAAATATACTCAAAGTTATTTTATGTGATTTTTAAAAGTACTTAAGCTTCGAATTATATATATATATATATATTATATATATACCCGGGCTTCCAATATAAACCCGGACCGGCCTCACGGGGTTTCACCCGTCAGGCAGCGCTCTCTCCTCGTCCGCATTTCACTCTGCCAGCCGCTTGTCCTTGAACTAGTCAGTTTACTATCGTTCGACAAGATGAGACGTCAGCTGACATTAGAGCAGCGCATTTATGTGTGTAAATGTTATCATAAATACGAATCAGCTCGAGGAATTTATTCGGAACTTCCCTGGACAATTACCTCCTTCCAGATCGACAATCCACGATCTTGTGACTAAATTTGAGACCATTGAATCAGTACAAAATAAGAAACACACGCGAAGGCTTACGGTTCTCACCGAAGAAAAATTAGACGAAATTGGCGAAAATTTGGAACGTTCGCCACAAAAATCTTTACCGAAATTAGCAGTTGGGATATCAGTATCTTCTGCACATACAGCAACAAAATTGTTAAAACTCAAACCTTACAAGTGTACATGTGTTCATTGTCTAAACCAAGGTGATCCCATAGCACGTGTGTGTTATTATGAGTGGTTTTTTTCATCAGTGACTGAAGGGTTAATCGACCCTCAGCTTTTGTTCTTTACAGACGAATCATGGTTCCACCTAAATGGTCGTGTGAACACTCACAATACTCGCTATTGGTGTTCTGAAAATCCAAATCGAATACAGGAAACGCCTCTTCATGATCAGAAAATTGGAGTTTGGTGTGCGATTAGCGCAAAGCGCATAATCGGTCCGATTTTCTACGAGAAGACTGTAACTGCAGAGAGGTATCGAAATGACATTTTGACCCCATTTTTTCTTGAACTGACTGAAGAAGAGAAATCATATGGGTGGTTTCAACAAGATTCTGCTACTGCTCATACAGCAGAGGAGTCCATGAATAAAATTAGGGAAGTGTTTGAAGATAGAGTGATTAGTGCTGGTGTATGGGCCCCCTCGCTCCCCAGATCTAACAGTGTGTCATTTTTATTTGTGGGGTAGCCTGAAAGACAAAGTGTACAAAACAAATCCGCACACATTGGAAGAACAACATAAGAAATAAAATCAGAAACTTGACAGTGCCCGAACTACAGCGTATCAATCTAAATGTGTTTACTCGGTATAATGCCTGTTTAACTGCGGGAGGACAACATTTCCAGCATTTTCTATAAGGTAAGAAACAGTTCAAGGACTGGTGGCAGGCAGGGTGAATTGCGGGAGGAAGAGACAGCACTGCGTGTCGGGTGAAACTCCGTGAGGCCGGTCCGGTTTTATATTGGAAGCCCGGTATAACTCATGTACAATATAAATTTCCCGTGATCGTATGCATGACTAATGTTCAACTTTTATAAGATTCATGATGTGTTCCGTTGAGGTTTATTCAAAATTAATATAAAATTATGGAATATTCACCTGGAAGGTCCGTCTCCTCAACTTAATTAATCATTTAACTGTAGCGCTTTCGGGACTTGTCCCATCATCGGCAGGGTTCAAAACTGGTGTTTCACTGAAAATCTGGTAGAGGGGTTTGCATGTATTGGGTTCGTTTTCGTTTATCAGGCTGTCGTTGTGAGCTGTTTTCATGAGATGGAAATCATGAAAGCAGCTCACAACGACAGCCTGATAAACGAAAACGAACCCAATACATGCAACCTCCTCTACCAGATCTTCAGTGAAACACCAGTTTTGAACCCTGCCGATGAAGGGACAAGTCCCGAAAGCGCTACAGTTAAATGATTAATTAAGTTGAGGAGACGGACCTTTCAGGTGAATATTCCATAATTTTATATTAATTATCACTAATGTTGCATGCATGGTTCCTCTTTCGATCCTCGACCATACTAGAGAAATTATTCTGGTCCTGTCAATCTCGCGAGGACTACTGGTATCTACTTTCATGTAATAAATAATTAGGTAACTTGAAAATAGGGACGATACGCTAACCACGCGAAGGCCTACATTTTATACAACTTGAGTAACTGAATCAATTCCATTCTTGCAAGCTCATAAAGGAGATTTCATATTAGTAGTGTCTCGTGGCCTGAGTTTTGAAATGGGCTAAGAAAGAATACGAAAGAATTCATGCAATGAAAGACGTTTCCGCGATACTACAGAATTAGCTCCGGAAAGTGACTGCAGAGAGATAGTACCGAGATGTGAAGTTACGAACGAAAGAACTTAGTTTGTTTACAAAGTACAAAGACTGATGGAAAGACAGACGGGAGACTACGTAGTAACGCATATTGCTCAGTACAGTCTGCATACTCTGACTATTTAACTCATGCCCTAAATTGGATTCAATATACAATCACATTTCAATGATTTTCGATTTACATCCAATCACAGTCGTGTTTACCAACTAGTTTAATTTAATAAAGAAAGCATATCCTTTTCAACATTCCGAATAGGTCATAGCATTATTTTGCAGTGACCGACCCCCTAAGAAATACGGCTATCAGATTGTATACATAGTGCATGAATGTCAACACATAGCGCATGCAGGAGTTAATATAAAAACGTTTGTAGCAATTGATTATACCAATAAAAAAAAAGAAACCACTGTTTACACTTTATTAAATGTATTTTTTCCCTGGTAATAATCCAGAAAAATATAATTGTCATATTTACATCATACGACATCAGAAATGAATTAATATATAGTTTGATGTGTTTTATTTTTTCTTCACTAGAGTGCATTCCTACAATATTTCGTTCCTTAGGCAATACATAATATGATCTGGTTGCAGTGATGAACCAAAGAAGCAAATGAAGCGTACCAATCGTTTCTCATTTGTTTTCAAACATCGCCGTTTATATTAAATATATAAATATTTTAAAATAACTATATTTAAATAATTATTTGTGAGTAAACAGCTTAATTTTATTCGTTAAATAGTCCTAACAAATGCCACTCTTGATTTCCAAATTATCGATAAAGTCAAGACTCACGAAGTGAGGAGTGAATTTATCTAGAGAATTTGGAAATCAAGAGTGGCATTACTTATGATAATAATCTTACATATTCACAACTGTATTATTTGATCTGTTGTTCAACACTAAAATGAATATTTAGGTTGGGATGTTAATTGCAGATTCCATGGTCGTAATGTAATTGCCGTTACCTCTGTTTCAGTCCGTATTTTCCGCACAGTACTTGTAAACATGTAAACATAATATTTCACCGCACTCTGGTGATTATAAAAGCGACATCTCAGTCGGTTGTGGTGGTAACACCAGCCTTCAATTAAAATACTAGTTATTATGCTACATTTGCAAGGTCAAAATACCATGATTAGCCCAGGTCATAAAGGTAGCAGTTTCTTTAGAGCGAGCCACAAACAATGCTAATAAACTTCGAAGTTATAATAAGTATTTGCATTGTAAGCCCATGTTTTCCCTTTACAGAGATTTAGGCGCTCTCCCCCTACAGGGAAGAATTTTAACCATACTAATTTAGTTACACTTGTTTTCGTATAGATGTCATTTTTGAGTGGTCCGTGGTCAGCGTTCCGCCTCATACTGACATCTAGGAAACCAAGGTAGTACTAGGACGGAAAAATTCGGTAAATTTTGCTTAGAGGCCTTTTCATTCAGGCTTAAGGATTTTTTACGAGTCTGAAAATCTTCAGACTCGGGACCCACGGCTTAAAGTCCCTCGCGGAGGACTTGCTCCTTGGATTTTTCCGTCCTAAAAAATCCATCGACCCCGGCCGGTTTTGAACCCGCGACCCTCGGGACCAGGGGCAAGGAGCATAACCACTAGTCCACCGCGGCCAACGTTATAATAAGTATGTTCATTTTTCTTTTGGGGCTAAAATACTGAACAACAAATTTACCAGACACTTATTTAATAACTTCTGAATATTAATTTACAGATCAACGTTTTGTTCGAGTTCTGTGAACTACATGATGGGGATGGCAGTCAGTTATTCTTTAGCTGATATTAAATTCCTCAATGAAACCAAGGCTAGGGTAAGTATAATATCTTCAACCCTTTTGTATCCTATATTATACTTACATACTTACTCACTGGCACTATCGAACCCATAGATTCATGGCCGCACAGACATAAGCTCTCCATACATCCCGTTCCTGAGCTAATACTTTCCAATCATTCCCTGTATAATCTACTCCCCTCAAATCATTTTTAATGTTATTCTCCCACCTCTTTCTTGGTCTACCAACTGGGCGCTTCCCTCTAGCGTATCCTATATTATACATGGATTTATTTCTCTCTCTGTAAACGTAACGTCTTCATGTTGTATAATGATGTTGCAAAACTGCACTTCATGTTCATATTATTTTATTTATTTTTACTATTATGATTAAGTATCAAACTTGTATAGATCCTAAAATCTTAAAGAAAACCTACTCTATCATAGTTATAAACTTCCATTCTCCATAAAATTCATAAAAATTTTAATAAAACAACTTTTGAGATCAGATTTGAACTGAGATAAACAGTACCGAGTATAGAGAAAAATATCCATTAAATACAATAATAATTTGTGTCATAATTTTAATTCAGGTTTAAAGAAGATGCGTACAATTTCAGCATAGAGGTAATCTTCTAATTAATTAATTTTCGCATTTTTATTTCATTTCAAGGTGTAGACCCTGTCAGATGTAAAATTGTACTTGACAATACAATTTTCGAGCAGGTGAATAATTTTACATATCTAGGATGCAATATCTCATACCAAGAAGAAAATTATGTAAATGCAAAAATATCTCGATTTTTAAGAATTTTAGGGTCAATAAATTCTATCTTCAAGCCACAGTTAGTCCAAAAACATTCAAGACTAACATTTTATAAAACACTGGCTCTTCCAACTCTTTTGTATGGTAGCGAAGTATGGACGTCGAAACAGAAGGATATACAAAGACTTAGATCTGCTGAAATGAGATATCTTCGGAGGATTGCATGATACACACTACTAGATCACAAAAAATGAAGACATCTTAGAAGAATTACACATGGAACCTTTAGAAAACAAAATTTCTGATTATAAGTCAAGATGGATGCAACATGTTCGTCGAATGGGAGATCACAGGATACCCAAACAAATGTTAAGATATCAACCTGCAGGAAGAAGAAGAAGATCAGGGCGTCCACTAAAAATACTTCTGGATGGCGTTTCTCTTGAGGCAGAAACAGGTCAATAAATTGGCTAAATTCGTGAACGTACTATGATGATGATGATGATTTTTATTATATATTCAGTTATTGATTTGGCGAATAATTATATTTTAGGATAATCCATAATCGCATTGAGTATAGTTTACTTTAGGGGATAAAATTTTAATTGGAACACACTAGAATTTTAATTTAAAGAATTAGGAACAATATTACTCATTCGTGGAGGCCCTTCGTGTCCTTGTGGAATCGAAAAAGTATGTGTATGATCCACAGTTAAAAATCTTCTGACGACTATAAGGGTCGGGAGACGTGAGGCATGTAAATGTACCTATAAAGGTGAGAGGTTAAACTGCTGTAACGGAATGGAGGAATAAAATAAATTAAAACTCATGCTGATAAAGTTGGTAACATTTTAAATGATACATAATATATTCCGCGTCATAATTCTTGATTTATCATCTTGATTTTATTATTAACATTTTTAACACTAAACGAACCTACATATTACGATATCCAGATAATTTCGATATAGAATCAATAAATTGATACATAATGTTAACGCTCTAAAAAATTAAATTAATAAAATTTTAATTAATTCATTTTAATTTAAGTTTTATGTATTTTAAATATAGGTATTTTAGTCTTTGCGGTACTTTAAGTTGAAAGAAGTTCGGAAAATAATTTTATTTGCGAGTGTATGGAACTTATATTGTAATATCATGATTATGATAATTGAATTGAACTTTTATAGGAATAAATCACTATGAGATTATTTAATTTAAGATAAATTAAAATGTTCCATACGTCTCCTCATAATTAATACTCTAAAATAGGTTCTTGCGATCGACATAACATCAGTCGGCAAAAGTGTACTGAGGATGGGGTCGCCAAGACCCTGAAATCGCGATCTATTGAGAAGATTAATTATGAGGAGAGGTATGAAACATTTTAATTTATCTTATGATAATAAAGTTCAAGAATATACGTTTGTTTGCAAATGTATGGATATTTCATATGCATTGTTTTACATCAAATTAAAAAAGTTACTCATATTCTTACAGATTGGTTTAACATTTTTAAATTTGCATTCTTTATTCTACGAGCTCAAATATTTCTTATAAATACAAAATATTTTCTTTAGCTGTAATTTTTTTTTATATTTTCTGGATTTTAGTCTATAAGTATATCTAGAAATAATTATCAATTATGTACTAAGTATCTAATTTTGTATTTTCTTCTTGGATTTTTTGAATCCAAAATTATTATACATAGAGTTGTATTATTTTTATCACAACATTTCAATTATTGATTACATTTAAATAATTAAATTAACACATAACGCTTGTTTTAAAACTATAATGTTATCGTATTGTCTTTCTATTCACTGCACAGTTACAAAACTGTCCCGTGTTCGTGTATGTGTAATTAATAGACAGAGGGGTGTTAGCAAATTAACAGAACCGCACGGAGTATAATTGATGTCAGGATCTGTGTAGGACTCATGCGTTCACGACAGCCTATTTCGTTGTATTTACACTCTTAATTAATGAGATATCTTTATTGCAAAATACAAACTTTTTATTCCTTCTAATAACCCTTAATCCTGGTCTAGCTGCTTTTGAAGCAGGGTGCACCGTTTTAACCTGTGCATTGTATTGGGAAATAGAGAACACCACAAGGTCAAAGGCGCATTCTGCTTCCCTCGGTGTGTTCTTAATGTCATGGTAAATTTACTAAAACCCCTCTGCTTGGTAATTAGTAATTTTTCAATGTCGGGGACATTAATAATGTTTACTGCAACATAGAATGTGGTCTCTCGGCTTTGAGTTAGTGGCAGAAGAACAACAAGACCAATGAGATTCTTGGTTGTACAATTTTTTTTTTTGTATTCCCACTACAGGCCTCAGGAGGCCCTTGGGGTAGTGGGAGGTTAAGGCTCCCACTTTTTTTCTGGACAATCGGCACTTTGTGTCAGCCGGGTTGTCAGACCTGCGTGACGGCCGCCTTTACCCCAGAACAAGCGTCTGGTACTCATTTCCGTTAGAGGCTGAGTCGACCCCAGGGTCATAGTGCCGCCGGAAGGTTTTGGGTCAGATTAAAAATCCTGACCCCACCGGGACTTGAACCCTCGACCTTCCGGCTTGTAGCGCAGTGCCTTACCCACTACGCTACGGGGTTGTACAATTAGGTACTCGAATAACCAGGCTGATCCGTGACTCAGAAACAAGTTATATGCGCACTGGTTTCGACTCCTGGTCCTTCGAATAGCTCAGCCACTGCAATTAGCTATGCCCTGAAATATTTATATTCAGTTATTATGTCCTGTCTCTTGATCCTGGTACGCGCTCTAATACATGTATCACGCGGTGTGCCAGGTGTGTACATAACAATAATTACATTTCACTCACACAATATTGACTGTGTGTGGGTGATTCACATTGTTCCTCATATTACGTACACAGCTATCGACACCCTCAAACCTGAAACTATTAAATTGCACTCAATCGGACTCCATGTCTAAAGATTAAAATCATTTATAGAATTAATTTCAAAAAATAGATAAATCCAAATATAAACATTAAAAAAGTAAATATATACCTTCATTTGTATTTTCAGGAACTGCCAATATTTGGACTCTGTGTATCTCAATTCCTATCTGCATTCAGTAGCAATACTCACTAGCTACATGTAACATTAGTTATATAAATTGTGATGGTGTAATAACATTTAATTTTAATTTTGTGAAAATAATATTTCGTATAATATACAAAGAAAGTAATTTCTAAATGTCCTACAAAACAGGTAGAGGAGATGTTGGACGATATATTATGGGGGTTTTCATCCCTGGTACGATCTGTAACTTGGATGGACGAAGAAACAAAGAAGGCAACATTAGAAAAAGCAGCTGCTATGAAGAATTATGTTGGCTTCCCTGACTGGCTTCTAGACAAGGAGAAACTTGAAATGTATTATGAAGGCGTAAGTTTTCGAACTATAAATTAATTATACGTCTACAAAATCATTTGTAGGTTAAGTAATTCTGTGATTTATAAAAAGCACATAGGTTTGATATATTCAAACTATGTAGGCAAAATAAGTAGTTCCATCATGATTCAGATTTCATTACAAAATATTCGCTCTCATTGGAAATGACACATTAAAATCAATACGTAATTACTGTCATTTGTATGGAACATGTACTAAGCAATTGTAAACTTCTGGTAAAGGAACAGTGAAAGATCTCTGTAAATTGAATGGCTGAAAACCATAACAATTAAAGTTACATTTAGATCATTCAGAGGAAAATGAGTTTAAACATATGCTGTAGGTCTCTAACAGTTGTATCATCCGTCACCAGATGGCACAATACACTTGTATCTCTGCGTACGACCCAATAACTACAATTAACTCAACTTTCACAAAAAATCACACCATTATGGTTTTACTGATTTAATAAAAGTACGGTATTAAGAATTGTTGATAAATTAAAATTGTAATCTGAATAAGCATTAGGAATGAGGGCTTGAGGAGGAGTAGACTGAAATTTGGAGAACACTTTGCATTGCAAAGTATGATATTTTATATAGGATTATCTAGTATTGTACCACTGTTCTAGTCTTGGGGTAATGTCGCTGGCTCATACACAGCAGCCAAGTGATATTTTACTAGGTGTTTTCCTCACCTGGTCAATAGAGAAGACTACATGACATTAAGCAGCGTCATATTCATGGGAAATCATATGCAATAAACGCATTTAAGTCTCGTAGACTGCGATGTGCAAGAATGAAGTGGGAGAAAAACATGAATTATAATTTGAGGGAAGTAAATATACAGCGTATAATTGGAAGATATTGGTTCAGGTTGAGGGATGTATGGATAACTTATGTCCGCGCGGCCATGCACCTACTTGTTTGTTAGTGTCCGTGAGTTAGTTAGTAAGATGAATGTCGGGAAACTTTAAATCTTAGTCTCCGAACACCATAAATCATATTCGTCATGTTTAGTAGCTTATGGATGTGTGAGTCATCATCATGAACATAACAGTTACGGATTAAGCCCATGCGGCTTGTTCCGGTCTCATAAATTCTCATTCAAAAAGTTGAATCCATCTCTTTTTCGGTCTATCCAACATTCCTGTCTCCTTTTGGTTTGTAATTAAGTATAACTTTTAGTAAGCGTTCATCTTTCATTCTTTGAACTTGTTATTTACAGTTTTTTTCTAGATTATTTTATCTAAAAGTTTATAAATATTAATCTCATTTCTATCTTCACTTCTTCTTTTATCTCGAAGTTTGCAGCCAGCCACACTTCTCAGAAATCTCATTTCAGCTACTTCTATGCTCTTCTCTTTTAGTTAAAACCCAAAATTCACTACCATACAATAGTAAGGGAATTGCTACCGCTTTATAACATTTTAGTTTTGTTTCTTTCTTGTATTTTTAATATTACTTTAATTGTGACACATATACAATTCATTTTATTAAGTTAAAATCTCAAACATTCTGCATGTTTCGAAGTTGGCCTCTTATTATACCGATTCCTCTGTCGTGAAGACTCTCCATGTCCTTGCATGGCCTAAGTAGATGTTCACAGAAAAGTACCTAAAAGGGAGAGCTTAAATAAAGAGTAACAATAATATTGTTATATTTATTCTGATATGAACAAGGGCATAAGTTTTCTCTTCCATTCAAACAGCACAAATACTACAGATTTACAATAAAATTATAGATAAGATGTACAAATTAAAATAAATTTGAAAATATTAAAAATAATGCTATGTAGAATTCATGTACTTACGACATTTTTATTCGCTGTATAATAATAATAATAATAATAATAATAATAATAATAATAATAATAATAATAATAATAACAATAATAATAATAAAAATAATAATAATAACAATAATAATAAAACGCTAAACAACAATTAGTACATGTACAACTTCTGTGAAAATTGATCTGATGAAGTGGTGCTTAAATTGAGAATAAACCACACCAACTCCATACATCCTCTCAAGCACGGAAACCGAAGCATCAAACATGCAGAGGGTGGTAGTAGAACACACACGCACTTACACAAACATTAAGTGTGAAGTTCATGTTCAAACCAAGGTTAATTAGTAGTAGGACTTTATTAGACTAAAAGTAAGATACATACAATGTTATTTACAAATATGGATCGCACGGGCAGCAAGCCGTACGTGCTGTTCACAGTCCGTATCAATAAATGAATGTCTGGGAATAATATAAAATAGAACAAAAATACAATACATTAACAATACAATTACACTATAGATTAATTAAGATACATAAAATTATTAGGTGTTAATGATATTACAATTTTCTTCCATCATTTATTCACGAATGAGTGTTGTTCTTAATATCCGCATTTTGTACAGAAATTTACCCACATTTATGCAATTTTATGGGTTTACCATTAACCAGTAGTATGTCAATATTGCACGGTTTGTAATTACAAATCTTTCAGGTAATAACTGATGCCTCCAATATTCCAAATCCTTATATTTCCTGATAATATATGTATTTCGTCTTCAAAGTTCCCACACATTGGACATATTCGCATATCATGATCTTCGCTAATTTTTAGAAATTTCCATGCCCCCACCTAAATTAAGCAAGCCCCTGATCACCCTTTAAATCCTAGATTGAATATATATGATAATTTTCCCTAAACGTGTTTTAGGTCTCTTTGTACAAACAGTGAACTTTTCCCAGTACAATCGGCGAAAATATCTTGTTGGTTTATATCCAAGTACCTCCTGTTTGTTTCTCTCTCCACACATACTTGCAAATTTCGGTCCCTTTTTCCCATACCCTAACCATCTTAAACTTTTGGAGTTCTCTCCTAACCTCGTCTGCCCAGAATTTCACATCTATGTTCTAAAAGTTGGTGGTCGTAGAACTTCACATCTATGCTCTAAGCATTGTTTGTTCACCTTGGATTAGCGGCACCAATAATTGAGTGCACGAATATTGCAATTTATGTCGTCCTGAAATAACCCAAATCCTTATAAAATCTATAGTTAGAAACGGCCTTACTAAGTCCTATAGGTAATAAATTTAAGAAAATGTGCATTTACTTTATTATTTCCGTTCTTTGAAAATCCCACATTTCACTACGATGGTGCATTACAGGCTTCACCATCGCTTTAAATCAAATAATATATAAATTTACATCTACTTTAAATTACACAATAAAATGAGAAATAAATAAATATTTAGAACGTCATTATTTTTATAAATGATTATCAATAAAGGCACACTTATCCAACAATAGGATCCTAAATGATTCCCTTTAACGTGCTCGTAATGTAGTGTTAAAGTTGACAGTCAAATTATGTTTGTTCCTGGGGTGGACCTTTTGCGGGATGGATCACTGAATACATTGATATAAAACATACTATTATTATTATTATTATTATTATTATTATTATTATTATTATATGATAATTGACTGGCTCGAATGTACTAATTTGTTACATGTAATATAATTATTTGCTAGTAAATGAAATGATTTTTCTATTTTATTAGTTACTACATCCACATGTTTACTACTATAAAATAATTTGTAAGTTAAATTATGTGGATTTTTCTGTATAATTTCTAATTAAGCACCTTCACTTGTTTAAGGTAACATAAGTGTATAAGGAAAGTTTGTCCGAGTAACTTCTACTGAAATATGTTTCTTGTTTACTTGTAATATTAATAATTGAGTTTACTGTGGTATATTCATATGTTAGTGGAAGTGACGTCAATTTTGTATGACCGTACATGGTGTTATGATGTTTCATTTATTGACCAATTTATAAGAACCTAAAATACTGAAATGAATCATTTCGTAATTTTCACTAAATAGCGCAAGTAAACATGAGGAACATTAACACACATTTTATCAGTAGCTACATTTAAACCAATTTATCACGGAACATCGCCGCATAAACTTGTTTTAAACATGATAAGTTCAATACCACACTTGTTGTTTATACTTAGATCTCAAGAATGGTGGCACAATTATATTTTAATATGTATTGAAACTTAGCACAACATAATACCAAAATCCAACACCTTATCTCTTTATAAATATAACCATAGCCTTTTTCCCGCACCCTGTATTAATGCAGAGCTACAGGAAACTTGCGCTGATTCGAATCACTATGGGGGAAGAAATTTTAACATAGAATTTCGGTCAGTATAGGACCGGTTTCCACCCAGCATCGTTATAAATTTGGGTAGCCACAATAATTAGCGGTTGGTAAAAGCATCTATAACGGATGGAAGACCCGTCTTGCTGATCGCATGTTGCCCCTATATTCGTACTGGATATATGATCTCCACTTCTGTGAATAATACATGTGAATGTTAGACCTATAGCCAGTTAATTGGCTGAGAAACCTCTAAGCCTGCCGTCTCACGCAGTTTAAAATAACCGTCCTTAGAGTCAATGAAATTAATTCTTTCTTTTTCTTCTTCTTCTTTTTCTTTTTCTTCTTCTTTTCCAGCATTAGGTTAATACGACCTGTTCCGGTCTCAATTCCATGGTTCCTTTGGTCGGTCCCAAATATCTTTTTCCATGCGGTTTGTAGGTGTTGATCGTTTTGGGCAATCTTGTATTGCCAATTCTGTCTAAATGTTCTTTCCATCGGTATTTGTGCTCTTCTAGTTTATCGAGTATTGATAATATCTCCAGTTCATTTCTTATTAATTCATTATGATAATCTATCCACGCGTGTACATCCTTTTACGGATCTTAAGAATATCATTTCAATGGCTTGAATGTGTGAGATATCTAAGTACCCAAGATTCAGATCCATATAAAAAAGCAGGAGCAGCCATAATTTTATAAAACCTGACCTGAGTTTCTCTTCGAGTCTTTCAGAGGGTTCTTCTTATTGTGCCACACATCATTTGATATCGGTTAAATTTATTATGTATATCACAATCATAGCTATATGTTATATCTGAACCAAGATAGTTAAAGTGTGCTATCTGTTCTATTATTACATTATTGATCACTACTTTTCCTCTGACTAGCAGTTTGCCCTGAAAAGCCATAATTGTAGTTTTCGAAGTTGAGACTTTAAGATTATAATAGAGTCCTAATTGATTTAACGAGTAAATGGCTCTTTGTAAATCATCCTCTGGCTTCAAATTAATTCCTGGTGAACATAAATCGGTTGCTTTGGACTATTGTTTGTCATTTTCATTTCGGATTCCCGGAAACAAACCTCTCTGGGTCGTTCAAAATGCTCTGACATAAAAGTCCGTACCATGACTTCCTTCGTAATGGGCCATGGACTTTCGTTTCGTAGATTTACGGCATGTAAGGAACTTCAAGTATGAAATAAGTAACTTCTGAATATTTTTTGGGTCTTTTCATGTCTAGATTTGAATTTCGAACCAAGTACTTTAGCTGTTGAAGAGAGTTGTTAAATAAAACACAATATACTAAATTCAAGCTATAGGAATTATCTGTATGAAAGCATAAAAAACCATTCATATTTACAAATTAAACATTTACGATAAAAATAGTTGTTTATAGTAACATTAGAGTTGTCATACATTTGTAGCGTCGTTATGCATCATTTCGTTGCTGTCTAGACATTTTCAATGTTTCTCATCTTAAAAAAATATGAACTTAAAATTATTAGGCTATATCCCATTCTTCATTTTCTTAGAAAGGATCTTCTTTCTATAGTATTCTGCCTAGCACAGGTCCTTCAGTATAATCATAGCATTTTCATGCTACGCTTTGCAGCTTTACTAGGGAATTATAGGTGTGGTAGCTTCCCGTTCCTTTGCATACTCAACGGATAACTAACTAACTCACTGGCACTACCGAAACCGTACGTGCATGGCCACGCGGAAATAAGCTCTCCATACATTCCTATCCTCAGCTAATGTTTTCCAACCATCCCCTGTATAACATATTTCCCTCAAATCATAGTTAATGGTACTCTCCCACCTCATTCGGTCTACCAACTGAGAGTTTTCCTCTGGTTTTCCTACAAGAAGCTTCCATGCACATCTTTCATTCCCCATCCGTGCCCCATGTCCTGCCCATCGCAGTCTATGTGACTTAAACTGTTCTTATTATATCTGGCTTCCTATAGAGACCACGTAGTTCACTGTTATGTATAGTCTTCTCCATTCACCTCTCTGTTTATCTCTTTGGTCCAAAATTTTCCTAAGTACTTTCTTCTCAAATACTCGTAATCTCATCTGTACCCTTAAAGTAAGAGTCCATGTTTCGCATCCATATAATATAACTGGTAGTATTAATAGTTTTATATATTTTCGGTTTAATATTTTTTGAAAGGAGTTGAGACGTCAAGAGTCTCTGTAATGCATAATAGCACGCATTTCCTGAGTTGAGCTATGTTTAATTTGTTTGTGCATCTCATTCCTACTTGCGATTATTGTTCCTAGGTATTTGAATTCAGCCCCTTTCTCAAAATTTCCCTCATTTGTAATTATTCATTAGCTGTCCAGTTCCATTGCATAATGTATTTATATGTGTAACCATATATATAGTTTTATTGATATTAACTTCCTGTCCTAATTTCTTAGTGTTACTCAATATTGTGTGGTCTGTAATGAATAATATGTTTCGGGATTCTGTTGTTATCCATTCTATTTATGTGGTCATTCATTCGTCAGTGTATTGTGCAACCCTGTCTAACAGCTTGAATGTATTAATTATCTTCGTATATCTTTATTTCGTATCTGATCTGCTATTGTATGACCTGCCATACTCCTCAAAAACCTAAATTCTAAAGTTTCTAGTCTTCGTTTTTGGTTTTTTGTTAAGACCAATTGTTCCGATCCATATAGCAGTATCGGAACTGCCATTGTTTTGTTAAAATTTAAAAGGGTATCATTTATAGTTCCTTGACCCTTCGTTTTAAGGTGCCACACATATAATTAAATCTATTTAAAGCTAATAGACAGAAAACAAAGGAAATACTGACATCTACAAATATTATCTTGATTCATCTCCCAGTACACACTACTAACTTTCTGGTACTATTGAATCCGGAACTTGATGGTCGCGTGGACTTAAGCTTCCATATACAGTGCGTTCAGTATAGCACTAGGCAGCAGACGCGGGGATTTAACTATACACTACCGTCGCACTCGCGACGGGGAATGGACAGGGTAGGGTCGCGGTGATACAACCACACACATTTTCAAAACTATTTTACAAATTGTCGTACTTACCAAGTTTATTGAAGAAGGTGCTGGAACTGTTCACCTTTGTTGTCCTTACATTTTTTACACCTCTTTATAACATTTGTTGTGCCGATTATGGACTGTTGAACGTGACGGAATTTTTACACCCGGGAATTGTGTTTCAAAAAGTCTTCGTACTTGGCTGACAGACTGAGTTAACAAATATTGATAACAAAAATAAATCACGTTGTTCAGTAGAAAAAGTATTAGCCATTATACAGTTTACAGTTATGCACACATCATTACGTTCACAAGGACAAGCGATCGAGCACCTTATCTACTCGAAACAAACTATCTGACTGTGGTTGTGAATGCGTGGGATGTGCTCGTATAACTGCTGAGTCTGCGCACATTCAAATCCCGTGTCTGCACGTGTAAGCCTTCGTCATCGCACAGCACAAACCCCGCGTCTGCTGTCCAACACTATACTGATCTCACTGTATATATATATAATAGTCCACCGCTGTGGTCTCGAAGTAGCGTGCTGCCTTGTCACGCAGCGGGCACGGGTTCGATCCACGGTCGGGGCAGTTTTTCTGGGTGAGGTTTTTATCCGGGTTTTTCCTCACCTGTAAGACAAATGTCAGGAAAACGTTAAGGCCCAAACGGTCCCCGAAATCATATGGCCATCATCATCATCATCCTTATCATTATCATCTTCATCATCATCATCCTTCACCGGTGTGGAAAGCAACGGGAAGCTACCACACCTACAATTCCCTAGTAAAGCTGCAAGCATAGCATGAAAATGATTGCAGTGAAGGACCTGCCTTCGGGCAGAATTACTATGGATGGATGTATATATCCTCAGATATTTTATAATAGTTCCTGCATAATGAACTTTCCTTAAATCATGGATAGTTTTATTCTTCCACCTCATTCTTGATCTACCTAATGATATTTTGAGTTTGGCTTTTTAATAAGACGTTTCCAAGTTCCTCTTTGATTCTTTATTCTTTCCACATGTACTGTATATCGCAATCAATGAGACGTAATTGCTCCTAGCACCGTCTGGAATGTTATGCATGAACAACAACTATATGCATACCACCTCCAAAGGGTACATTCACTACTGCCAGCCGATTTTGCTCCACGCGTTGAGTTCTGTACGTGGTTTCTGCACCGCTGCATCAATGAGCCCCTATTTCCACGGCGCATTCTCTTCACAGATGAATGTACATTTACTAGGGATTGTGTACTAATTTCACGAAACAGCCACGTCTGGGCAGACGAAACCTATCAAGCCGCGCATATCCAGGGATTCCAACACAGATTTTCAATTAATGTGTGGATAGGTATTCTGGATGGTCATGTGATTGGACCGTACATGTTTCCATCCAGGCTAACAGGTCCCATCTACTTGATCTTCCTACAACAAGTGTTGGGTGTGTTATTGAATACTGTGCCATTGAACGTTCGTCAAGAGATGTGATTTCAGCTTGACGACCTCACTTTTCACTTCATGTTCGGGAACATCTGGACCGACGATTCAAACAAAGATGGATAGGCCGAGGTTGTCCAATTGCATGGCCTCCACGATCACCGGATTTTACTCCATTGGACGTTTTCCTCTGGAGTCGTATGAAGAATTTGGTTTATGACAGTCCTGTAGAGACAGAAGAAGGTCTGGTGGCACGAGTTCTGGTCGCTGCAGGAGAGACTGCAGATACACCAGGTGTGACAGAGCGCGTTTACCAAAACATCATTCGTAGGTACAATGTGTGCAACGAAGTTGCTGGTCGCCACATCGAACCGCACTTGTAGTGGATCTGAATGATAACCATAATTTCAAAAAGACAAAAACAAGTTAAGTTTACAGTTGTAAACAATAGTATTCGTATAAAACGATTCCGTTTCCATTTTGTTTCTTTGGTTATTAATGAGTTGAATTGTAAAACAAATGATGTGCTACGTCACGCCTCATACTAAATTACTTGATAAAAGTGGTCGCGTTAAAAACATGTTTTCAAACGGCTATAGCACGGAAACGGTAATTTCCGGACTTTCTATCTAATTTTAAATATTATCAACTGAGTCCCCTCTACAAGTGCTAGAAGTTTATAAGAGGAATTTTAGACCACTCTGTATATTATAGCAACAGATAAGTTGAGATCATTTTCAAAGAGATTTCTTTTTTTAGAGAACACGCATACTCTTATTTCAAAAGTAAAGATCAAGAAAAACTCTAGAACTTATCTGCGTCAATATTAGCCTCGTGGCTGACGCAGGTCATTTTAAACGAATATAAAACAAACAAATTGGGAACGAGCATTTTTATGTTTCTACAGAAAATTAATGTTTGCTTTTGCAGATTGAAATGAACGAAACAACCTACCTTCTAAACATGATGAATATTTTACAACTATACACAACTACAATGCTTTTAAATCTTAGAAGAATAAATGATGAGGATGGGTAAGTGAACAAATATTTTGCTTTATTATAAAATATTACAAATCTCTTTCAGGTAGAAATTAACTTTATTTACGAAAGCTCTGAACTGATATTAATTACGTGTTGTGTATTTATTTGTTAATGATAGATTTAGTTTTATTTTAAAACTGGACAATGGATTTTATGTAACCCATAAAAAGTTACCATGGGTTCTGGGTCTAAAGATTTTCGGAAACATGAAAGGATTCAACCCCACGTTAGAGCTTTTAAGCAGAATTTAATCGGCTTTCCTCATCCAAGTAGTACCTTGGTTGCCTACTATGTGTCTTTTTGAGGCGATGATCTAACCACTTGTCACTCGCTCACATTTGTTGGGAAATAAGCGAAATTAAATTGACTTAGTAAATGACTTCCGCAAAGGAGCAAACTTGCCTCGCCTATGGATGTGCGGATATAGACAGACAAACTAACTAATTATCTCACAGGCACTCTCAACTCGGAGGTTAATGACCCTGCTGACATTAGATCTTCATACTTCCGTATCCCGTGCTAATGTTTTCTAATCACCCGCTGTATAATTTACCTCCTCAAATCATAATTAGTGCTATTCTCTAAAGCATCCCCCCTGGTTTCATACAAGCATTTTACGACCAGACTCCGGGGAAATATTATGGAAATAGAAGACGGCCGTTCTACAAGAACATTCTAAACGAAACAGACATATTGAGCTGCGCAATTTTGTTTGCGTAATGCAGTTCATTTAAAATCACTGTGAATATATATCTTCTTAATTTTGAATCGTGTTATTATTTCTTCTCAACCGGAAGAGCTATATGGAAAGTCAGCCATTCGGCTGAAAACTTAAAGTCCTCTAGAAACGCCAAGAAAATAATTATGCTAATACCTCAGGAACAGGAACTGGTTCGCCGTCTGTTTTGACATTACTTACTTACTTACTCACTGGCACTATCGAACCCATAGGTTCATGGCCGCGCGGACATAAGCTCTCTATACATCCCTATCCTGAGCTAATGCTTTCCAATCATTCCCTGTATAATCTACTTCCCTCAAATCATAGTTAATGTTGTTCTCCCACCTCATCCTTGGTCTACCAACTGGGCGCCTTCCTTCCGGCTTTTCTACAAGACGTTTCCATGCACGTCTTTCATTCCCCATACGCGCAACATGTCCTGCCCATCGCAGTCTACGAGACTTAACTGTTCTTATTATATCTGGCTTCCTATAAAGACCATGTAGTTCATTGTTATATAGTCTTCTCCATTCACCTGTCTGTTCATCTCTCTTTGGTTCAAAAATTTTCCTAAGAACTTTATTCTCAAATACTCGTAATCTCCTTTCCTCCCTTAAAGTAAGAAAGAGTCCATGTTTCGCACAACCTGAGTTAATCCTCGTACTTTGTAAACAAACATAAAATTCGTTCATTCTTAACTTAACATCTAGGTACTATTTCCCTGCGCGCTGTTCATGACTAATTTATATACTTTGTTTATTGTGGGCAGACGAAGTTAGGAGAGAACTCCAAAAGAGAGGGATGAATTGGGAATCGAAAAAACGAACTGAAAATCACAGGAATATGTGGAGAAAAATAAGGAGGTATTTAGATATAAACAAACAAGATATTTTCGCCGAATGTACGGGAAAACGCTCACTGTTTTTACAAAGAGACCTAAAACAAGTTTGTGGAAAAAATCCTATTTATTCAATCTAGGATTTAAAGAGAGATCAGGGCTTCCTTGGTTTAGGCTATGGGCATGAAAATTTCTAAAAGTATTATAAAATAATGGATTAATGTTCACAGATATATATATATATATATATATATATATATAACGTTATATAAATTTAAATAAAGTTGTTGATTATTAATCCATATATGATTATAAACTTTGGTATACGTACATATACGTTCACTTTATGCGAATATGTCCAATGTGCTTGGAGCTTTGAAGAAGAGATACATATATTAGGAAAATGTAGCGATTTAGAATATTGGAGGTGTCAGTTATTACCGGAAGGATTTCTAAATTCAAATTGTGAAAGATTGGCATGCTACGATTTAATAGTAAATCCAGAAAATTGGATAAACTTCGGCAAATTTCTGGATAAAACGTGGAAAATAAGAACAACACTCATTCGTGCGTAAATGAATATGGTATCAAAATGCATTACCATTAATTCTTAATAATTCTACATAACTTAATTAATGTATAATATTATTGTATTATTATTTAATTGTAATATTATTGTGTTCTTTTTTGTTTTACATTATATTATTACCAAACATTACTTTATTTTAACGGACTGTTAACAGCACGTACGGCTTACTACCCGTGTGACCCATATTTGTAAATAATATTTTATGTATCATAATTTTAGTATAATAAAGTTCTACTACTACTACTACTACTACTACTTTGTTTATTCTCTCCTTAACTGAGTTAATTTGTCATAACCTCATTTATCCGTAAACCTGCAAGTTTCAGAATACATGACAAGAAAACTGAAGGAGGAATATGCAAAATGGGGATTGAAGATACATTTGGACAAAACGAAGTATATGACAATAGGAGATGCATCGAAATATCTGATTTTAGAAGACGGGCATGGAAAAATATGTATGTGTGGGGACGAAAATTAGTGCAGGTGAAGTTATGATTCTGAAATGAATGAGAGAATAAATAAGGAAAAATCTACAATATCAAGATTAAATGGTCTTTTATGGGATCAGAATATAAGTTCTAAAACAAAAATAAACATGTTTAATGCAAGAATGTGCATAGAACGTAGGAAATAAACCTAAAACAATAAGTAAATTAAAGTCTGCAGAAATTTATTTTTTTTAGAGTTATTAAGCTAAAAGTTTTGGAAGAGATAAAATAAGAAACAGTTCAATAAAAAATATGAATGTTCAAACTTCAATTGTGGATTTAAAAAAAGACAATTAAAATGGTGTGATCATGTAAAAAGAATTACAGAAGACAGATCCCCAACAATAATACTAGATTGGGTGCCACTTGATAGAAGATGTAGAGGACGGCCAAAAATACATGGATTGATGGTGTTTTGAGCAGCATGGAGGGAAATAGAATTGAACAAAGAAGATTGGAATGACAGAGATGTGAGAGAGAATGAAGTAGATTAATTGGGCTCAGAAAGATGTGAAACTTGCTAATTAAAATAATTATCAGAAATAATATTTTAAACCCTCTTTCGCCTAAAGTATATTAGGGTTATAGCTTGTGTTAAAGTTGTGATACAATATATAATTTTATCTAAAACTATTTTATGAACCCTATTAAAATAACATTATAAAGTTTGTCGTTCTTTTATGTCGAAATTACTTCCTATTGGGTGGTTCACTTAAACAGGCGGTGTTATTTGGAACAAAGTTGATTTCATTCCAGAACAAATGGCTATCAGAAATAATATGTTCCATACTTTGGCTGCTAATACCACAATTGAACATGCACCCTCTCTGATATAGAATGTCTGAAGATATTGGCCAAATTTTCCGTGACCAGTGAGGAATTGAGTTGGTATAAAATTTAGAACAATGGTTTTGTATTTTATTCTGTCCTAAATACTCACAAAAACGGTACGTTGCAGTGAGTTGAGGTTAAACGTATGTTTAAGGCACGTAAATAAATACAAAGCCTAAAAGAACCGACCTCTCAGCAACATTTGCCTCTAATTTCACTCCCTGTTTTGAATTTCAACGCTCATAATCTTCGCTATTAAATGGATCGTTAAAAAATGACTACCTACCTAGTTACTATTCGTAAATAATAATTTTATTGCAGCTAAATAGCCAGGATTAAAGCAAGATACATTTTATATTTACATTTTTGCATATTCACAAATTGTATTTGTTCTTTTTGTGCATAGCTCAATGTGATATCAGTCACATGTTTTTTCGCATCGCATACATTTGCAGCCTATATTTGGTTCATGGAATTTTTTGTTCTTGCATATCAGATGGTGGAATCCGTGGATTGCCAGCCTAGTAATGACTTGTCTCATTTCAAAATTTTCTTTTGTCCACGTACGGTCCACCATGGCTCCGGTGCTGTAGAATTCTGGGTGTATTTCTTCCCATTTTCTATTCAGTGTTGCTAACAGCTTCTGTGATGCGCTGGTGCTGGGTAAGAGTATGCTTGTTCTGAGGTCGTCGATGAGGATAGGTTCCTTCGCCAGTAGGTATGCGAGTCTTGAATGCGTTACTTTTGATACTCCTAATACTGCCTTTATATATCTCGCTTTCACCCTTTCTAGAGAGGAAATATTCTTCATTGTTAAATGTGTCCAGATGATTTCTATGCCGTATGTCATTATTGGTAGAATACTATTCCTAAATTAACATCTGTAATCTCAATAATATTCCTAGATCACGCAAAAAAATTCTGAACACTTTTCTTTTAAATTTGGCTCTATTTAAGGGTTTTGAAGATAAGTCACGATTTTCTTTATACAATTTTAACTTTCAGGATATACAAATCTTCTTCTTAATGATTTTGAGACAATATCAGTATCTACGAGTTTGACATAAATAATTTCTTTATTTAGATAAATGTTTTTTTTCTGCACTGTTCTGAATACGTATATTGTGGTTTAGTGACAATAAGTATCAAACTTCAGGTCAAATTAAAAAAAAAAACGAAACGCCTTCATAAAGAAATATAATTTAAAATTGGTTCTACAATTTCTAAAGTCTTAAGATTTTATTAGTAAATTTGATATTTAATTTCAAAACATTTATATATTGTATACCTTATCCAAAATTGATGAATAAGAATTATGTTTTCTCATTTCTAGGCTTTTGGTCTCATAAGGGTAATCAGCTTATATTACTTAAAATTGTATACTTATTCTAATAAAATAATTTTTATAGATATTTATTCTAATTATTATAATTTATATGCTAGTTAAAACTGTAATAATTATTGTTATTATTATATTATTATTATTATTATTTTCAGGTGGGTAACAGACCCTACAGATGTAAATGCTTTTCATACATTTCAACTCAACGCTATTAGTGAGTACTGTTTCTTTTCTTCTTACAATTTTTAGTCGTGTTTTAGTTAATTTACAGCCATTTTAACGTTAACGAAAATATCCAGCCCATAAAACACGTTACAAAATTACTCATGAAAAAATTAAACAATTAATTGACGGCTGAAGGTTTTACTTTCACTGTTCAACAATGATTTTTGTCTCACGAGTACCAATAGTTGTACTTAGTGCAGTGTTTGTATCATGTTTTCAAATATGTATTCGGAATTTCTCCATCGCCCACAGTTTTTTTATTTCAATTTCAGTTAATAGATTTAAATAATTCTTTTTTTTAATAAACGTTTTTTCGTCCATTTATTATCTTGGCGCAGTGAGCGATCAGAACGGGGAACACTTTCATCAGGAGATTTCAGCTATGGAAAAGATATATCAAGGCAAATGGAAACCTAATATGCTGGCCGATTATTGTTGGATCATCAAGAGAGATGCTCAACAGGCGAAATATAGCACAGAATCGTCATTTCTCACTTTCTAGGTTAGTCCGAATATTCGAATATTGTGTAGTTACGAATGTAGAAAATATTAAAGTGTTTGAAATTATAAATGCCTGTCTCTCGGAAACCTTCGTGATGGAGAAAAACCGATATCATATTTGAATTCAGTTGAAAAAATACTATCATAATCACATATTTTTCTTTCTGAAACAATAAAAAAAAATATTTTTTGTGACTCAGTGTTATTTTAATATTCGTTCGGTTATATAGTAGAAGCATATGCCCATTAATTTTCACCCTTCAATTTTTAATTCGTAACAAATATCACTAAGAATTCTTACTCATTCCTGTTAATATCCTTAAATGTAATTTTATTTTATTTTCATGTCTTACTTAGTGCATGCTAATTTAAGTTAGGATCACCATTCATAAGGCTTATGTGCAGCTTTATAAGAAATAGTTTACTATTTTATAGCAATAAAGTATAAGCAAATACGTATATAGTGAAACTAGTAAATACAGAAAATATATATAAACACATATACAGTAATTTTATACTTTGTGGTATTAAAATTAATATTAATCTCTTTTACATTATTTTCCTACCTACAGCTGTTCCTGCAGGAATTCTACAGTTTCCTTTCTATGGACTAGGACTTCAGTAAGTAAATAGTACTTTATTACTATGTTCTTATAACATATTATGTTGGTAATACTAAAAAACAAAGATTAAAAATAAAGAAATTAATTTATTAAGTAGTCTACTATCTCACCATAAGAACGTTCTTCTATTTAAAATTTATGAATTTAAAAAATAAAGTGTAAATATTTATTAAATCACAATTTTCATCTCAAGGCAGGTCCTTCGCTCCCAATTAAGAACAGCTTCAATATTCTCTGTTTTCCTATTTTAAGTGTCTGTATGTGATATATTTACTTTCATCAAAATCGATGATGATGTTCAAACCTGTCATATTCATTGAATATAAAAACATTCTAAATAGTTTTAATACTTCATTATTATATTTATTTATAGATATGCGTTGTTATCAAACGCCGTGTCGTGTGTAGTAATATATGTTACATACAGCAGCTTTTGCATATGTAGGCAAATAATTGCATTTTTAAAACAAGTTAATAAAATCCATTGGCCTTTTAGTGAATTCTGAACGAATTCAGTTATTGAGGTGGTTACTCATGAAAAATTTGTAAAACATAACCAAAAATTATAATGATAAAAATTATATATATATGATATAAAAAGAAAAATTAATGCCTGAGTCGGGATTTGAACCCGAGTCTCTAAACTCTTTACGTTTAGCGCTCTGACGACCTGAGCTACCCAAGTATTCCAACACAAACATACATTTTTATTATATATGTAGTATTCTCAATTCATAGAAGAGGTTGTTATATCATCTAAATATATATATATATATATATATACACACACACATAAATATGTGTGTCTGTGTATCGATTAACGCTCTAGCAACCCCATTTTTGTTTTGGGATTCAAACTCGGCTTATAGCAATGAATTAGAAAAGTAAGGCTCAGTTCATTAAAATGCAAAATCATACCATAAATAGTTTGGGTTAAGCAGAAAATTATAAATCCTTCTAGCGGTAGCAATATTCCGTAACAAAACTCAGTATATTACATTAAAATAAACCAGTAAGATACTTTCAAAACAACAAGCGAAATACGACCATTATAAGTGCGAATTTGCCTGAAAGTCGAAATTTAAAAAAACCGCTGTAGTGGTCGTCTTGCTTGTTTCTTCGCAACGAAATTACTTGAAACATATCGTTAATCAGCAAAATCGGACCATAAATTTGATTTAATGAAGAATTCCCTTAGTTTACACAGTTTCTGCGTGATGGACTTTTTTATTTATGATTTGAAATATTTTGTGTAGTTTATATAATAATGATGTTAGTTGTAAAGTTTTAGTTGTCATGGTAACTTGTTACTTCAAACGTTTATTATTGCAGAGCGCTTAACTACGGAGCTATTGGTACAGTGCTGGGCCACGAACTCACTCATGGCTTCGACAACTCAGGTACGATGTAATCCTATCACACCCATTGACTTAGTCAGTTTATGTTTCCATTATTATCTTTGTCAAATTCAGCATATGGAAGATTCAATAAAACGCCCAATCTCTCAGATAATTTTATCTCTCTCTCACTCTTGCTTGTTTAACCTCTCATTTTGTAGGTACTATTACATGGACTTACACCTCCCGAGTCTAAAAAGAGCATGACCTGAAGAATAGAACAAATTTGCCAGTTTAAATTTATTGTTATTTTTATTTAGATTATTATTACAGAATTTATTTTCAATTATCAATATTTGTAATACTCGTGCCGTAGAGGATTACAATATACGTGATTAATTTTATTTATGGAGGCCTAACACAAATTCGATTATAATTTCAGTTTTATTGTGTGTATATTGTTTTTAATTAAATTATTTTTAAATGAATTAGCATTTTTATTTCCATCACACGTTATAAAAATGGGGTAATTCTATTAACAATTACAGCGTATAATATTAATGCAACCAACTATTATATTGCTTATATGAAGTTGGGATGTACTATGTACTGATGGAGAAAATATATTTTTTAGGACGACAGTACGACAAAAACGGAAACTTAAGACAATGGTGGACCAACTCTACAGTGGAAGAATATGTCAACAGAACAGCGTGTTTCATAGAACAGTACAGCAACTATAAACTACAAGATATAGATACTTGGGTAAGATAGGAACTCAACAAAATTTCAAGTAGGGTAAAAACTTTATTTTCGTTACTGTGGTTAATTCGTGATAACATCATAATCTTAAACAATTGCCAATTTATTCCGGAATGGACATCATCAAAAACAATCTATCTTTATCAATTCATTTCCACTTTAATCCAAAGAGCTTCTTCATTTCGTCCCTACGTGTATGAACCTTTTTTTTTTTTTCTGTTTCCCGTCTCCTAGGATCCGATCCAATTGAGGGTCTTACCACTTTTCAGCGGTTGCCATTTTTACCAACGGCTGCTGGCCCTTCACATCCACATGTGTCAATCACAGAGGTAGATGATCAACAGCCAGTGTAGGGGTGACATGTGGTTAGCATGTCGAGTCCCCCAGCCGTTATAGCTGGTTCCTCAACCTGGAGCAGCTACTTATTGTAGCTACCCAATTGCCTCACGATGCTGGGTGGGCACCGGTCCCATACTGACCGAAATACCATGAGAAAATGTCTTCCCCCATGGAGACTCGAATCCAGTCGAGAATTATTTCAATCCATCGCGATGCATCGGTTTACAATAACTAACTTACTCTCACTAACGAATAACTACTTCATATATTCTTATAGTGAGCTAAAGATTTGCAATTGTTCCCAGTATAATTGAGGCGGTGAGAGGACAAGGGGTACAAGTGACAAAAAATTAGTTTCGAGAAAATTAAGTTTAAAGTTCAATGAGAATATAAAATTCTAGGAATATCTGACAAATCTCATAAATTGTGTTAGTGTTTCCTATATATGAGTCCATTTATCCGCAAAATATGAACACATTCAATATAAACATTAGCCCATACGGTAATTTGTTTTTGCATTAAGAGTCACTTGTACCCCTTGTCCTCTAAGAAATATTTCGAAATAAATTATCCAAGAAAGTAGATTCATACCAAAGTTTTTATTACGGTTGGGAATATATACTTATCCGAAGATTTTCATATTACGAAAAGATTAATTGACAAAATCAGTCTTAAAGTTCATTGGACTTAAACCTGCATTGATAGATACATTCTCTTACCCGGCTCTCCACATGAATGTTTCTGTTCCTCTCTGTATACTGTTAGCCTTCATGCCATCCTCGTTTTACTTTATTCTTTACCCAGTTTCCTGTATTACTAATCTTCTTTCTGCCAACGTGCAATATTGGAGCATATTTTTCTTCTGTAGGTCCTGTAATGCCAGGTTCTTCAATGTTATCTTCATTGCAATGAGTCAAGATAACAACAAAAAAACACCAATGATTAATCTTCATATTTAAGAAAAATACCTTCATTATAAACATTATTAGATTGCAAATTCTGTAGATCTAAATCATATTATATCTTTACATTATTAAATTATTTCCAATTATTTTAAACGTATTGCTAAAAAGTATTGTTTTATAATATACAATTGTGAAAATATAGATAAAGTAGTTGAATGCAGGCTTTCACGGCCGGTAATCTTAATGTTGAGTGAATCCGGGCTATGTGGCCGTGATACATTATTGGTGTTCCTACCGGACGCTTCACCCTCAACTGCGGAGGGTATATTCAGTGGCGAGTAGGCCTACTTCTAGGTACTTTTCGACCAGGAAACAACACCTACAAGTACTAGCCACTGAAGATGCCCTCCGCAGTTAAGGGAGAAACATGTGGTAGGAACACCAGTAATGGGCCACGGTCACATAGCCCGGAATCACTCAACATCATAGATAAAGTAGTTAAAATATTTTACTTACCATGAAGACTGAGGTTAAATCCATGCTTCATGTTCATTACATTCAGATTCACACATAATAATATTTGATAAATCAATAAATCTCGAAGAATCATCAGCACTGTATTATATTCTAATAATACAATAATAATCTTCACGTAAAATGTGTTGCAAAACATTAAAAAATACAACGTTGTGCTCCGTAAGCTTGAGTCCACCTAGCTGTTGGAAGCCAAGGGAAGTAGAGCTGTTTCTATGAGTGATTATCTAAGACTCCACTGTCAAACTCACACATATACCTGTTGGGCACCCAACAGTTTGTCATATTAGCTAAACATTTCAGCACTTGACTCATTTTTTAAAAAATATCACTTGTACCCTTTGTCCTCTGACCGCCTCAATTATCCTCGGGATAATATTATTCTCTAATCTCATTTAGTTCTAGCTACTAGCACTTTGCATCTGGATCTATTATAAGAAGTTTCCATGCCTTATTTTACTCCGCATTCATGTCACATGTCCTGCCCATCGCCATCCACGAGAATTTTATTACATACAGTTTCCCAAAAAAATCATATAGCTCACTGTTATGAGTCTCCTCTATTCGCCTGTCGGTCTCTCCAACTAACCAACTAAATTAACTAACTAACTGGCACTATCGAACCCGTAGGTTCATGGCCGCGAGGCCTAAGCTCTCCATACATCCCTATCCTGAGCTAATGCTTCCCAATCATTCCCTGTATAATCTACTTCCCTCAAATCATAGTTAATGGTTTTCTTCCACCTCGTTTTTGCTCTACCAACTGACCGATTTTCCCTCTGGCTTTCCCACAAGAAGCTTCCATGCACGTCTTTCATTCCCCATTCGTGCCACATGTTCTGCCAATCGCAGACTACGAGGCTTAAATGCTCTTATTATATCTGGCTTCCTATTAAGACCATGTACTTCATTGTTATGTAGTCTTCTCAATTCACCTGTCTGTTCATCTCTCTTTGGTCCAAAAATTTCCTCTAAGAACTTTAACTCAAAAACTATTAATTTCATTTCCTCCCTTAAAGTAAGGCTCCGTGTTTCGCACCAATACAATATAACTGGTAGAATAATAGTTTTATATATTTTCAGTTTAACGTTTTTTGAAAGTAGTTGGGACATCAAGAGTCTCTGCAATGCATAATAGCACGCATTTCCAGATTTGAGCCTATGTTTAATTTCTTTGTGCTTCTCATTCATATTTGTGATTGTTGTTCCTAGGTATATGTATTCAGCCACTTCAAAATTTCCCTCATTTGTCATTAGCTGTCCATTTCCATTATATAATGCATTTCTACGTGTGAACATATATTTAGTTTTATTGATACTTACTTCCAGTCCTAATTCCTTAGTGTTACTCAATAGTGTGTGCGTGTTGTCCTTTAGTATCACCTCGCTATGACCCAATAGTACTACATCATCCGCGTAAACTAACAGCTTATTAATACCATTAAGTTGCAGGCCTTCCTCATCCTCTAAAGATTTTATGGCATGCTCTAGTACAAAATTAAATAGTAGAGGAGATAGTGCATCTCTTTGCTTCAACCCTTTCTGGATTTCAAATGTGTCCGAAAACTGTTTGCCTACACGCACCCTACTCTTTGTGCCATTTAGACACATTCGTATAAGTCTAAATAACTTTTTAGGAATTCCGAACTCCAGCAGGATACTGTATAATTTCTCCCTCTTAATTGAATTATATGCTTTTTTGAAGTCTACATATAGTTGATGTTCAGTACCATTATATTCCCATTTTTTTTATTTGCCTTATACTAAAAATCTGATCTGTTGTAGACCTACTTCTTCTAAATGCACATTGATGATCACTTAGAATGTCATCAATATAGGGAGTAAGTCTGCTTACCAATATATTTGTTACAATTTTATATGAAGTTGAAAGTAATGAGATGCCCCTGTAGTTGTTGCAATCAGTTTTATCTCTTTTCTTATAAATTGGTACGATAATTGATTCCTTCCATTCATCTGGAAAAGCTTCTTATTCCCAAATCATACTAAGCAACCCGCGTATCTTGTTCATCAATTTTTCTCCCCCTGATTTTATCAGTTCTGCTGGGATCTCATTTGAACCTGATGCTTTATACATCTTCAATTTTTCTATCGCCATGTCAACCTCTAATGCACTTGGTTCTCTGACTAGCATTTCTACTGTCTGTAAATTATCCTCCTCATTGTCATGTTCTGTATGTACATTTAATAGTTGATTAAAGTAACTTGTCCATCTATTTAATATAGGCTACTCCTGGAATCTGCAATCATTTCCCCATTTTCATTCCGAATTATATTTGTTCTAGCCTGAAACCCTTCTCTAATGTTCCTATTTGTTGCATTAATTTCAAGATCATTAATCTTCTCTCTCAGATATTTCCTCTTCTTACTCTTTAGTAGTCTGGTGGTTTCCCGACTAATACTACCCAATTGCTCTAAATTTACCTCATTTGGCTCGTATAACAATTTCATTTTTGCTAGCTCTCTTGAGTCTGCGCACGCATTTCCAGAATTGAGCCTATATTTAATTCATTTTTGCATCTCATTCCAATTTGTCATTATTGTTCCTATGAATTTGAATTCAGCCAAGTCCTCAAAATTTCCTTCATTTGTCATTAGCTGTCCATTTCCATTATATTCTGTATTTCTATATGTGACCATATATTTAGTTTTTTTGATATTTACTTCCAGTCCCAATTTCTTAGTGTTACTCAATAGTGTGTGCGTGTTGTCCTTTAGTTTCACCTCGCTATGACCCAATAGTACTACATCATCAGCATAAACTAACAGCTTATTGATACCATTGTGTTGTAGGCCTTCTTTATCCTCTAAAGATTTGATGGCATGCTCTAGTACAAAATTAAATAGTAGAGGAGATAGTGAATCTCCTTGCTTCAACCCATTGTGGATTTCAAAATTATCCGAAAACTGTTTGCCTACACGCACCCTACTCTTTGTGCCATTCAGACATATTCGTATAAGTCCTACTAAGTATTTAGGAATTCCGAACTCCAGGAGGATACTATATAACTAGTCCCTCTTAATTTAATCGTATGCCTTTTTGAAGTCTACGTATAGATGATGTACAGTACTATTATATTCCCATTTATTCCTAAATCTATCTTATACTAAAAATCCTGAAATTGTTGACCTGTTTCTTCTAAATGCACATTGATGATCTCCTAGAATGTCATCATAATAGGGAGTACGTCTGCTTACTAATATATTTGTAAGAATTTTGTACGAAGTTGAAATTAATAAGATGCCCCAGTAGTTGTTGCAATCAGTTTTATCTCCTTTCTTATAAATTGGTACGATAATCGATTCTTTCCATTCATCTGGAAGAGCTTCATTTCCCAAATCATATTATGCAACCGATATATTTATCTTGTCCATCAATTTTTCTCCCCCCGTTTTGATTAGTTCTGCTGGAATCTCATCTGAACCTGATGCCTTAAACATTGTCAATATTTCTATCGCCCTTTCAACCTCTAATGCACTTGGTTCTCTGAGTAGCTTTTCTGCTGTCTGTAAATTATTCTCTTCAATACCCTGTTTTGTATATACATATAATTGTTGGTCTCTCATTGATGCAAACATTTTAAACACTTTTTTTTAAATACTTGTAATATGTTTCTCCTCTCTTGAAGTAAGAGACCATATTTCCCATCCGCATTGGTTTACAAATATTTTAACAATATATTCAGTTCATGCCCATTTCAATGACCATATATTCGACATATCTGTCTCTTCTCTCCAATCATATTATTGATGTGTTGAAATTCTCCAAGTTATTTCCTAGAATATACACTTCAACACATCCTTATAATCTGCAAACAATAAATATATTATTGTTAGCGTCCACCTCTCCGATAGGTTTACTAGAAGAAAAACTGTATTATTTTTCCCGCTTCGGTCGAATCGGTAATTTACCTTTTAATACAAATTTCGTCTCTCTTAGCTCAGAAGTTTTGATATCGTAATTAAAAAAACAGTTAAAATAATCTAATATAATTAGCTACTTGAGAAATATATAATCTATTATTTAGTGATACGAAAGCAGGAAAAGTACCAACATTATTAATTAGAAGTGGGTAAATATGTAACGTAAAAACATTATATAAATATTATGGGTATTAGGAATATAGTGTTATGATTATGAATTATGGTTAGAATAGGTAAACAAACTTCAATTAAATGACTAGACTGGTTCAGTCGCTATCGGTGTCGTGTTTAATTCCTCCGAGGACTGAGGTAGAGCGATCCGAAAATGTCTTATTTGTAATATAACGGAAGCTAATTTAAATATCTAATCTAACTTAAAGTAACATAGCCAAGTTAAATGAGTTAGTAGATGAAATATTATGTTCAAAACATCACCGGACATAATGATGTAGGTAGATGTAATTGGCAATATGAAATGTAATTGAATACAGAATGTGAGATTATACAATATAGAACGGAGATAGTTTTAAAGATGTTGCCCATTGTAACATGCACTTGCGCTACAATAGTCCTAAGTTGTTTCTACAACCGTGTGCTTCGGCCGAAATTAAATAAGTTAGTTAATTTCTTAAAGACTAGGAAGGGTGAAATTTTACCGAACAAAAATTTCTTTTACTGTCAATATATTAATTTTGGCGACAAAAAGGTTCTTAACATAAGACCGTTTTATTCATGCAGAGAAATTTTACTGTGTTTTGTAAGAAGTGATACTTAAAATATAGTTTAAAAATAATATAATGGTGAGAATTTATCCACCATACGGTAGTAATAAAATTTAACGATAACATTCCAGTGTTAAGAATTAAAACTTATCATTCATTCATTTTTTCGTCCTGAACTATTACACGTAGGGCCTATTAAAATCACCTAATTTCGTGCTTTATTCCTATATTGTATTTTTTTCGCTGTTGCGCATTCTCTTGGTATTTTATACAGAGTGGATCCGAACTCTACCGACAAACTATCACAAATTATTCAGGTATTTATCTGAGTATTTTAATTATCTCCGGTGGCTCCTTACCGAGTAATTTCATTGTTTTCGTTTTGTGCGAAATCCTCCTTGCCGCTGACAATTAGCAGGCGTATGTGGTTTCAACATGATGGTGCACGATCACATTTTGCAGAGGATATTAGGGAAAAGGTGGACTGGTTGTAGTAGTCCTGTTCCATGGCCAGCTTGGTCACCTGATCTAAAACTAATGGGCTTTTACTTCAGAGGTCATGTGTAAGTGACTCTTGTCGAAAAGTTCTATGGACCTGATTGTTAGCATTCTAGCAGCCGCTGGCCACGTGCTCCAATCTCCTGGGAATTAAATAGCTTGGGTGACAATCCATGAGGAGTCGCTGCGGAGTTTGTCATTATCATGGTAGTAGACATTTTGAACAATTACTTTAAAAAAATCATGTTCCGAATTAACAAATACTAATGTGGTTGAGTTATACAGATAGTAAACAAAGAAATTATTCGGTAATGAGCAATCGGATACAGTGAGTTCCCTACATGAAAACACTCAAAAACAATCTTAAGCAACTTGTGAAAGTTTGTCGGTAGAGTTTGGGTTAATATGATTATTCATTTTACATATACTTTATTGTTATTCGAGTTAAACTCTTATATATTATTTAGCAGTTCAGTGATACTGTTTTTATCACGACATGTAGAGGAATGAGATGAGCCCAAGTCCCCTGAAATATACGAGGATTACGAATAGTCATATCTATCGCACTATCCCAGGTAGAGATGAAATTAAATGTAATGAAATGGACGATTTGAATGTCAAGAAGTGGTGAATATTAAGTTTTCGACAGGAGAAAATGGGAGTTACACCGAGAAAAACTTGACCGGACTCCAATTCATCCACCATTAATCCCACGTAGAGTGACCGAGATTCGAACTCGGATTCTGAAGTGGAGGACGAGTGTCTGAATACTTGCGCCACGGATTTAGTAATCTACTATTGAATCACTAAATATGAAATGGGCCTTACTACAGAAAACAAAATTTCACAAAGTAAGTACTTTCTCTACTACTTCTACTCACTGAATTGAGTCATTCTTTTAAGTTGCAGCTTAAAGTGGGCTACGAGCAGTAAATATGTGATTATCTCAACTGCAGTTTAAAGCAATAAAACAAAAACGATTAGATTTGGGATCTTTCATGTTGGGTGATCAAATTGTGTACCTTGTTTGCCATTTATATGCCTACTCCTGGTTTTACTCTAATGAACTTATTAACTTATTAACGCCATCTGTCTGCTGACTGTGGAACTCAACATATGTATTTAATAATCAATTCGTGTGTAAAGAACATAATTATCTATAAGTTACTTAACGCAATTGTATGTCGACCTCGTGATCTAGTAGTTACGTTCCTTGTCTCTAGTAAAGTGGGTGGCAGGTTCAAACCCGGTCGGGGACATTTTAGGTTTGAAAAATCCATTAGACAAGTCCTTGGGAGGGACTTTAAGCCGTGAATCTCGAGTCTGAAGGTTTTCGGGCTCGTAAATGAACCTTAAGCCTGCATTAGTGCTTCTTAGCAACATTTAATCGCTCTTACTCATCCAAATAATACCTTAGATGATACTAGATGTCTCATTGTTCTGGATACATGTCACTCACTGATATCTATAGAGAAAGAAGTGCAACTGAGTTAGCCTCAGTCAATACACTTCTGCTAGCGAACACCATTGTCTCCATGAGGGACGTATAGGGTATAAACGTAATGTTTTTGTATAGTCAACAGAGATTCATAGTTGAAAATGTTATATTTTTGTATTTATGAATTTATTATTGTACAGGTAAACGGGAAACTCACCCTAGGAGAGAACATTGCAGATAATGGAGGAATGAGAGAATCCCTTAGAGCTTACCGAAGATACGTGCAGCGAAAAGGATCAGAAGCTATGCTACCAGGGTTCGCAGAATTTACTCATGAACAGCTCTTCTTTCTGTCTTTCGCTAACGTGAGTAAAATGTTCAATATAAAATTGGTACCTGGTAAGTCAGTCGTCCACTACTAAATTATTAAGTAGTTCCGATGTTTCATCTTCTGCATTTTAACTGATAACCAGTTAAAATACAGAAGATGAAACATTGTTCTTGAAGGGCCTCCATATTGGAACTATTAAATAATTTCGTTGAGGACGACTGACTCACCAGGTACCAATTTTATATTTAATATCTAATTACAAAACCTCAACGCATATGAAGTTTAAAAGTGTTGATTGTGAGCAAAATGTTATTATCTTTACTTTATTTGTATCGTGTACTCTTACTATTATGATTATATTATTATTATTAATATTATTATTATTATTATTATTATTATCATTATTATTATTATCATCATCATCCTCAACTTTTTTACTTGGCGTCCCATCTTGAAGGATATTAAACTATGCACGACTAATTAGTTAATTTAGTGGCCTGAAAATATAGTAAATACGGCATTTATTTAAAATAATAAAATTGCTCTAAGTGAGCAATTTATAAAAATTTACTTCATTAGATGAATGTATTGTATGTTGACTGAGCCCTTTGCGTTCATAGAGTATGAGCAAGGAAAAATAATATACCGTATGTGTTATACTTATCATTGAATCAGAGCGATTGTTAGAAGCTTAGGATACGGATGTATATAGAGTTTATATCTGCGCTGCCAAAAACCCCTGGTTTCAATGGTGCCACTGTTTTATTTATTATATGCATATACAATTGAAATGAGAATACAACCATCCTTAGTAATTCTGCTCGAGGGCAGGTTTTTCACTGCAATCATAGCATTTACATGCTATGCTTTGAAGCTTTACTAAGAAATTAAAGGTGTGGTAGCTTCCCGTTGCTTTCCACATTGGTGAAAGATGATAATGATAATGATGATGGCCGGATGATTTTAGGTGACATTTGTGTCCTATGTTTCCTGACATTTGTCGTACAGGGAGGAAAAACCCCGGAAAAAACCTCACCCAGGAACCTGTTCCGACCGGGAATCGAATCCGGACCCGCTGCGTGACAAGATATATATATAAATGGAGATATTGTATATTCTATCTTGTAGGTCTAATATTATATTTTTATGGACATTGTTTTCATTATTATTCAATTTGACAGATAATTAATTGTTTAGTATGATTATCATTGCAATTTTTTTATTTATATGTAAGATATGTTTGTCCTGGTGAGTGGAAGAGAAGGCCACATGGCCTTAACTCCACCAGGCTAAATAAATATATTATATTATATTATTAAATTATCATACTGGTGGAATTCGCGACTCCAGAATCCCCCCTTAGGACACACCAATGCATCGGGACACTTAGGTTCATTAACGATGGATCTGCGTTACTATTATTTATAGATGGTTTAATACCATGTATAGAATGTTAGTTTTGACATCTGAGATAGAGTTTTTATTTTATACCTCTCTGCTATCAACAGTTATATAACGTGTGGTCGAGATTTTATTGATAACCTTTGTTGCGGGTAAATTTGTCTTAAGAAAATTTGTTCTGAATACTTAGCGAATAACATTTTAAAAATAAATTATCCATAGAAACCGCTTATTAAGCCTCTACTTAAGTTTTCAATCTCATTTTATTTTCAGATAAAATATCGGAAATATTGAACCGCGATATCTCTGCAGGATCATGCCTACTTCCTGATTCGGCAGGGTTAGAAATTTTAATTATAACATTTTAAATTAATTTGAAAAGACATATGTTATTGTTGATAGCGATTCGACCGTCAGATAGACAGTTAAGCCTGGAGACCTCCTTGCTGCCTTTCGTGAGGAAAAGACTACTTGCCGGAAATCCCTTTTCGTTGTCATCCTCATACAATACACACTACGCTCATCCTATAGTTAAAAACCATAAATTATTATATTTATTTCGATGATACGAATTGTTTTCTTTCTTAAACTTAACTCTATGTAACAAAAAGTAGATTGGTGCAAAAAGAATCAATAGAACAGGTGGTAAGATATCACTTCCTGGGTTGCGAAATATCATACACAGCGGAACAGATATAAGTAACAAACTAAATAAGTTTAAATATATAACAGGAACACAAAAACAATTTTAAATAAAGCCACGAAAGACTCTACATTGAAATTATACAAGACAATGGCAGTTCATATTATTACTTCATCATCATCATCATCATCATCCAGGGATTAAGCCTGTTGGCTCGTTCCGTTTTCATGACAGCTAAAATTGTTAAAATTGTTCAGGCCATCTTCTGTGTGGGCGTCCAACATTTCTCCTTCCGCGCGGTTTATAATTTAGCATTAATTTTGGAAATCTTCCTTCTGGCATTCTATCAATGTGTTCTTTCCAGTCGTTCCTATATTTAATTATTCGGTCTGTAAGTTTGAAAATATTTAGTTCCTTTCTTATATCTTCATTTCTTTTCTTATCCAGCAGAGTATATCCTGCTATATTTCTTAAAAATCGCATCTCAGCTGCTTCCAATCTTTGTTCTTGTCTTTTAGTGAACGTCCAACATTCTGATCGATACATCAATACAGGAACAGCCATTACTTTATAAAATTTAATTTTTGTTTCTTTTCTTGTGATTTTAAGGGTTCTTTTAATAGTGGCACACATTAGATTAAATTTATTTATTTTGTCACTAATATCTTCAATTTTAACATATGATAAATTGAAATCTAGATATTTAAAACAGTTCACCTGCTCTAAAATGTTATTATCAATGACTATTTTTGCTCCTAAGGTATCATGTCCTTTAAATGCTAAAATTTTAGTTTTAGTCTTTGAAATTTTAAAATTGTAATTGGCACTTATTTTTTCCAAATTAAAAATATATCTTTGTAGATCATCTTCTGAACTGGAAATCACTACTTGATCATTAGGAAATAATATTATATCCAACAGTTTATTATTTACTTTAAAATGTGGATTTAAATCAATCTGCCACTTTAACATAACTTCATCTATATATAAATTAAAAAGAGAAGGTGATAAAGGACTCCCTTGTCTGACACCCACCCTATATTACTTATGGATCCGAAACATGGACAGTGACAACACAACAATCTGCCAGAATACAAGCTGCTGAAATAAAATTCCTACTCAGACAAATGGCAGGATATCAAAGTACAGACAAAAAAACACAACACAGAAATAAGACAACTAAAAGTAGAGGAATTAAACACAACAATAGTGAAATATAGGACAAACTGGAAAGAACACTTATCAACGATGATTGAGAATAGAATACCAAAAGCAGCATACACCTATTCACCACGAGGAAGAAGACGTTGGGAAGACCAAAGAAAAGATCGAAACAAGCAGCAATTTGGAGCCTAAACCATGACGAAGAAGAAGATGAAGTCTATTTATTTTTGAAAATGAGATAAAAGAAGGAAATACCTAAATAAACTAAACATTTTTCTTTCAGAAACATGAAATACGCCGGTCTTCTTTCCTTTACGTCGCAGGCAGACAGCCAGGACTTAGTTTAAAAATTGCTAATATTATGGATAAAAATTGAAATGCGTAATTTAAATTTATTTTTGAGGAATTATGTTAATATTATATGTTTTCAAAATTAATTTTTACCATACATTAACATGTTATTAAATAATGCATCCGAGAATAGGAGTTGGCGGGAGCGGCTTTGGAGAAGATGGGACAGGTACTTTCAAAACCCAGCAATATGTACAAAACTAAAATAATTGGACGGAGGTATGCATCAACCGGCTGTGCACCATTATGTACGTTTTGAGCAAAATACGTTTAAAGTTTAAGTCAATCTTCACTATTTATTGTAGCGCCGAACTAACAATATTGGATATTATAAGTTATTTCCCTTGTTCGATAGTTATAGCTGCATGAGGCAAAATTTAGATTACATTTGTGCAGATCTGGTTTCGTACCCGTTTGTTGAAAAACACAGAATCTTTGATACATTTTTCTTTAATAATAGGGCTATATTATTTAAGGATTTAGCACTAAAAGTATGCGTACATTTACTTCATGAGCCAGTGCAACAGAAGACATCAAAATATCATAAAAAAACACGCTCAGCCGGTTGATGCATAGCATCGTCCAATTAATACACTGTTTTGTTTCTTGAAGAATTCCAACTAACGTAGAATTTTAATCAGGTCCAATAAAACTGTTTATTTTAATAACGTCTAATATGATTCTGTTCTATGATTCTTATATGAAGGATGCGATGTATTACATTTCTAATAATAATTTTTAAACTAGGAATTTAAATCCCCGAAATCCTCATTGCTGTACTTTTATTTTTAACAGCTGTGTAATAATGATATCACCCAATATCAAGGACAGCCTATTGGACTGCCTGATCTTATGAATGTGTCGGTAGGAAAGTGATAACACGAATTGATAACATTTTGTCGTCAGTCAGCCATGACTGGTTGGAATTCATGATATTCTTATGTCGCAATTATCTTTAATGCAAGAGTTAACTAACCATTTAAATTTAATTTGTACGTTGAATTACAGATATGGTGTGAAACCTGGACGAAAGAATCGCTACGTTGGGCGTTAGATGACGAACATTCCCCTAATCATATCCGTGTTGTCGGAGTACTATCTAATTCCCCGGAGTTTTCCAAAGTCTGGAAGTGCCGGAAAGGGTCTCGCATGAACCCGGAGAGAGACAAATGTCAGATATGGTAAAAAGGTGCTTGTTCTTTTTTTTAAGGTTCATTATTATTGTATATGTTGATTTCAATATGTCAAATATAAGTGAGACGTAAGAAAATGTCCTACATTCTAACATTACTTATAAGATGACAATTAAGTGTGATGAAAGGATCAATGAATTCCAATAGGGATTGGTATTTGTTCCCCTGTATCTCTGCTGGTTAGAGAGCAGATTACACAAGTGGAATATTTACGTTTGATAAATATGGGAAAAATCTAATAATGTACGTACACGTCTGACGTCAGTTAAGATGACGTATACCTATAATTAAACTGATTTCATTTTTAGTGCGTCACCAACATTTAACCATTCAGTTAAATAATTTCATTGCTTAATCATTATTTTACTTTAAATACTTGAAATTCAAATACAAGACATTAAACTATTTTACAGAATAAGCTTCATATCTTCTTATATTTATTCGATACTCACTTCAATAATTTCATGATTCTTTAAAGGCTCTCTTAGATCTCGTCTAGATTATTTGGTCTGTTTATTGAATGTGTTTTGTAAACTCGATAGTTCATTTCATTATAATGAGGTTACAAATAGTGTTTCTGATTAAATTCTTGGCAATCAAACAGCCTGTCTACCCTGAGACTGCAGCTTAATTAAAAAATTAAAATCAACATATTATTTTCTTGCAGACCATTTTTGACTATATGTATACATTAATGTTAAAGATATATCGCGTCTAGTCTCTTTTAGTGTGTGAATTCAGGGACATTTAAAGATACGTTAGTTGATGTGGCATCGCTGTAGAGTTGTAAACACTAGAAAGAAGTGTGGGATCATCTATCCAGGTAAAACGGTGCCCCTGTTTAACATATTTTCAATTATATCCAGTTGAAAACAACCAACAATTTAAGTAAAACTTAAGGATGGCTTATGTTGCGCCCAATATCGTTGTCATTCAACGAATAGTCAATTTATATATCCATTTAAGTTTATACAACAACATTGATGAACATTTGTCTAGTGTATTAATGCAAATTCAAGTCAGAAACACGATCGTGCGATAGTTCAGATGTGCTACAAAGCTTAAATGTAAACAACAATATAGGGGATGTGCAAATGACCACTTCCTGTTTGTTATCCTCAAGAAAGTCACTGCGTCCACCACCAGGATGCGCATTTCTCTTGTTGCATACACGATGTATGAATATAAATAGTATTATGTTATTTGGTAGGTCTTTATGGACCTCTGGTTTCGACGTTCGCAGTTTCAAACCCGGCTGTGGTCGAGTGATTTTTAAGGGTGTAAAATCCGGGATTCACAAGTAAAGTTAAGGGATCCATATTGTTGTTTTTCAAAGATGTGGGTTTCATCTTGTTGATTTTCGACACGTAACAGAGACTCACCACACCTTAAATAAAGACTGTTGAGAAAAAAAAATATGAATCCTTCCTCGCCCATATTTGAATTTCACTGATATTGACCTGAGATTTTAAGAGCGTCATTAATTAAAAATTCGAATTAAATATCTTATAATTCTACATGCCCGAGTAGCATGTAGCACGTAAACTTACATATAAGGTGAGAGGTTAAACTGCGTTAATGGAATACATACGATAACTGAATCACTCAATAGATGGATTTTAACACGATTTGTAAGTAAAATAATGCCAACTGTAAAGAAAAATTAATATTCTAAAACACGAATATAAATATTTCACGAAAATATAGGGATTCTAAGAATCGCATACTAAATACAGTAATTTGATGAGCAAAGTCTTACCTAGAGGTGTGATATTTGAAGGACAACTTATATGTAGATCCCATTATATATCCTGGAACGGAATAAATATTTATTTGTAATACATCACATCCGTAATACCACTTACGTAACAGGTTTATATACCTCGGATTTACTTCAAATATAAAAGGCATAAAGACAATGATGTAAGTATGTTTTCTGAAAGAGTTTAACTGCACTTAAAACGATTATTTTGACATTGGTACATATTTTGTGTTTAAAGCCTAAAGTGGATTTTTTTATAAATTCTATAAATAATTCGTTCCAGTTCTCCGTAAATTTCAGGAAATCCTAGGAATTTTATAAGAGTTGTAATATCACAAAAAGAATTTACAGTTAATTAATTTATTTTCCTGTTTACTTAATTCTTACAACAATTTAGCAGTTCGTGATGGTAATATAATGTGGTATTGTATGTTTTAAAATCAAAATTGGTAGTTTTATAACCTATTTTACTGTTTTGAAGCCTACACAATTTTGAGCCCGAAAATCTGAGATGTAGAAATTATAGGCGTTAATTATAATCGTTCGATGGTGGTATAGATTCGAAAATGTTTGTTTGTCAAATGGGTTTCAGAAATTCACATTAATTACAGTGCACATTACTGCAAGTTGATTAAAATGATAAAATAAAACTATGTTAACTATTGATGATAAAAAGTGAAAACAATTTAATAGTTCTCAATATGCAATTAGCATTTGTCCGACATAAAAAACATAGGCCTATAAGATTGTATACAGTCTTAAAACATCAAATTTTATAATAAATCATATGATTTTATGGAAGATTGTACAGGGGATGATTGGAAAATATTAGCTCAGGATAGCAACGTATGGAGAGTTTATGTCGGTGCGGGCATGAAACTAGGGGTCCGAGAGTGTCAGTGAGTTGAGTCAATTATTTAAAATATTCTTAAATAGATTGTCTCCAAGTGGGAAATTTACTGTAAAATGTATTAAAAATTGTTATTGTCTTTATAATATGATTGACGGATTTTGTAATCGATGTTTATGTATCTTTTGTAGTAGGAAACAAATCAGAACGAATGTGATGCGGAATAAACAACGGTTCTATAACTATTGAATGAATTATCTATCTCTATGGGTTTTGGTACTACAATACGTAGGTACATGACATGTTTGAAGACCGAAGACAAGATGTTAAATAAAGAGCCCTGTGAGGCTTAAACCATGAAGCGGATGGTTATTGGGACCGGAGTTTTGATGCGGCATTCACAAAGGCCTTCCGCTGCTATCTATCCTCAGCCAACTAAATATATTTGTTATCACCCATATATAGTTCCTAAAAGTGCATCACATTTACCATCATTAGGAATGCATGTGACAATCATTCGGGGCACGTTAGCATATGACACAAGGATAACAATAGTTCGTGCGTTAGGTGATAATTCTAACAGTTCTCGTTGTCCATGAAGTCAAAAGATGGTCGATACTTGCCATCAAGCCATATCATTTCTTATTAAAGTAAGTTAATTTCACAATTATGTTTCAATTGAAGGTAAAATAGTTAAACTTAAATAGTAAATTTGAATGTTTTTCCTTGGATTGCATAACGTCCTGTTAGTTTTAATTTTTACTCTACGTGTAATAAAGGTATTTCTATTTTTAATTACATAAGAAATAATTTTAATATAATTAGATAGGAAATTTGCCTATAATTTTCAATATTTATTAACCAGGAAAAAACTAAAAAACTGCCTAACACAATAACTTATAAATGTTTTATTAAAGGTTGTGCAGTATACATAGTTAATTCAAGGACAAGTAAGAGATGAATTACCACAAGGTAAATAACTCTTTCTTGGAAGAAGAATCACAGTGAAATATAAAAATATGAATTTTGATTGTAATCGTGAGAGAGACACGAGACGCGGAACTTCTAGCATCAAATTCATTCGTTAAGGTAAACAAAATTAGTTATAATATCACACAGTTTAAAAGTTGCTATAGCTTATTTTAAATAAGTTCCGGGAAAATATATTGAAAACGGCATCGACAAATGCCATTAAATTCCTAAATTATTAAAAGTCTAATAACTTACTCCGTTCTTTGTTAAAAGTTAAGTCCTGAATAAAAAACTGTTGATGAATCAAGATTAATTACTTTAAATTATAATAACCGAATTTATTATATTTTATAGATTTAAATGTGTCAAAAATAATTATGTACTTATACATGTGTATGTTATATTGTATACATGGTACTCTGAAGGAAATGTTACGATGTTTAAAATAAGGAAATACATCAATATAATAGTGGATTGTAAATTAAATATATTCAGATATGAATATTGTTATTTTCATGTTAAGAAGAGCATACTATCTAATTGAAAAAAAATTCAGCAATAAAAAAAATGAGGAGACAGGATATAGTCATTTGCAGTTATAATATAAATATGAGACTATGAATTCAATACCTCTTACAACATTACGTAATAACCAAGTTTTATTCAAATAATGCTCGATTCCTCATGACAATAATTATCGGAAGACATAGATTGTAACGAGAGGTGGTCATACTTAGTACTTTTTATTGTGAGGATTAAACCATGGAACATTGTGGTACTTATAAATTATCTGTGCCTTCAAGAATGTTAAATTTCGATACAATCAAAAGTTGTTAATTTTTAATCTATGTTTAGAAACGTTCTGTTTTACTTAAGAGACAATTACTTAATTTTAGCCATCTCTCGATTTTCGTATTTTGAAATTAGTTAGAAATTTGTTGAAACTGTTTAATTGAACACATGTAAAAATATGGCTTGTTTCATCTTAAATACTGGATTTTTTTTTCAGAACGCCATGCATACACTTGCATATTTTGGTAAATGTTCTAGCCAATAATATGTATTTCCATACAACTCATAAAACAGATTATTAATGTATTAAGCAAACAAAGTCACTACTTTCATAAAGTCATAAAATAAAAGTTATACAGATTTGAAAAAAAAAATCGCTAACAATATTTCAGACATGATACAGGAAGTAAAATCTAACTTTTTAAAAAATAAGAATTATGGCAGATACACCGTTTTTTCGGCTTCTTAAACTCTGAGGTTAACTCGCTCGACATCTGTGATTCCACAAAAGTTTGCTTACAACATTTCGGGGATTGTAAAAAAAAAACAAACATCAGTTTTGCCGCATGTGACAAAAAACTCGCACTTGTCATTTCAACGCTACGAATTGGTTAATTCCGGTGGGATACTGGTGCATGCATGTTTGTTGAACTTACCTTCCATGTAATTAAGTTCACAACTAATTTATAAGTAGATCGACTACTGACTGATGTGACAGAAGTTAAACGAACTACACTTTAAGGCCATATAGCTTAAAAAATGTTCTGCCAATTTTGTAATATAAAAATACCGTATGTGTTTTTCTCATTTATTAAAACCTGAAATTGTAAAGAACTTTTGCAACACAAAATAAATTGAAAGACGTACGTTTTTGGTCACTAAAGGAAAATCTCACATTTTCCAGAGTATTTTCTCATGAAAATATTTTCTATGACGTTTTGGCCATCCTTTAAACCCTTTTTACACGAATTTCGGACACATATTTAACACAGTCTAGTCTACAAACTTATCAAAATACAGAATAATAAGTTTTGAGGCACCTAACCATGAGTATAGATGTTCCTGAGAAAACAGATGACAATAGATTGTGTTTAAAATATGTGAAATTAAATTTTTTTGGCAAAATTAATATAATACAACTGTAAACCTTTATTCATGGTAGACATCTCGTCTAAGGCATTGCAATAAACAATTAATTAATCGTTAAGTTCTAGAGATGCAATTTTCCATTTATTTTATACTAAAAATATTTTTTTGTGAATGAATAACCATATATTTAATTTAATAATAATGACATATTTTAATAGCTTAATATATAATTTGTGTGTATTTTATTATTAGCCTTATAATGAAGTTATTGTGCTTGATAGTTAATTATTATTAATGTACCTATATCTACTTTTGTTTTGTGGAAATGTTGCTAACACGAGTTCCTCCTCCCCCAATGCAAACAAATTAATTTCATTTAAATTATTAATGTATGTTTATATTCCATGTCATTACCATAATCACATAATACTATAAGGTTTATAAATAAGTACCAAAATATATTTGTGTCTTATGTCCTTGATAAATTAATTTATTCAAATAATGTTGTACTGTGTATGTAATATACTTCAATTAAAATATAATACGGCAGTATATATATATAATAGTGTATAATTATGTATTATAAATGTGAATTATTATAATATATTCTAACAGTTGTACCATCAATGTTTATTGAATAATGAAGACTAATGAAATGATATAGGATAAGAGAACGAGAAATGCATGGGACCATTTTGATGTAAGATAAAATTATTATATTGAAGTTGTAAATATTTATGTAGCTGAGTTTGTATAGAGATTTTTATACATATAAATATATATTTTCAAAATATTAATTATATAAAGTTTATTTTTTTAAATATTTGTTTCATTTTCTCCAAGATCCTACTGAAAGGCATTCACAGATTGTGAATAGATGGAAATATTTTAACCAGAGAAAGTAACATTTTCTGGAAATCGTATGCAATATATTAGTTACAAAATGTGTAATCCCTCATTTACAGCAGAATAAATTAAATAAGTGAGACAGGATACACACGACAGGACCAAGAAGTAAATGCAGAAATTTTATCTGAACATTAAATTGAACCAATTCTGAAAAAAAATCATTACTACAAGGATAAATGGAAGCAACACAACACGTAGATAGAATGTCTTAAATGTCGGTTTCCAATCAATTTTAAATATCACCCAATAGTAGACATATATCAATGTCATCTCATTAAAATAATTCTGTCCGGTCGAACAGGAACACAAACACTAGAACCTAAAACCTTCATTGTGTGATGATGATGATGGACAGTATGGTTGTGAAGCCATGGTTATCCTCATTGGTTGTCACAAAAAGTAAGTTCAGATTATTAAAAATAAATGTCTAAAATAATATTTTCAGCCCCGATGTACAGTGGAGGAAATTGGTATAAAGCCACTAACTTTTAGTAGTAAAACAACCTGAAATATTTATGCAAATACCGTATGTGTGTCATAGATTATATATAATTATCTTGGACATAATTTCATACAGGTCTCCTCATTTTGTATTTATTATATATGTAAATGATACGTAAAATCTAAGAAATCGCTGTCCTAGGGGTGGAAATCGGTATAAAGGCAGGTCAACTTCTGGCTCTTACAGAGACATAAATGTAAACAAAAACACTGCAATTACATGGAGACGACGTGTCTGTGAGCATCGTTCATCAGTTACAAGTCAGCAGTACGTACAATGCCACGTGGAAAGCCTCTATCAAATGAAGAGAAATCAAGAGTTAGTGCCTTCAAGGAGATGGGCCTTTCCAATAGACAAATACCTACGAAATTGGGGCTTCAAGATGTGTCATTGATAATTTTGTCAAACTGGGCTCACAATATGAAAAAAAAAAACGGAAATATGGACAGACAAGAAAATTGTCTGAGCGCACTAAACGTCTCATTTTACGTAAAGCAAAAGGTAAGAGTATGTTTTCTTCTCAAATCCAGGCTGATTTGAAGTTGCCAGTAACAGCCAGACGAGTAAGACAAATTCTGTCAGAAGACAAGAACCTAAAATTAAAAAAAAAAGTCTTAGTAAACCACCTCTGAACAATGCACATAAGAAAGCTAGAATGACTTTTGCTGAAGAACACATGTCCTGGACCTCAGAATGGAATAAAGTAATGTTCAGTGATGAGAAGAAGTTTAATCTGGACGGGCCTGATGGCCTTCAGTATTACTGGCACAACCTCCGTACTGAAGAGCAAGTTAGAATGAGTAGAATCTTCGGTGGTGGAGGTGTTATGATTTGGGCAGCATTCTGCTTTAAAGCAAGATAAAAAATAGCATGGATACGTACTAAGATGAATTCTGAATCCTACCCTGAGGAGCTTCTGGTGACCTAATTGATACGAATGTATGAGGAATTTGGCGAATATCTAACTTTTCAGCCAGATAATGATTCCATTCACGTGTCTGCTAAATCAAAGGAGTGGTTCAGGAAGAAAGAAAAGAAAATACCACTTTTGACGTGGCCAGTCAGAAGTCCTGATTTAAAAAACCCGATTGAGAACTTATGGGGGATCCTGGCAAGGCGTGTGTATCGCAATGGACGGCAGTTTGGCACAAGTGACTGAGCAGAAAAATGTTATTCAGGAAGAGTGGGCTTCAATCTCAGTGGAAGAAATAAACACCCTCATCAAGTCAATGCCAAAGAGAATTTTCCAAGTAATTAACAACAATGGAGGTTCAACTAAATTTTACAATTTTGTTGTAAACTTTGCGCTCAGTCTTTTTGGCTTAATCTGTAAAATACACAGAGTGCCTTTATACTAATTTCCACACATATGTGAGAGAGGTTTCAGTTTTCATGTACTTTTTTGGTCGGAAATGGATAATTAATTTTGACATTATTTGTGTGCGTTTTTATACCCAATCACCTCCTAAGTTAATATAGAAAAATGCCAAAGAAAGAGTAAATAAACTTGTGTTAACCCTTTCAGCAAGAGGCTTTATACCAATTTCCTCCACTGTACATAAGGAATGGCAGAGCTGCACAACTAGCACAATGACCTATATTGTGACTACAATTGAACAACAAGTGATAAACTTGTATAATGTTGTTATAAATCACACCAATCCAATTGTTTTCAATATAGGACATACCCCTATGCTACTGAAAAGTGCTGTTCACGAAGGCATATTTTACTAGCCCCCTGATGGAACCATGTAATGAGTGCTGTGTGGCTCATTCCGTACCGCCTGCTTTCGGATTCTCTGCTTGCCGCGGGTGGTTTCTGATTCCCTGCTTTGGAGGGGTAACACCTCACATCTACCATATCTATACCTTATCCGCTCTTACAGTTATCCTAAGATAAACAAATGACAATTGTGTCCTTTCACCACAATTACTGTCACATTGACAGGGAGCACGTGTGAAGTATATAGGACATATGATAGTTGAATGGGATAGATTACAAGAAAGGTGGTGAGATATTTCACCGAAGGTTTGCCAGACTTGTGTTTTAAAAATTTAGATGGAAACAGCAACAGAAAACTCGACTCCTTTAGCCATTTTGTTTTGCAAAGAATCGACTGAAGCATGACTCAAATGCATCATACATATGTATTAAACTATTTTAAGTTGTAATTATTGATTAGATATATTTTAGAATATTTTCTATGTTTTGAATATTATTATTTTCATTCATGAAAAACAGCTAGTATATTCGGAGGACATATTTTTAATGTAATGAAGGGAACTACTTTTTCGTAAATTTACTGCTTCTACATCGTACATAACCAAAGAAAAGCGAGCAGGTCACATTATCACTCTAAGAGCGGACAGCCTTTACATGGTCTTATGGCTGAACCCTAGTAATCTCGCTGCGAAGAAATCCCAATTGGTTCCAGTATGCAGCACAGTGGGCGAGGCCGACACTTAGTAGTTGTATGATGATGGACTGTTAGTCATTCCTTAACATTATCATAACATGCTTTATATGATTTTTAGTCGCTTCAACTTCTAAGGACATATAATATTTATATATATGATATGAACAGAAAAATGAACGCTTGAGTCGGGATTTGAACCTGAGTCTCTAACCTCTGTACGTTTAGCGCCCTAACCAACGGAGCGACTCAAGTATTCCAACACAAACATACCTTTTTCTTATGTATGTACTATTCTCAATGTACACAAGAGGTAGCGGGAAGTCGTTCCAACTGACATCTAGTGGCCACCATAACAGGTTATATATATATATATATATATATGCTTACTTGATATAGTGGCCACTAGATGGTGTTGGAACGATATCCGGACTACCTCTCGTGTAAATTGAGATTACTATATATATAAGAAAAATAAATATTTGTGTTAGGATTCCTGAGTAGCTCAGATGGTTATAGCGCTAAACGTACAAAGTTTAGAAACTCGGGTTCAAATCGTGACTCAGGCATTTATTTTTCTTTTCATGTCATATTTACCTTCATTGTTAAATGTCAAACGTATAGTTATAACATCTAAATATACGGGCGTTACTGCTATAAAGTAAATTTTCTCTTTAAATATGATTACTTGTTATAGTGGCCACTAGATAGCAGGTGGAACGACATCCCGCTACCTTTCACGTAAATCGAGTTTAATATATATAAAGGATAACACTCTGGGGTACCGACCCAGAATTCCGGGTTCGAATCCCGTCCAGGCATTTATTTTTCTTATCATGTCATTATATATATATATATATATATATATATATATATATACATGTATATGTATATATATATATACACACTGGTGTCCAAAAGTTTAGGATAACTTGTAAAACGGAAAATCAAAATGCTTAAAGAGGAGGAAGGAGTAAAAATTATTTATCAAAACGTTTCTCAGTACATTTAGTTTAGTTTACATACTAAATTATAATCTCTCTTCAACAATGAAAAAATTAATAGCATTATAAATGAAAATTGCATTGTTGCAGTTAAGCCCTGTTCCATAAATCTTCATTTTTAAAGAGAGTTATGATATAATCAGATGTAGTGTAAGAACAGATTGCAGTAAAATGGCACAAAGACAACATCTGGACCCTCTGCTTCGGGGTAGAATTATTGGGCGGCTAGAAACAGGACAGACACAAACTGAGGTCTCCATAGCACTTAATGTGCCACAAAATGTTATATCTAGGTTATGGCGACGGTTCCAAGAGACCGGAGACGTTAGGCGAAGACCAGTGGGAGGTCGTCCAAGAGTTACAAATCCTCAGCAGGATCGATACCTTGCGTTAACTGCAAGAAGAAACCGAACAATGTCTGCCAGACAACTGAGTTCAGAACTTGCGGCCGCCTCAGGTATCAGAGTATCCAGACAAACTGTCTATAGAAGACTCAGAGCTGCTGGTCTGCATGCTAGACGGCCTGTAGTGTGCGTCCCACTCACCCTTGATAACAAGAGAGCACGTTTACGGTGGAGTCAGGAACATCGCGACTGGACTCTAAATCAGTGGAGCAGCGTGCTATTTACAGACAGTCCAGATTCAGCTTGAACTGTGATTCGCATCGCGTGACTATCTGGAGGGAGCAAGGAACTCGTTACAACCCATGAACATCATGGAAATACATCCATTTGGTGGCGGTGGTCTCCTGGTATGGGGAGGTATAATGATGAATGCACGCACAGAGCTTCACATCTTCGCAGGTGGCACTGTTAATGCTCAGCGGTATAGAGAAGAGATCCTGGAACCTCATGTAAGACTTTTCAGGGGAGCTGTGGGTCCAGAATTCATATTCATGGATGACAATGCCCGACCTCACAGGTCACAACTGGTGGATGAGTTTCTTCAGGAGGAAGATATCCAGCGTAGGGAGTGGCCAGCGAGGTCTCCGGATATGAATCCTATATGCATGGGATGCCTTAGGGAGATAAATTGCATTTCGTCAGCCTCCTCCGAGGACACTTCAAGACCTTCACATTGCTCTTCATGAGGAGTGGAATTTGCTGAGCATCGAACTCCTGAACAACCTCATCACTAGCATGCCACGTCGATGTGAGTCTTGTGTAGCTGTCAGGGGTAATCACACCCCATACTAATCATTTGAACCATTGTTGTTCAACTTTTATGTTCGAATTCTGAAATGCAGTTTTCGTTTGTTGTGAAAATGACAAGTGAATGACGTATTCATGCCATTGTTTCTTTCGTGCCATGTTTCTAATTATCTGTAACATACCCATATCAAATTTTGTATTATTCTGACAAATGCTTTATAATAAGTCGGCAAATGAACTAATTATCCTTAACTTTTGGACACAAGTGTATATATATATATATATATATATATATATATATATATACATGTATACATATTTATATATAATTCTTCTTCATGTGTGTATGTCAGTGAACTCCTTCTAAACGACTAAATTTAATTTGTGTTGATTTGGTCCCTGCATGGTTTAGATTCACTATTGGACCCACTAAAACCATAAGGTGTAGGAGTTCGCCCGAGGTAAAAATTTAAAATTCGATATTTCACAATGAAACTCAATATATCCTATTAATATAACCCGAGTTCGTTATTATCAAAAAATGAGCGAAATCCGACAATTAGAAGTGGAGGTTTACCTGAAATCCGAAATTAAAAACTGACTAGCAACCACCAGTTTGGTTAGTCTCAGCTTACAAGCATACAATTTAATTAAGCTTTAATATTGTATTTATTTAGGTGTCGGGTATTAGTTAGTATATGGATATAAGCTGTATATTACGTACCCGTCTTTGTTTAATTTATTCATGTGAATTATGCAAATACAAATTAATTTTTAAAGACGAATAATTACCGAAGTGACAACTAGATATTTAAATTTTCCAGGAAAACTTATGCTTACAGAATAATATGATTTTGCTTCAATGTCTCATATGAAAATCTCATTTGGTTAATATGATCATGAACCAGATTTTTTAAAAGAAAAACTATAGAGACCTATGCATTTTTAGTACGTAATGTTTTCTTAAGGTAATGTGATCACATTGCAGGGTATAGGACGTCATTGAAGGATTACAAGTGTAACAATCCCACTTTTGCATACAATCGAAACGAGATATCAGCCGGGTTGTCAGCCTTGCATGACGACCGACTTTGCACCAAAAACATATGTATATTATATTTTTTATTGAATCTCCAATAATGCGAACCCTATTTCACGATCCGGTATGTTAGGGATTTAGTTACAAAACAATTAATTATTTACAGTAATTTAGAGTATGGTTAATTTCTAGCGTTACATAGTAACGTAATATGAATAAATTAATTAATAAATTAACAAACCAAAAAATTAACTCAAAATCTCTTAAAAATATAATGGATAAAGTCACACAGCTTCCTATAGCAACACTTCTTTCATAAAATATTTGACAAAGGCAGTTTAAATCTATTATATCAATAACCTAATTTTTTAATAAATTCATGTTTTTGGAATCAAATGCAGGAAAAAATGTACGTATAGTTCACATTTTAGTTAGAGACTGAGTTAACCGTAGAGACGAAAGTATTTGATAATCACCACCTTCCTCGGAAATCGAACCGAATTCTTTCTTGCTTTTAGTGTGTTTCTTTAAGCAGCCTCACTACAAAAAACTAAAATAGGAGATTAAAGAAACATAGTCCTCAACAAAATATGTTATCTCAGATTCGCAATCTACTTCATGAAGAACTGAATGACCCGTGGTTTATTCTGTTGGGCAATGTCCTCAAATTTTGTAACAAATCACAAACTCGTAAAAAGGAAACGTTGTGTAAAATTAATTTTGCATGCCATGTAGTCACAAGTAGAGTCATTCTGAATTATGAAATAATGAATAATTGCGAAATTGGTCGTGGTAATAAAATTTAATAACAGGTTTGCTTAAGTGTGGAAAACAATGTCTGAGTTTTAACGACCTCAATATATCAACACGTATATTAAGTAAAAAAACTAACTCACTGACACTATCGGAATTATATGTTCATGGCCACGCTCTCTACATATCCATAGCCCATCTCCTGTGTAATGTGCTTCCCTCAAATCATGGTTAATGTTATTCTCCCACTTCATTCTTTGTCTACCAACTGGGCATTTAACTTCTGGTTTTCCCACAACAAACTTCCATGCTCCTCTTTCATTCCCCAATCGTGCCATATGTCCTGCCCACCGCAGTCTACATGACTTAACTCTTCTTATTATATCTTGTTTCCTATAAAGATCATGTAGCTCACTGTTATGAAGTCTTCTCCATTCTCCTCTCTGTTCATCTCCTTTGGTAATTTTTTCTTAGGAATGTTATTTTCAAATACTCATAACCTTTACTCATCCCTTGAAGTAGTGCTCATGTTTCGCATCCATATGATATAATTGGAATAATAATATTTTTATATAATTCTAATTTAAGTGTTTAAAGGGAGTTGGTACGACAAGAGTCCTTGCAATGCATAATAGAATGCATTTCGAGGATTGAGCCTATGTTTAATTCATTTGTGCATCCCATTCGTATTTGTAATTATTGTTCCAAGGTATTTGAATTCAGCCACTTCTTCAAAATTTCCCTCATTTGTAATTAGCTGTCCATTTCCATAATATAATGTGTTTCCATGTGTTTACTTCCAGTCCCAATTTCATAGTGTTACTCAATAGAGTGTGCGTGTGGCCTTTAGTATCTGAACGTTTCAAGACGGATATTAGCATATCAGTATGTTATTTTAGAAAACTCTGTTTTGAAGTTATATTAAAAATAATAGTTTCAGAATATCACATTACAATACAATTATGAACAGAGACCAGCTTTAATTGATGAAGTCTGTTCATTATACAGAAAGAAGCTGTGCTGATAAATGTGTCTCTAGACCAAGGGAGTTCGCCGAACGTAACAGAGGAAATAGTACAATATCCATATCTGGAGGTAGAAATCGGGATGAGTTAGCTATCAAGTTATCTACGCATTAATTTTATCGCCTACGAAGCACACTATGAGGTCGGAATTCAAAGTAAAAAACCAGAGCTTTAATACAAGAAGTTTGTAACTATTAAAACAATTTGTACGAAATAACAATCTAATACGTACGTAGCTACTATTGAGTGTTCTACAGTTTGTTATTCACCAGAAGAGAAGCGGGAAGTGAAGAGGAGGATTGAGGAATTTACAGTGATATGAATATATATATATATTACAACTTCCGTAAATATAATTTTTACTTGTTGTTTCTGAACTAATTGTTAAATACGATTAGCATGGATATTAATGTTATATGCTGAGTTGAATAGTTGTTGCAGTGATGTTAGGGTTAGATGAGGATATTCAGACAGGAAGTATTATACATTAAAAGAACTGAATATTAAGATCAGAACAGTAAAACTGAATGTGGCAGCTTCAACTTCAATGTTTCTGGATTAATGTATACGATTTCTTTCATGTATTTGTACTAGATCCCTACCTGGTTTGTTTTCGTTCGTTTCCTCCCCTACAGCATATTACATTATAGTCACTGGTAGGGAAGGAGGTATCCCGGATCGTGTTGCTTTTACGCATCTGGTCACATTCCATCTGCTTCACTTATCCGGAGTAACACGTTAGGGCACAGGTCTTATTGCACGAACGAGGTATGTTTGTAGTGAATGCACTCTCGTCACATATGATCGAATCTTGACTAACTTGGTTGCAGTCTTAAGTCATTCTGCTCCTTAAGTTTGTCGACAATATCTAAATAAATGTAGCGATATGACTATCGTGGTTAAAGCGTGTGTAGCCCCGACTGATTCGAATCCTGGCGGTTCCCAAGCAGTAGTGTCGGTAGGCCATACCGGGTTTTTCCCCAGAGTTTCACCGTTCCCAGCATGCTCCACTAGCATGCTCCATTCCCCCTTCAACCCCTTAATGTAATTTAATGTCTCGTTCATTCATTTCATATTTATGTTCAACTCGTAAAATATAAGAAAAGTAGTTTGTTTGGAAATCCACAAGTGTTGAAATATGGGGATGAAATGGTGTCCCCCAGGGTACTGTCACATCACTCCGAGTCTGTGCAAAAAATAATAAAAGGCAAAATGGCCAATGAGATTGTTGTAGTCGCCCATCGCGGCCACAGGTACAACACAAAAATGGCGGTATGAGCCATGGAAGTAGATCCTGGTGTGTCGGATCCAGAAGTCGACATAATAATCATATGTATATTTTCATTCCATCCATCTCAAAATACTGGAATAATTCAATAGATCGCGATGCTCAGGGCAGGCGTTTCCTCCCAGACTGAATAAAGAACTAGGAACTATAACGATTGTATAACTAAAAATAAAAGATAAACAACTTACTCATACTTCCATAAACACATCTGACGGACTGTACTTTCACCGTTTAACACTGTAGTGATGAAACAAGAGAAAGTCAATAATACTCTCAATTCCAGTGAAGATAAAAATGCGGTACTAGTTATCAGGCCATGGAGACCCATTGAGCATGTGGATGCGAAGATCCCCAAGTATCAATCGACGAAACAATAGTTTTAAGATTTTGTCACTGCCATAGATCCTCTTTACTCATTAATAAAGAGGCAAACAAAATTACAAGGTCATACCCTGTCTCATTTAACAACTTTACGGTTTTATAAAAAGACCCGAATATGAATATCTGATACTGTAATATTCATAAAAACGGATCGAACATATGAATACACAGAGATAAACTTAATTAACAAATTTACAAGAAAAATAATAAGTGTAATGAATAAAAATTATGCGGACACATATAATTAATAAATTCTGATTATATGAATTACTTACCTAATTTTAACGGTAAGTTAACAATTAGTGTACGTTAAAACATGTGTTTTTTAAATTTACAATTTTGAATTATTTTGGTGATTTAGCAGTATTGGTTAAACGACTTTCATTTATTACATTGTTACCCTGATTATACAAAATTCACAACTGTTGGTTTATGCAATTATAAATGTTGGTTGGCATACACAGTATATTTGGGTTATATTACTTTTATTGGTATTTCATCTTGAAATAGTGCAAAAAATCTCAACATTACACATGAGTAAGTACATTGTGACCATTTTGTATCAGTTGCTGAAGGGTTAGTTGTTAGTGAAATTATGTAGACCTATGTTATAAAGATCCAAATTGTTTTACGGATTATTTTTTAAATTTCGAACTCAGCATTGCATCGACCATAAACATCTGAATTCATCCGTAAAACCTTATTTTCAATCCTGAGTAACGTAAATAACTATCCGAACAGGAATGCATAATTCTGTTACAATCATCATGTGAGCTCTTATACCTGACATAAATAAAGCACTTGCAGCACAACTCGCGACTTACGATCCTCTAAGTTGAACATTCTGCGAATGTAATATTCATAAATAAAATATCTAAACATTCCAAATTAAAACTGAATGATTCGTTAGTAAGACCAGTTTTACTAATTTTTGTGAGACTTCGATATTAAAAGAAAATGACCAAGAAAAACTTTCCGTGTTCGACAGGAAATTATTTAAGAGGATATTCGGACTAATAAAAGTCACAAAAGATTAGAACAAACAATGAAATAAATAAATTACAATTACAAATAAAACTATTGTAAATTACTTAAAAGTAGAGAGATTAATCTGGTTTGGGCATATTAACAGAATGTCGGAGAAAAACTGAAGAAGTTATATCGATGGAAGCCAAATACTACATGATTCGCACGTAGAACGGAGATCAGATGGGATGACGACATAATACAGAGTGTAAAAAATATGAGAATTAAAAACCGTTGAGTATAAGTAAGAAAAAGAATTTATGGAAACACATGATTGAGAAAGCCAGGTCATTCAAAAATGAGTTGTAGCGCCTGTAGAAGAAGAATTTGAGTGAAGTATTCAGTGTAGCGTTGTGCCCAACCAGTTCATTTCGAGAAGTAGTTCGTTCACTCGCATTCACTTTTGTGAACCATTCAATTCAACTAGTTCGTTCACAAAATTTAGCGTAGACCTTCATTAAAAAAAACACTTTCATTTATCTTTACCACATTCCCAACAGATGGCATAGCTATATCCATTCGGAATCCTCAGGGATCCTTCGCTTCAAACAGCATGAATATATGGGTCTGGAGGGGGAAGCAGAGAGAGACGAGGAGTCTCGGGTGACTTGACATTATAACCAACTTCATGGTAGATGTGGGTCTTAAAGATAAACAGAAATAATTCTGTAAATTCTATTTTAGTTAATTTGAGTATGAAAAATTCTAATATGACTGTTACCATACTTTTATTTTGTAATTATTTATATCTCCCTCTTTTTATTTTTATTATAACTGTATCATTTGCATAATTATATTTATATACAAATTTCCAAAGCTTACACATTTTATTTCAAGTTGTAATCATTAATAAACCAAGTTGTAACTCTATAATTAGACAAAATTTGTGTGGAGTATTTTAAAAATTTTAAGGAAGATATATTTTATTTTACTTTATATATATATATATATATATATATATATATATATATATATATATATTTGCATAATACTTATTTAAAAAGATAAAAAGCAAAATCGTACTATTGGCAATTGATGTTAATCTTTACAATCCCTAAACTAAATATATAAAGAGGGTGAATACTGGGTAGGCCAACAAAATTTAGCCTCGCATGTGCACTTTTACAGAATGGCTTCTAATTCGCGATCGAGAAAAAGTAATGAAATGTTGGGTTCCTTCGCCGATTTAGGCGATGGTAAAGCAAAGTGTAATTTTTATTCTAATACAGTTTCATTCAGAGGGGTATACTTATAAACTTGCACGGCATATTCGCTCTAAACATTTAGCAAGATAAGAGTTTTACTAAATTTTGCAATAGCTTTTTGAAAACCTAGTAAATTATGTTGTTTTAAAACTTGGATAAAATTAATTTTTATTTAATACTTACGGATTTCCAGAAAATAAAATGTAAAGTGATTGTAATATTAGACTATATTACATCTATAACGTTAATAATGCTGCGTATGAGTGATGACGTAAGCAAGAGGCGGGAGAGTGTCGTAATGGATGAATGAGCGTGTCAAATGTTGAGAGTTTGAAGTACTGAAGTGTTTAAAGCCAGTTCACTCTGTCAAGGTAGTTCGTTCCTCTAATCCACTTCATTTGGGCCATGCAGTTCGTTCTTTTGATACCAGTTCGTTCATCTAAGGCACTTCAATCTGGCAAAGTAGTTCGTTCTTCTACGATAATTCACTCTGGCCAGATAGTTCGTTCCTCTATGGCAGTTCACTCTGGCAAACTAGTTCGTTCCTCTCAGACACTTCACTTCGGCCAGGCATTACACTCGCTGCGGTACGATCGATATGGATCACTCTATGATATGTATGACGTAGGAAAGAGCTGGGGACATTCAAGATCGATGGGCGGAGAAATGTAGAGTAATCAACGAATAAGCGAAAGTTGATTTGAAGTGAGACATTCAGAGCTTCAAATAAAAAGTACATTTTAATTTCAAGTAAGTTAGTAGTGAACTCTGAACTGGTAAATTTCGACACTTCACAATAGTGAAGCGTTCTTTTTAAACGATTCACACTCGAATTAACCATCACTAATGCAGTGTGAAGTCAAACGTTGAACAGCAGATCAAGTGTCTCACCGTTTTCTTATTTTAAATATGTTAAAATTAATATAAAATGATGGACTATTCACCTGAAAGGTCAGTCTCCTCAACTTAATAATTATTTAACTGTAGCGCTTTCGGGAACTGTAGCGCTTTCAGTCTTCATGAAGATGTTAATGACAACGGGGTTAGATTAATCACCTTTGCCAAATCAAAGAATCTCATTGTTAAGATCACAACATTTCAGCATAAGGATATTCATAAATACACCTGGACGTCTCCAGATGGAGAAACTCGGAACCAGATAGATAATGTATTAGTGGACAAACGCTGGCACAGTAGCATCATCGATGTTAGATCAGTTAGAGGGACAGACTGCAATTCGGATCATCATCTGGTCAGGGTGAAAATCAGACAACGGCTATCGCTTATGAGAGGAACAAACGCTAAAGATGATTCTGTAAAATTTGAATTAAAAAACTTGAAAAATGATGAAATGCGGCAAGAATACCAAATCAAAATTTCTAATAGATTTGAAGTACTGGAATCTTCAGATGACAATGTGGCAAATGAAGAAGAAACTGATATAAATAAAGAATGGGAGGCTGTAGAAAGTATTGGTTGTTTAAAAAAAGAGGCAAAACAAGAAATGGTTTGATGAGGAATGTGCCGACATTGTAAAGGAAAGAAATATAGCAAAAATGAAATGGTTACACGAGCCAAATGAGGTAAATTTAGAGCAATTGGGTAGTATTAGACGGGAAACCACCAAGTTACTAAAGAGTAAAAAGAGGGAATATTTGAGAGACAAGATTAATGATCTTGAAATGAACGCAAAAAATAGGAACATTAGAGAATTATATCAGGGAATTAGTATAGAGAAGAAAGGTTTTCAGGCTAGAACAAATATAATTCGGAATGAAAATGGGGATATGATTGCAGATTCCAGGAGTATATTAAATAGATTGAAAAGTTACTTTAATCAGCTATTAAATGTACATACAGAACAGGACATTGAGGAGGATAATTTACAGACAGCAGAAATGCTAGTCGCTTGAACCAAGTGCATTAGAGGTTGAAATGGCGATTGAAAAATTGAAGATGTATAAAGCATTAGGTTCAGATGAGATCCCAGCAGAACTGATAAAATCAGGGGGAGAAAAATTGATGGACAAGATATGCTGGTTGCTTAGTATGATTTGGGAAAAAGAAGCTCTTCCAGATGAATGGAAGGAATCAATTATCGTACCAATTTATAAGAAAGGAGATAAAACTGATTGCAACAACTACAGGGGCATCTCATTACTTTCAACTTCGTACAAAATTCTAACAAATATATTAGTCAGCAGACTTACTCCCTATATTGATGACATTCTAGGAGATCATCAATATGCATTTAGAAGAAACAGGTCTACAACAGATCAGATTTTTAGTATAAGACAGATTTTAGAAAAGAAATGGGAGTATAATGGTACTGTATATCAACTATATGTAGACTTCAAAAAAGCATATGATTCAATTAAGAGGGAGAAGTTATATAGTATCCTGCTGGAGTTCGGAATTCCTAAAAAGTTAGTTAGACTTATACAAATGTGTCTAAATGGCACAAAGAGTAGGGTACGAGTAGGCAAAGAGTTTTCGGACACTTTTGAAATCCAGAATAGGTTGAAGCAAGGAGATACACTATCTCCTCTACTATTTAATTTTGTACTAGAGCATGCCATTAAATTTTTAGAGAATGAGGAAGGCTTACAACTCAATGGTATTAATAAGCTGTTAGTTTATGCTGATGATGTAGTATCATTGGCCGATAGCGAGAAGATACTAAAGGACAACACACACACACTATTGAGTAACACTAAGAAATTGGGACTGGAAGTAAATATCAATAAAACTAAATATATGGCCACACATAGAAATATATTATATAATGGAAATGGACAGCTAATGACAAATGAGGGAAATTTTGAGGAAGTGGCTGAATTCAAATACCTAGGAACAATAATCACAAATAGGAATGAGATGCACAAAGAAATTAAACATAGGCTCAATTCTGGAAATGCGTGCTATTATGCATTGCAGAGACTCTTGATGTCCCAACTCCTTTCAAAAAATGTTAAACTGAAAATATATAAAACTATTATTCTACCAGTTATGTTATATGGGTGCGAAACATGGACTCTTACTTTAAGGGAGGAAAGGAGATTATAAGTATTTGAGAATAAAGTACTTAGGAAAATTTTCGGACCAAAGAGAGATGAACAGACAGGTGAATGGAGAAGACTACATAACAATGAACTACATGGTCTTTATAGAAAGCCAGATATAATAACAGTCAAGTCTCGTAGACTGCGATGGGCAGGACATGTTGCACGTATGGATAATGAAAGACTTGCATGGAAGCTTCTTGTAGGAAAGCCAGAGGGAAAACTCCGAGTTGGTAGACCAAGAATGAGGTGGGAGAATAACATTAACTATGATTTGAGGGAAGTTAATTAAACAGGGAATGGTTGGAAAGGATTAGCTCAGGATAGGGATGTATGGAGAGCTTATGTCCGCGCGGACATGAACCTACGGGTTCGATAGTGCCAGTGAGTAAGTAAGTAAGTAAGTAAGCGCTTTCTGGACTTGTCCCATCATCTGCAGGATTCAAAACTTGTGTTTCACTGAAGATCTGGTAGAGGTGTTTACATGTATTGGGTTCGTTTTCGTTTATCAGGCTGTCGTTGTTGTGAGCTGCTTTCATGATTTCCATCTCTTCGAGTACGTTTACTTCGCTGGATTATTATCTCTGTGCATTACTGTTAGGGTGTTTTCAATATTTAACATGGGATGTCCTTCAAAGATAACGTGTTTTGCATAGGTTGATTTCCCTTCTGCGTGAATGAAGTCTCGAAAATGTTCTTTGAATCTGATGTTAAAACTCCTGTTTGTCCTTCCTATATAAAATTTGTTGCAGTCCTTACATGTCAGTTTATAAACTCCTTTGCTGTTGAAAATGTTATTTTCTTCAATGTTATCGATAAACAAAAACGAGCCCGATACATGCAACCCCCTCTACCAGATCTTCAGTGAAATACCAGTTTTGAATCCTGCCGATGATGGGACAAGTCCCGAAAGCGCTACAGTTAAATAATTATTAAGTTGAGGAGACGGATCTTTCAGGTGAATGTTCCATAATGTTATATTCATTTTGAATAATACCTCAACGGAACACATCATGAATCTTATAAAAGTTGATTAAATATGTTAGCTTGACGTATATTTATGTACTTCAATTCTAAGATATAAAATACGCACGAATCCAACTAGAATATATTCTTTTGGCAACACATATAATTGTAATATCGGAATAAATTAATTATAGAAGCGAAAGTTAAAATTTCATTATAATGTTTACGAATTAGGGTATTTGGACTGGTTCAAGCACATTTGTTTTTCTATGTAAGTTATATGTGTCCATATTTCAGGGAATGATAAAATATATATATATATATTTACATATTTCAGAAAATATCACATAGATTTACATAAATGAACATTATTTTAAATATGATCCATATTTTATGGTTCCAAAGACTTATCAGATCATTTAAATTTTATTTTATTTGTATCTGTTTTACGAAGCTGTAATCTTGAATTTCTGTGGAATATTGACAACAATTTGAGTTGTTATATGCACATTTTTTGCATTATTGCTGAGCCTTCTCTGTCAACCCCTTGTGACAAAAGGATTTCTTATACCTGACCACAACATTTCTGGTCAAGTAAGTAGGTCACTGGATTCAAATATATACTTCAGTGCATCTTCAATGTCTTTTATATATTTGTACATTCCGTTTATGAAATAGTTAAAACGCTACCAGATCGTAAATCATCAGTAAAATTATAACTGTATGTAAGATATTTTCTAAATGAAGCTCTGTAAACAAATGTTTTCCAGAAAATATCTGCTTTATTTCTATTAAAAAATGGTCCATATTTTTGTCCAAAATTTGAGAATCTATAATCCATATCTATTCCATATTTTGAAAAACTTAATGCATATGTATGTACACTTATCGACAAAAAGAATGGGCCGACTCTTGATCTCGAAAATTTCAAGTTCTATCGCGCAATTCACAGGAGTAAAATAATTGCATAGTAGAGCTAAAAATACGTTGCCCTTTTTCTTTTGAACGGTATTCTTCCACGCCCAACTAACCAGCGAACGCTTAGCTCAGTGCTTAGTGGCTTGATTCTTAACCGAGAGGTCACAGGATTGATTCCCGGTGAGTTTAAAATTTTAATTGTTATAATGCTTTGTATTTTCTATGTATGTCCATTCTTAAAGAAAAAAACCGTACTAACTATTTGGAAGAATTGCTATCTTTTATTATTAATATTATTTATTTATTATTTATTTATAAACAGGTTTACAGTGTCATAAAACATCTTCCTATGCCCAAAGCTTTTTAAATTGTTATCTTCTTTCTCCATTCTTCTCTATCTTCTCATTCCAATTCTTCCAGACCTAGATCGCTCATACCTCTTCTTACATCATCAATCCATTTAAATCTAGGTCGACCTCTTTTTCCTTTTCCAGGTGGAATCCATTCCATGGCTTGTCTGGGTAATCTTTTCTCTGGCACCCTACGTATATAACCATACCATTCTAGTTGCCTGTTTCTCACAAAATCTAATATTGGTATTTGGACTTTCATTGGTTGTAAGATTTTATTTCTGATTTTTTTTTTTTTTTTCCAATTTACAATGTCTAGTTGAGCGTCTGAAAAAATCCATTTCAGTAGACATGAGCTTTAAACTCAAATTTTTATTCAACTGCCAAGTTTCTGCACCATATGTTAGCGTGCTTCCAATTATGGATTTATACATTTCTAATTTGGTATCTATTCTTATGTTCATATCCCTCAAAACTTCGTTTATCATTGTTATTATCGATCTGCCCTTTTGAATTCTATATTTTATGTCATTTTCTTGGGTACATTTTGAGTTAATTTTGATCCCCATGTAATTACATTCTTGTCATCATTCGATACATCCCATTACTATTATTATTATTATTATTATTATTATTATTATTATTATTATTATATTATTATTATTATTATTATTATTATAGATGGTGGATAGTAATGATAATATTTTTATTATTATCTATAATCTTTGATAATACTACTAATACTAAAAATAATATATTCTTATTATTATTTATTACTATTGTCCATCATCTATGGGCTATAATTATACTGGACTTGACATATATAAACTCATCATCATCATCATCATGAACAAATTCGTTTTAGGCCATGTGGCCTGTACGGTAAACTTAGCGAAGATGGTCTTGATCTTTCCACCGATGTTTTGGTCTTCCTTGGTCCCTATATCCAGTTGGGGTATATTGGAATGCCAATTTTGGAAGTCTATTTCTTGCCATTCTTCTCAGATGATATATAAACTAATTATATAAATTGAAGGTTGAAACTTTTTCCTCACTAATACATAATAAATAAATAATCTAAAAAATATGTGAAGTTATATTATATTTTATTACACACATTTATAGCATTATTATTATTAAAACATGTTACTTAACACACAATTAAATTTATACCAGTAGCTAAATAGTGTTACAGAGTTCAAAGGCAGGAATTAAATGTTATAGGATGTATTTTGCGAAAATACAAATGATTAAAAAAAATTGTCGGAGTAATCGAACCCTGGCATTCACATAGATTTCAGCTTGTTGTAAGTAGTTTAAGGATCTAGGCTATTCGAACATCGAATACAAGTTGCCTTGTTTACTTTTGGACTATGAACGAGAGTTGAAATTTATTTAAAATGTCGCAATTTGGGTAATATTACATTTGTCGAACACTCGTAGATATCCAGAAACCTGTCTACTTCGCTGTTCTTTAACTATTTAAGACGATTAAAACCAAATACAGCGTATTTATAACATTTAACAATGCGTTACCTCGTGAACCGCAGCTATGTCTTTTCGAGCATGCGCAGTGGGTCATAACAGGAACTCTGCTTTTTGAAGCGGCTCATGCTTTTTGTCGCTAAGTGTAAATATTTAGTCATTTCTATTACATATAAATCCTAGTTAAAGTTTTAAGAATTGTACGAGTAAAACAGTACCTGTGACAGTAATAAGTGGGTACCATTGACATACACGGGGATACAAACACAAGAGCTAACAAAAATCCTCAAAAAATGATAAAAACATAAAAATTGCCTACAGAACAAATAACAAACTAAATAATACAATTTGAAATGAAATAAATGAAACGAAGATATATAAAATAAAGGAGTTTGTAAATTGAATTACAATAGCTGTGACAAACTTTATATTGGAAAAACTACTAGAAACTTCACGACAAGATATAATAATTTTCAGAGATTTCCTGACGAATGAAGGTAAATCCAGTTTTTCAAAACTCGTAGTAGACGCAGGACATCATTTCAACACAACAGACAATGTACTATCGATCCTGCATAGGGAAAACGATACATCGAAAATCAACGTTCTCGATGAGTTTGCAAATTATCAAGGAAACCTCAAATAAACAACTGCTGAATGAGAACGTGCCCAGCAATATAAACCCTCTGTAGAAAATAATTACCAACCACACAGTACCAAAATTAAAGCAGAAGATGATACTCAAGTTATCGAAGGGTCTCCTATAAAACAACACTCAAAATGATTGAGGACGACTGAGATACAGGTACTGTTTTATCATTTTTAAAACTCTAACACAGTGGCCTCAACGGAGTTTTGTAATGCATTTTAAAATCTTGACACAAATCGTAGATCAGAATATCAGGTTTTGGCCATCCGATCAGTTCCATTCCAATTGTTAACTGAATCCCAGAATTGTTTACTCAAGCGTCGTTTCAGTGCCCTTCATCTTGTTGTCCTACGGGATCCTAACTGCATAATTTTCTTGGAATTCGATTTGATGACATTCTCTCTACATGTTCTTGCCGCACTTTTGTATAACTGTGTATTACGTCTACTTAATTTAGAATGTTCTAATTTGTTTGTTTTGTTTATGGTCCAATAGTGTATGTCCGGCTAGTACCCTCAACAACTTCGTTTCCTCTTTCTGATCGTAAACTTCTGAGCTAGGATGATATGGCCATAGGTTTGTACAATTTTCTGCCGTTAAGGTCCTGAAAAGTTTATTTTCAACTTCTCTATTATTTTTTATAGTATTAAAATATTTTAAATTAAATTCAGTAATATATTCATAAAGTCATTGGAATAATTTTGGAACCAAAAAGAGACGAACAGACAAGTGAATAGAGAAGACAACGTAACAGTGAGCTACATGTTCCATATGCAATATGAACGGTTGCATTTCAGAGACTGCGCTGGGGAGGACATTGAGCACGAATGGGGAATTAAAAAAGGGACATGGAATCTCCTTATAGGTAAACCAGATAGAAAGTGTCAAGTAGTTAGGTAAGAATGAGGTGGGAGAATTTTATTAACTGTGATTAGAGAGAGGTAAATTATGCAGAGGATGGTCGGAAAACATTAGCTCAGGATAGGAATACATGGAGAACCAATGCCCGTTCAGCCATGAACCTATTGATTAGATAGTGCCAGTGAGATAGTTATTTAGTTTGCATGACAATGTAGAGTCTTAATATTCAAAATGGTTTACTTGTTTTAATGTTTATATAATAATACTGGAACAAATAACTCATCTTAATTATCTGAGAATTAATAGTGAACTAGTGATCTCCAAGTTAAGAAACTAAACGAGCACACCCTAACACTTATCTATAACATATTAGCTCAAAATACTTAATGATAGAAGATACAGTTCAGCAATCAAAGGAAGTCATTCAAATCAGAAGAGTCCTTCAAGGGGACCCTTTTAGTCCTCTCCTCTTCAATGTAATGATAGCAGATATGACCCAGATATGCTACCCATCAATAAAAATGTATAAGTACGCAAATGATATGGCACTCGGAGCGACAGATAAGGAAGAACTGCAAGAAATAATAAACAATCTCGCATCGTGGGCTAACAAAAATGACTTCGACATAATCCTTGAAAAACGGTACAGATGGTATTCGGATAGAGTAGTCAACTGGTAGACGGCGACCACATTTAACTCCAGGGCAGCCTGTTGCAAATCGCAAACGCCTTCAAATATCTAGGAGTAACACTCCAAACAACAGTCAAATCTTTTAGAATTCATACGAAAAGAGAGAGCGTTAGCTGCTATAATGGAGCACTGACTCGGTCACTTTTCATCATACACGACACAGAAAACATCACACAACTGTCACTTGCAACAGACATGCAATTTTTTGAGGCCAAAATATTTCCCATCTTAACGTATGGAATACAAATCGTATGGACTGACCTCAGCTATGGAGGCTTAAACACCTTAAAGGCCGCAATGGGGATCTCGAAATTTGCTCCATCTAGACTTGCATATGAGTTAGCACTGGAATCGTTCCTCGTGGAAGATCTACGCACAAAGTTCCTGCTATCAGCTACTACACTGGAAGTTACATTGAAGGAGATAAGAAAAGATAAGAGAAAAAAAAATACCGGATGATTTTTACGCAACATATGCTAGATCAATCGAAATTGGACTGGACCAAACAAAAATATACGCAGTGCAGTAACAAGACTAGCAGTGCATGGATATCACCACAAAGTCTGCAAAATTTCAAACTATCGTGATCGTCAATGGACTGCGTATGTAAGCTCTGTGATAGACCGTGTGCAAGATACCAATTCAGTGTCTGTCTAAAGAGAACAAAATCGTTGCTGGCGTACAGCACAGAACAAATCTAATGCACATTTGCGCGCGCTTCTTTCTATTACTATTAATGTAAGCTAGTGAGGTAGTTTGTTTGATAATGTAGAGCCTAAATATTCAAAACTTTTTATATTGTTTATATAAAAATATTGAAACAAATAACTCACCTTACGTATTTGAGAATTTATGTAATTTGTGACATAGGTAACGAATTTTAAAAAATTGAACAAATTTCACTCTGTTTGAGGCACAATAAGCAGAACGTTTAATAAAAGGTACCTAAAAATATAAAAAATGTTTAAATATTATAAGGTAATGGTTGTGCCTATATCCATCTTCATAAGCGAATGTTGGATGTTATATGAAATAAATGGAATTACTATTCAATCAGCTCAAAAAAGAATCCTCCAATGAGTAAACGGATGTTGGATTTGATACGTAATTAAAATATAGGAGCAGGGTTAAATATATACAGCCTTAGTGAGAACATATAAGAGTACTAACAGAAACGCCCACTTCAGTCGCATGAATAACACAGTATCCCGGCTCTGATGAATATTTTCGATCATAATTGTAGGTCTATAAGAGATTTTGGACACATGAACCAGAAATAGCCTTAATTCTGTGTATATAATAATAATAATAATAATAATAATAATACTTTATTTATTCTGGCAGAATTAAGGTCATAAGGCCCTCTCTTCCACTGAACCAGCACAAATATAAATAAATATTTGACAAATATAGATATACACTATACTAATTATAAACAGTTAAAGATACAATAATGTAGCAATGTAAATGTCATGTACAAACAACATTTTATAGGGTAATAACAATAATGATACGATGATAATAATAATAATAATAATTATTATAATTATATAAATATGATACATTATACGAGAAACACCAATTAATATATATATATACCTTACACTGGATAATAACGAAGTCGAGTTTAGAGCAAATATAAATTTATATTTCTTTTAAAAGATGCCAATGTCCGGCAGCCCCTTATTTCTTGTGGTAGGGAATTCCAGTTGCGAGAAGTGAAGATGGTATATGACATGGAGTGATGTGATGTCCTATGTTGCGGTATATTAAGCAAGAGACTATGTTGTGATCTTGTGTTTAAGTTATGGTTTGAGGATAGATACTGGAAACGGGATGATAAATAATTGGGAATCGAGGTATGTAGGATCTTAAATAGGAGAATTAGACAGTGCGATTTTCTTCTCTCTTTTAGATGTAGCCATGACAATTCGTGGAATAATGGAGAAATGTGATCGTATTTTCGAACATTAAATATGAATCTGATACACATATTATTGATACGTTGCAGTTTGTCCGACAATCCGTCACTTATGTCAGTTAGTAGAACGTCACAGTAGTCAAAATGCGGCATCACTAAAGTTTGGATTAAAATTCCTTTAAGAGTTGTAGGAAGAAAGTGTTTAAAAGTCGCTTTAGGGAATGCATTATGGAGAAGATCCTTTTAGATGTTGTTTTTTACTTGCACATGCCAATTTAAATTAGAATCTAAGTAAAAATCCAAGTTTTTAACGACGTCGGTATAAGGAATTTGTTCATTATCTAATATGACAGCCGGCATATTGCCATTGTTTATGAAGTGTAATAGCCTTGGATGTTCGATAATTATTGCTTGCGTTTTGTTTACATTTAATTTCAGCCCATATTGTCTGGACCATAAAGATATATGCCTGAGGTCAGTGTTTACTTTGTCAATATATTCATTAATTTCGTCAGGCCTAAAGTGTGTGTAAATCTGTAGGTCGTCGGCGTAAAGATGATGCTTGCAGTTTTTGTATTTCTTGGTCACGTTATTAATATAAATCGAGAAGAGAAGAGGAGCGAGGACGCCGCCTTGAGGTACCCCTTTCCTCACCAAGCGCCAGGAAGAAATGCGATTATTAACAGAAACTGATTGCTGACGATTAGTGAGGTAAGATCTAAACCAATCAAGTTTTCCGACAGATGTAGTGTCTTTAGTCTCGCTAGCATTAAGTCTATATCTACTGTGTCAAAGGCTTTGCTGTAGTCGAGTAGGACTATTGCGGTGAGTTTGCTTTTGTCCACTGAGTCTCTTATGTTCTCTACAATGTCAAGTAGTGCAGTACTTGTGTGATGTCCTGATCTAAAACCAGACTGATGCTTATCAAGTAAGTCGTGTGTGATGAGGTAGTCTGTTAACTGTGAGTGTATTATGTGTTCCAGTGCTTTAGATAAACAGGGAAGAATACTAATTGGTCTATAATCATCGAGTGTTGTGGGAGTGTTTGATTTCGGTGTAGGACGAACTAGAGCCATTTTCCGGAGTCTGGGATAGGTCCCGGTCATTATAGAGGCATTAAAAATGTGGTTTATTGTTGGGAGAATAATGTCAATTATTTTTTGCAGGAGAGTTATTGTTATATTATCTGTTCCTTGTGCTTTAGATTTAATACGTAATACTGCTCTTTTGGCGTCATCAGGTGAGATATAGGAAAAAAAGAATTTGTCTCGTGTAGGTTGGGAATATGACATTAGTTCATCTATTGTCTGTTGTTTGTGTTGTGAATTGTTGTCAGTAGGGAGGCGGGTAAAATGGTCATTGAACTCATCTAGTGGTAGGTCAGCTGTTTCTACCTGTAGTTTATTTTGACAGAGGCCTATTGATTTTAAATTTTTCCATAGGCTATGTTAGATGAGTTGGACATAGATTGTGTAATAATCGTATGGGCATATCTTAGTTTTGCATTCCTGACAGTCTGGTTGACTTTATTCCTCAGATGTTTGTATGTCTATAAGTCTGTCATGAGGAACAGCCAAATTGTCTAATTCGTACAATGATATGGTGATTATATATCATGCATAAAAAACAGAAATTTTGTCAAAATAAACTATGGGGTGATTTTATTCTTAGCTCATGATCTGGAAATATTCACAATATGAAGAGTCTCTTGATAGTTGAAGCATTCAGAATATTCAGTATGAATATTTCTTTACGATAAATGTGGTGAATAATGTGAATACACAAATAACACAATCAAGAGAGAAGTAGGGATGATATAACTAACAAATCTGTTTCTGTGAGAGCACAAATCGCAGGTTCTCAATGAAACTGGTAACAGAAAACATAAAGTTTATTTTATTGCTCTCAATCATTGCAATCAAATTATACATCAAATTATTATTAAAAATTCTATATCGAATTAATATAAACAAATTCTCTATCAAACTATTATAAATTATATATTGAATTATTATAAAAATTCTTAATGGAATTATTATAGACAAATTATATGTAGAATTATTCCAAACAAATTCTATATTGAATTATTATAATATATATATATATATATATATATATATATATATATATCAATTTTAATATATAAAAAATTCGTGACACGTTCTTTGTCCGCGATGGAATCCTAAACTACTGAACCGATTTTAATAAAATTTTGCACACTGTGTGCAGTTTGATCCAACTTGAGACTTAGGGTAGTTTATAACTAAATTTATAGTCGCATTATTTCTTTATTGCAAATTATTTGTTTATTATTTAACAAAGAGTTATAATTATCTGTGAGTTCCATACGATTCTAACAAATGACGGTGTAATTATCTGTGAGTTCCATACGATTCTAACAGATGGCGGTGTAAGGTAATTTGGTAAGGAAATTGGTTTATTATTTAACAAAGAGATATACAGATTGCTGTGCTTTTTGTTGCAACCGCGAATTTAAATTGAATTACAAATATTGATTACTTCATAATTTAAGTGTGTTCAGGTTTATTTTATTTTCAATATTATTAATTTAGTTTTAAGTAATCTGGCTAAAAAGACAGCAACTTAATTAAAATTTTTAACGTATACCATAGCCACAGTAACGCGTGGCCGGGACTTCTAGTATGTATGTATGTATGTATTGCGAACTGTTTACTTAGCTCTGGTTCAATCGATAATCCAATACGGAATATTAGGTTGGGGTGAATCACAAATTCTATTCTTTCTCTCTTAACATTACTACAAAAACAAATCTTAAAAATCTGCTTACAGAAACCTTTAGATTACCCTACAAATTTAATTTATTTAGAATTCAACGTACCAAATATTAAACAAATATTCTAGCATAGATTGCTTACTTATTTTCATAAAAATAAAAACGAATTTAATGAGCACAAGCGAAGTTTTTACAGTACCAGACAAAATACTACTTCTTTGCTACTGTTCCAAAATGTTATAACTTACAACTTCTGGGTCTATACATAGTAGATATGTAGGGCCCAAATTATATAATGAATTAATTAGATCCAATCCAGAACTAAGTAAACTAAACACAGCTAGTTTTAAAGAAGCAATTAAATTAATTATATTTAATTAATTAAGTGAATAAAATTAATAATTTGAACATTTTAAAATAATAAATATAAAGCATCTATTTTTACTTATATTATTATAAATCAATATATAACTAATTAGTTTCTTCTGTATTATTGGTTATAATCCATTACATTATATGATTTATATTATTTTATGTAAATAATTCTCCATTCCATTAATTCTTATGTTAGAATAAGTCTTATTCCCAATACATTATTATTTTTTATTTGTATGTGTCATAATTTATGTAAAACTGAAACTGGCCCCTAACTTTAAATGTATATATTCTATTTATATTATTCATGTAACTGAACTGCACCCGAGCACGAGCATTTGCTCATTCGGGTGTCAATACTGTATATAACATTTATTTGTAAGTAAAATTTATTCTTATTCTTATTCTTATTCTTATATAATTATTATAAAAATTACAGAACTGTTATAAACAAATTCTATAAATAATTATTATAAACAAATTATATATTGAATTATTGTAAAAAAAATTCTATATCGAATTAAAAAATAAATCATAACGAAATTTAGAATGTTACTCAAACTCCATGTACAGAGATATCATCCAGAGGTAAATGAAGCAATCTGCGTATATATAAATTAAAAATATACATTTAGATACATGTTCTTCTTTCCCACCACAAAAATGGAAAACGTTTTTCAAACTTTTTGTACAAAAATGGCATGTAAAGGAAAGTGCACCCAACTGCCATCTAAAAATATAGGCCTGCGGTTGACACCAAAATTAAGATTACTGCGCATTCCACGAGAGAGCTGTGACGAGTACCATATTTGTACGCTCATTAGAACGTCTTAAGCAACATTATAAATGAGGTGTCAAATTCATTTACACCTCGTATCGTTGAATGGAGTGGTGATGTTCATTTGTGACAGTTTGTGTTCATCACATCAATGATCGAATGGTAAGTCCTTCAGGGTACTTTATACACACGGTCATTTGAAAATGTAAAATACCTTCGTTTTCTTTAAAAATTTAAATATCTTGTGTAATATATGAGTACAGCGTTGTGATTAATTCCGCCTATTTTTTTCACACATTTAAATATATTGAGTAATGTAGCATTTCAGATAATTTCAGTGCAACGTGTAGTATCGGGTTCACTTTGTTATCACAGACTTAGTTGAGCTCAGTAGAAACACGTTTCCTGTGTGAGGTGTTTTATGGGTTTATCTCACATTTCAGGCAAACACCATTTGGACATTATAATCATCCTATCATATTTGTTTTATTTAGTATTAATGTATGAAAGAATTTTGTGTATCATAAATGTTCGTGTTGTCTCGGAGGTAGTCCTGGAACTCACATTATCGTTCATCCGAGAAGTCACTACATGTCCTTCTGTGATCGAAAAAATAAGTAATTAATTCAGATTTGAAAATCGTCTCATATCAGGCCCTAACCCACCAAGATCCTGGAGACTTGGGGCATCTAAATGTGCCTGTGAATAGGAAAGGAGAGTGCACACGAAGACTGTGTAAATTCTTAGTTGTGTACGTTCACTGATCTCTAAACGTTTTATCAGAATGCTGTGGGTAATATTGCATTATTTAAATCCATGATGGACCAGTAATTGTCAATAAAAATAATGAATATCATATAAATTTAAGTCTCAAACTTTGATAGAGCGGTCCTTTATTAGGAATTGGAATTACGTAATAGCTCGACTATGCGAAATATGATATGAGAGCAAATGACTATCAGTAAGGAGTTCGAATACTTCTACTATTCTCGCTCGCGCTACATTGTACTGAGTGATTATATCACAGAACATACCGTTACAATTGAAAGTGAAACTTTGACAAATGTTATTAATGTTTGATCCCTATTAGGTTCGTCTTCCGGGCATATAGGCCGTGGTCCAGTCGTTCTTCTACTCGACGTTTCGTCTACTGCTGCGGTAGACATCTTCAGGAGATACTGCGTGCTCTCTGTGAACTCCTCAACAGTCGGCTGCAGACTGGCTGGTCGTTGGAAACTCCCTCCCTATTTATAGGCACGCCCCTGGTGGAGAGGCGGTTTTCTGCGCGGTCCGTGTTGCGTGCTGTTTTGTCCAGGCTGTCGCTAGCAGAATTCATAGGCTTCGTTGTCGTATTGTGCAGTGCCGGGATCCAGATTTTGTTTATCTTCATGGTTTCTTCTTTTTTGTTAAAGGAATTTTTGTGTTTATATATTTCAATGGCTTCTCTGTACAGTCTGGTGTAATAATGTGATGTTTGGGACAATACCTGTGTTTCTTCGAATCTTATTATATGTTCTTGGTTGTTCATCCAGTGTTCCGCTACGGCTGATTTTTCCTTTTGTTTTAGTCTGCAATGCCTCTTGTGTTCTTGCAATCTTGTGGTAACCATTCTTTTGTTTGTGCCGATATAAACCTGTCCACAACTGCAAGGGATGCGATATATACCGGCAGTACTTAACGGATCTCTTGTATCTTTGGCTGGGCGCAGTATATTGCTGATTTTTTGTGTTGGCTTGTAGGTTGTAGATATGTTATATTTATTTAATATTCGACCATTCTCTCCGTTATTGTCTTGATATATGGTAGGTACACCTTACCCTTAGCCTCCTCCTTGTTCCCGTTTTCAGATTTGTATTTATTGGGATTTATGGCTCGGCGAAAATCTGTTTTGCTGTATCCATTGGATTGAAACGCTGCTTGGAGAGCAGAAAACCGCCTCTCCACCAGGGGCGTGCCTATAAATAGGGAGGGAGTTTCCAACGACCAGCCAGTCTGCAGCCGACTGTTGAGGAGTTCACAGAGAGCACGCAGTATCTCCTGAAGATGTCTACCGCAGCAGTAGACGAAACGTCGAGTAGAAGAACGACTGGACCACGGCCTATATGCCCGGAAGACGAACCTAATAGGGATCAAGACGCCGGCCGTGAAAGCCTACAGTTATACATTATTAATGTTTGCTTGAAAGTAGATACTCATCGGCAGATCCAATATGAGAGCCGCAAGCTCTCAAGGTTACGTGTTACTACCAATTTGAAAACTACAGAAACGTCGGGTCCGGCCTAAGGGGTATAATGCTTGCGTCCGGATATAATATTCTGGATTTTAATCCCAGCTTGTACGGATGGACTGTTTCAGACAGAAGAAGTTTGAATACAGCAACAACATAGAACTGAAATAAAATCTTGTGTTTCGTATCGCAGATTTATATCACGTAAAACAACCTCGAGAATGAAGTAAGAACATCTGAGCAAAATTTTAACTTTCCTCGTTTTGAATCGCGATGTTAATGGCATGAAGTGGTAAAAAATATTTAAAAACTACTATTTTCTACAATTATCATGTTTGTATGAACTCAGATATGGAATTATGGTATGTCTGTCTGTGTGTGTGTGTGTGTGTTTGTCTGTGTGTGCGTGCGTGTGTGTGTGTGTTTGTTTTCCAATGTCAACACTTCATTTTTTCGTACTTAATATTTCGCGCTAGGCAGATAGATGGCGCTAATGTAGTACATTGTCAAATAACACATACTTTTGCCAAACCATATGAAATGTAGGGAGCTTGTATTGTGTTCACATATGATAGAATGATGAACGCATATTTTGTATCTGTGGGTTGTGTATTTTATAGGAGGGATGGTAATGAAGAGAAATGATAATGTAAAACTCCGTGCCGACACATAACCTATTCCTGTCGGAAAACACCAATAATATCTCCAAGCTCAACAAGACTATTTCTTTCTGGGAATAATATAAACAGTACCACATACCTTTCCAAAATACTTAGTATGGGTGACTTTGAAATTCAATCGAGATGGTGAAAAATTTACCTATTAAAAAAATTGTACATCGCCACCTCCTAGCCCCAAGATTGAAAACTTTATAATTAAAATGTACAATACCGCCCGGTATCAAACCCTGACCCGCTAGTCTGCAATTATGTTATATATCGCGATGTATTATGGAGCTGTTAATTAATCAAACCAAAAAAAAAAAACATCCGTCCTACACCTTGGCGTAGTCGGTATTCCGATGGAAATGCTACGATTCACGGCGGAATAAGGAATTTAAATATCTTCTATAGATCTGAATGTCGTATCACATATTCTGTTGTTCTGTACTTTCTTCGACATTGAACCACGTCCAGGGAGGTCCTCCATTGTGTTCCTCTTAAATGTGTAGTTCAGTGTTCTTGCTTATAGGTCCTTGGCATTGGCTTGTAAGACTCATAAGGGGCGTTAGTCCTACAAAATAAAGAAACGGTAAAACTAATGAAAAATAAATAAGGAAGTAAATAAATAAACATTTAGCGTCTTTAGTTCTGAAGTGAATTACGCATGGCAAGACGTGTGTTTTGTGTTTAATGTATATCTAGAGCGCAAAATAACTTTTGTTTTCGTAACAAAAGTTCTAATCTTTCAAATTTAAGCCCTTCATTAAAAATATGGACCATTTCTACATTTTCATATTTTAAGAAAACTACACTTTCATTGATTGTTACACGTACTTTATATAAAATACCACGAATGGGAAACATGAAAACAGATCGCAGGAAATGTGCTTTTTTTTTGGAGAAGGTCCGTTATTTATTTAAAAATATAGGTTATTAAACTACTGGAAACACATATAAAGATGAATCAAAAGTAGACAAGATTCCGTGTTTTACTGCAAGTTCATTTGGAAGTACTTGTGGGAATCCAAAACTGATTTGCTTAATTACATATATTTTTTGTGTTGAGTTTTCAAATATCAAAATAATTTGTCCGTAGAAGATAGACACATGCTGTCGTGGATTTTTATAGATTTTTTAGATATTCAATTCTGTGTACATAAATTTGGCGTATTTGCCATGGTTTACGCAGCGTAAGCCATTTAAGCGTCCAAAAAGCTACGTTTTAAATTCATCCATGCACTTTTTTTTAGTCCGGCCCTATAACATTATTATTTACGGTAATATGTTATATATGTCAATTGTCCCAGAAATATTATGTAAATGATGGTGAAAACCCCGTTCAAATCGGTCAAGTAGATTTAGAGTCCACAAAGGACAGATTCACACTCATTATATATATATATATATATATATATATATTCCACCTCTGTGGTCTCGAGGTAGCGTGCTGCCTTGTCACGCAGCGGGTCCGGGTTTGATTTCCGGTCGGGACAGGCTTCTGGGTTAGGTTTTTTCGGAGTTTCTGTAGGACAGATGTCAGGAGTCGTAGAGCCCAACGGTCCCCGAAAATAATCCGGCCGTCATCTCATCATCCTTATCATAATATATCTTCCACAGGTGTGGAAAGCAACGGGAAGCTACCACACCTATAAAACCCTACTAAAGCTCCAAAACATAGCATGCAGTGAAGGGCCTACCCTCAGGCACAATTAATATGGATGGATATATATATGTATATATATTAACATTTAACACTTGTAGAATATAACATCGGGAATCCGAAATAATATTAAACTATGAGTATGTGACATGATAACTAATATTGAGTGTTCATAGACCTGAAAAAAAGTATAAAAAACTTCATGCATTTAGTAAGATACAAAGGAACTGAAGAGTTCATATATATATATATATATATATATAATATATGTGTGGTGTGTGTGTGTTGTGTGTGTGTTTTGTATGTTTGTGTGTGTATGTGTGTTGGATAAAAGAGGAATATAGACATTCGTAAAAGTCTAAAAGTTAAGACAGCAGAGGATATCCAAACATATAAAAGAGTAAGTTAAATCTCCTCCTTAGAATGGGTTCTAATCGCGTGTCAGAGGAGGTATTCCAGTATAAGCCTAAAAGACAAATAAATAGAGGAAGACCTAAACAATGCTGGAGAAATAAATAATATTTGAGATATAGGAATTGGATCAACTTTATCTAAAACTTAAATATTCACCATTATGAATACTAAATAATGTAACGATGTCTACTTTATTCCAAAAACATAATCGCAACCATATAAAAATGTGTTATTGGCAAGCCACGTTCTCTGCTATGGAAGATGCGAAAAAAAGTGATCTAGTAGAATTAGAGCTAGTGGAGTTCGTGTGCCGAACATTAAGCTATATCAGGTGTGATCACCAAAGAAATGATGACATATTTGAGGAATTGAATATGAATCCATAATAGATTACATCCAACAACAAACTGGGCGTCAGCATTAATGCATGATATATATATATATATATATATATAGGCCTACAGTGATTTGTAAAACGAATTCGTTAGTTAATGACTTTTACCAAAGACGAAAAATATTCCCGATGGTTCAAAATATATATTATAAATGTCTCATGGTATTATTATCATTAATATACATAGTTATATTGCCATGCTATATGAGCCACATAAATGAACAAATATTGAAGTCTAGCCTTCATCCGGTGAATAAGAAGTGAGTGTATAGTGCCCTCCCCTTTCACTTATAAAGAGTTCACAGCGGTGTAATAATCAGTACAGTTATACAGAATACTTAAAACAGATATGCCACTCCAAAAAGGAAACAAACAACAGAAGAATAACCCATACAGAAGTTTCTCGGAAAATAAAATAAAAATCAGAATAAGTACCTATATTATTGTTCGGTTGGATAATAAATGCAAATCAGTATTAGGAATGTTGAAAATGAATCCATAGTTCTTAAGGTAAAACGTTTACCAAGTAAGACTAAGCCGATGGTAGAACTTTGTCAAAAAAGTTATAAAATTATCCAAAGGACGAACACTATTTTACACTCACTGTGTGTGTGCATGTGTGTGTGTGTAACATCGAAATAAAAAAAGAAGGTTACTGTTATAGAGTAAAATATTCTCATTAATGTGCTTTCTATATACAGAAGCCGTAAGTTAAGGGTCTCGGGTTCATATCCCGGTTCAGGCGTTATTTTTTATTTTCATGTGTTTTATATATATATATATATATATATATATATTATTTTAATGGTTTTACACACACACACACACACAATATATATATATATATATATATATATATATATATATATATATATATATATATATATTCATTCATTCATAGTGTTCTACTCAAGAGCAGGTCTTTCACTGCAAACTCAGCATTCTCCATTCTTTCCTTGACTCAGCTTTCCTTTTTGTATCTGCATACAAACCATTTATTTTAATATTGTCTATCATCTGATGTCTTTTTCTGCCTCTAACTTTCTTTCCGTTGACCATTCCTTCTAGAGCATACTTCAGCAGGCAGTTTCTTCTTAGCCAGTGGCCAATCCAATTTCTTTTCCTCTTCTTTATGAGTTCCAGCATTGTTCTTCTTTCACCCACTCTGCCTAGCACATCTTCATTTCTTACTTTGTCTGTCCATTTTATACGTTACATTCTTCTCCATATCCACATCTCAAAAGCTTCCAGTCGCTTTTCCTCATTCCGTCGTAATGTCCACGTATCTGCACCATATAATGCCACACTCCACACAAAGCACTTCACTAGCCTCTTTCTTATTTCTCTTGCCATAGGTCCGCAGAAAATGCTTCTCTTCTTGTTGAAAGCTTCTTTTGCCATTGCTATCCTCTGCTTTACTTCCTGACTGCAGTTCATGTTACTACTCATAGTACAACCCAAGTATTTGAAGCTCTCCACTTGCTCAATGGCCTCATCTTTAATCTTCATGTTTATCTTCCTTTGTTTCTTTCCTATAATCATGCCTTTGTCTTATTTATATTTATCTTCATCCCATAATCCTCGCACTTATCATTCAGCTCCATCAGCATGTCCCTCAATGTCGTTGCATCTTCTGCTAGCAAAGCCATATCATCAGCAAATCTTATGCACTTTATTCTTCTTCCTCCCATGTTTACGCCTCCCGTATTACTGAAGCAGTTCTTCATTAGGTCTTCCAGGTAGATGTTGAAAAGTGTATGTGATAGAGGACATCTTTGCCTCACCCCTCTTCCAATTTCTCTTCCCTCTGACATTTCTTCTCCTATCTTCACTTTTATTCGCTGTTTCATATAAAGACTACTTATGAGCCTCCTCTCCTTCCAGTTCACGCCAATTTTCTTCAAGATCTTCAGGAGTTTATTCCAATTTACTCTGTCAAAGGCCTTTTCCAGGTCAACAAATACTGCATAAACATCTTTATCTTTTTCTATATATCTTTCTCCTATTGTTCGTATCAATCCAATTGCATCTCTTCTTGTACCCTTTCCCTTCCTGAAGCCAAACTGTTCTTCTTCCAATTCGCTTTCCATCGTAGAACGTAAACGTCGATTTAGTGTTCGCAGGAGAATCTTTGCAGAGTGTGATATCAAGCTGATAGTTCTGAACTCCTTACATTTCTTTGCATTGTTTTTCTTCGGTATTGGTATTAACACTGTCTCAGTCAATTCTTCGGGCCATTCACCTTCTTTATATATCTTGTTGCATAAACGCAAAATTTCCTTCTTTCCTTCGCCCAAGCATTTAACTAATTCAATGGGGATTCCATCTACCCCTATTGCTTTACCATTTTTCATTCCTTAATTGCTAGTTCAACTTCTTCCTTCAGAATTGAAAATCCTTTTTCATCTTCTGATACGTCGTCTTCATCTTCTATATCCAAGTTAGTCGGACGATTTCTTGTCTCATATAGCTCTTCTACATATTTTTCCCATGTATTCATAATTCCCTGTTTGTCTGTTATTTCTTCATTATTTTCGTCCTCAATCAGCCACATAGTTTTCCTGCTCTTCTTTCCATAGTCGAAGCCTTTAACTTCCTGGTACATTAATCATATTTTCCTTTCCTCTCCAGATTCTCTAGTTCTTCACATTTCTGCTTCATCCATTCTTCCCTTGCCTTGTCAGTTTCTCTTCTAAGTTCGTTGTTTAGTTTCCTGTAATTTCTTTTGGCTTCTTCTGTATTGCTATTTTTCCATTTTCTTCTTTCTTCCATCTTCTCCAACATTTTTTCTGTGACCCAAGGTTTTTTAATATTCTTGCTCTTTTGTATCCTATTGTTTCCTCTGCAGCTGTCTGTATAGAGGTTTTCAAATGACTCCAGTGTTCCTTTGTATTGCCATATGAGATTTCCATGGTAGAGGCTTTCTCCTGAAAATTTTGTTGGAATTTTCTCCTTTCCTCTTCAGTTTTGAGTTTCTCCAAGTCAAACTTCTTTGTTGCCTGTCTTCCTCTTATCTTCTTCAGGCAAATATCTACTTCGCCTATTAGTAGGACATGGTCTGAATTGATATCTGCTCCTGGTAGGGTCTTCGCATTTTTCAAGCAATTTCGGAATCTTTCCTGTATCATTATGTAGTCGATCTGGTATCGTTTGTTGTCCATAGGGCTTATCCATGTGTATCTTCTTCTTTTATGCTGTTGAAACATTGTATTTCCAATTATCATTGAATTCCTTTTACAGAAACTCACCAGTGATTCACCTCTCTCATTCCTTTTTTCCTAATCCATATCTTCCAACTGTACTTCCATCCTGTCCTTCTCCAACTACAGCATTCCAGTCACCCATTAGGATAACACATGCCCCCTTCTTCTCTTTCTCAAACAATCTCTTCTATCTTGTCATATCTTTCCTCCACTTCTTCATCTGCTAACCCATTGTGGGGCATGTAAATTTGCACTATCACCAAGTCCACTTTTTTCCCTTGTAACCTCACCATTATCATCCGATTATCCACATAACGCACTGATATCACTTTTTCTTTCACACGTGGTCCTAATACTACACCGACACCATGCTTTCCTTTAGAATCACCACTGGAATAAAACATTCTAAATTCATCACTCACTAATTCACCACTTTGTTCCCACCTCACTTCTGATATTCCCATCACATCCACTTTGTTTCTTCTCATTTCTTTCTTCAAATTTTCCAGTTTCCCGGCTTGGAGAAGAGTTCTCACATTCCAGGCTCCAATCCTTAATCTTCTTTTCTTCTGTTGTTTAGACTGCATGATGTTTCCTTCCGCAGTATCCCCCTCCCGGACATCCGAATGGGGGGATAATTTACGTCCGGAGTCTTTTACCGTGGAAAGGCTCATCATGCCATGTTTGCAGCTTTTACTAGCTTCCCGTTTCTTTCCACACCCCACTCTCTCTTTTGAATCTTAAAATCTTAAAAGATCTTAAGAAGGTACAGAGGGGCCCCAACTTGGAGATAAGGTTAGTGACTGTGGCATTTATTTTTCTTATCATTCCATATTAAGCTTGCATTGCTCAATGTTAAACATTTAATTATAACACACATATATATATATATATATAGGCCTATGTATATATAGGCCTATGGGTCCACCGCTGCGCTGTGGTCTCGAGGTAGCGTGGTGGCTTGTCACGCAGCGGGCCCGGGTTCGATCCCCGGGGGTTTTTCCTCACCTGTAAGACAAATGTCAGGAAAACTTTAAGGCCCAAACGATCCCCGAAATCATATGACCGGTGAGAAAAGCAGCGGGAAGCTACCACACCTACAATTCCCTAGCAAAGCTGCAAAGCATAGCATGAAAATGCTATGAATGCAGTGAAAGACCTGCCCTCGGGCAGAATTAATATGGATGGATACGCACAGTAAAACCATTAAAATAATGTATATATATATATATATATAATGGTTTTACTGTGGGAAGGAGCTTGAAAGCAATTTTTAAAAGTGAAATAACTCTTGGAAATTAAATTATTTAATTATTAGTTTTGCAGTATTTGCCAATATACTGTTCATATATAACTACTCACTGTGTTCTGTACAAATATTGGTACATACCTGGCGACGATGATTTCAGTGGACGTTTTGTTGATTCATTTTAACGAAAAATTATACAAATTAAAGTTAACAGTAAGGTGTTTACGTCAGAAATTTTACTGTCATATTTATTTTCACAAGGCCAGACGACGTAAAATAATACATTAACAATATGCTTACATGTCGTTAGCCAGTGTTTCCTCCAGTGAATCACTACATTTTTAACAAGTGGACAGGTTACATTACAGTGCTATTAAACAGTATTAACTTACACAGCAGTGCTAACTCAAGGTAAGTGTTAGAACTTAAACCTTAAGTTAAACTAACAATATGCCAGGGAAATGATCATTACCGAAGTATATTCTAAAATAAAGACCTGCATTTAAATTAATTTGTTATTTGACAAACATAGAGTGTTAAAATCACCCAAGTTGCAGTTATTAAAGTGGTGATTGAACTGTTACATTAAGTAAAATAATTGCTCTAAATATGACTTTTTATCACAGTTATATATCATTTACGGGAAGCTACCACACCTACAATTCCCTAGCAAAGCTGCAAGCATAGCATGAAGGACCTGCCTTCGGGCAGTACTATGGATGGATATATCATTTAATTGATTTATATTTTCATTTATTTTATTTAACGAAGAATCGTTATTGATGTTTTAATAGCTGGTAAGTTATTAATGTACTAGTTTATCATAGCTAAGGTTCCCTTGGAAATTTTCATTTAAAAAAGGAGAATAAAGTCATGTTTGGTAAATAAGAAGAAACCTTCATTTAAAATTTATCAAGTGAATATCTATAACTGAAAAACATATAGGTATTAGGCCTACAATGTTTCCACTGCCATTTTCGTGATCAGCACATTAAATTAGTTAATATCGCTCTAGTCTTGTTATGAAAAAGAATATTCATATTTGTTGGGTAATATAATAATCATTACAATAAGTAATATTAATTTTTAATGAATCACCAAAATATTTAAACTAAATTACCAAATAAGAAGATAAGAACGTTCAACAATTTGATCGTATTATGGGCCACTGCGAATTCATAGTACAATTAGAGTTATATTATCACAACATAGCCTACATTTGTAAAAAAAATTCTAATTCAACTTCATTGCATCAGAAAATACATTAAAAGAAACAAACCAGTAGGTCTCCAGAGTTCCCATTAAATACGGCGATTACAGGTAGAATGGCTGCGCCGTTTGTGCAGTCCTCATGTTTTATGTTTCATAATTTTCTAAATCGACGTCAGAGTTATAACGGAAGTAGAGATTAACATATATGCTAATATTTTTCTTAACGACGCATCTTAATAAGCCTTTATCACAGCAATTGAAAATTATGGGGCGAAGGGGTCGGCAAATTTTGACAGAGGTCTTTTTATACAAACGTGAACTTGTTTTACTTACTGTAAATGTATAACACAGGACCCAAGGTTTTAATCCCTTCCGAATAAAGCCGTGCTCAGGATTTTTACGCCTTTAAATTCCATCGACTTCGGCCGCGTTATAAGCATCGAATCTCGGAATCAGATGGGACCACAAAAGCCATTACAACCAACTCTACAGTTCTAACCAAGGTAAATATTAATACATCATAAATAGACACTCCAATTGTCCGGGTTGGAATTGGGGTTACGCACTCTCTCTTTTTGTGAAGGAGAATGGTAAATACAAGGGTTGTCAACGTTGTTTTATGGCATGCGGACCGAAAAAATAAATTCATGTTTATAATTTAAATGATATGTTATAGTATATTCAAATCATAAAACAATTTCATTCAGCAAAATATATAAGTGATAAGTTTGAAACATAAAACAAACTTGTGAATTTATCTACATTTGTAAAAACTTCAAAACTTAATTTGTATATAATTCCATAACCCGGAGCAGTTGAACATTTGTAGCCAAGCATTCACTTCACTATGTGTGATTCTTGTTAAAGAAGTCATCATTGTACATTTCCAACATCGGAGAAATGTCTTCTGTTGCACTGTGTGGTTGAGGTTCTCTTCGATTATGCATTTTGTGACCCTACAACAAGTTCCATCAGCTTTTCTGTAGTCATGTCAATATATAATTGTGCCTTATAAAATAGTATTTTTTATGGTAGTATATTTTTTCCCATAAGTCTGGAATAAATATTAAGTGAGGCTCCGAAAGTTTGTTTCAAAGTAACATCTTACGATATTTGCGCTTAAGATTTTTTCTACGCCTCTGGTCATGAACTAAATTAATGAAGTATTATTTGGTGGTACGAAACGATTATTTTACCACGATAGCTTTATAATTGTACAATCCGATGAACTGAAGCTTTGTCCATGAGAATTATTGCTTTTTGTGCTGAACTATTTGCGTTCGAATTCTCTCGTACGCGGAGTCAAAAGGAAAATGAAACCAATTAGAGATATATCAGTGTCCATTTATGATAGCGAATTCACAAGGAATCAAGAAATTGAAATTTTTCTCTTGAAAATATTTTTGATAACGTTTAAAGATCTTCTCTGATCCTATCCAGTATACACCGAAATTTTCTTTGACCAAAATGTATACAGTGTGTAACAATCTTGTTTGTATAGTACTGTTTTACGCAGAAACATTAATTATCTCCTCAAAATGTGAAATACAATCTATTAAACTTATAACATATCGTTTTAGAAACATATTTAGTTATAAAACCCATAAAACGTTTTGTTATTATAATTACAAAAGGAGGTGGGGAGATTTTGTTATAATATGTCTTAATTCCATCCAACCGTCTTGTTTGTACACATCAGGAAATGCTCTAGAACCGTACTGTATCTACTCCCACTAAACAATTGTGGCGCGCACTGAAGCACTTGGTATCTATTTGTGACTACTAAGGAATGCATTAGATGTTTGTTTACTCTTACCAAGTAGAGCTTCCTGTCCACGATGTAGAAAAGAAGAGAAATGAGTAGTGAATTGAAGAATATAATATTTAATCTTGCATTAAGAGTCTAATCTCTTAGACAAATAGAGCTTACAGAGAATAAACCACATTCTACGGTTAATTACATATTTAAAAAATCGATACAATTGTTCTATCAATAATTTGCCAAAAAGAGCTAAAGATAAGAAGCTTAATGAACGACAACAACGATATGTTGTGAGACAAGTTAAGAATAATATTGAATTAAGTGCACCAAAACTTCGTATACTGGCAGAAAAGGTAGCAAAGAATATGCTATCTAATCAAACAATACGAAGAGTACTGTGAAAATATGGCTATCGTGCCACGATAGCACAGTAAGAGGCCATTCGTAAATAAGAAAAACAGAATTGTCAGGTTGAAATTTGCTAAAGAGCTTGTAAACAAAGACCAAGAGTTTTGGAATAACGTAATTTGATCTGACGAAACAAAAATAAACGTTTTCGGATGAGAAGGCAATCAACGGGCGTGGAGAAAGCCGAATATGTCCAATGAGCACATAAACAACCTAACAACTGTAAAACACGGAGATGGGTCCGTTTTACTTTGGGGGGTGTAAGTCATAGAGGGGAGTTGGAAATCTTCATTGATGGTATTATAAACAAGTGAGCGTACTTTAATATTCTGAAGCATTATGTTACATAAAGTGCACAAAAGGTGGTGTTTATGTCCGGTTATATGTTTCAGTAGAACAATGATCCAAAACACACAGCTGATGTCTGCAAACTCTGGTGCATCTGGAATATTTTAAAACAGCTGAAAACACCTGTCCAATCGCCGGACTCAAGTCCCATTGAACATTTGTGGGCTTCATAGAAAAACAGTGTCCATTCTAGAAATGTTCAGTCAAAACAGCAAGAGAAACTAATAATTGCTGAAGAAGGGAACAAAATTGATCCCTCAACATGCAATAATCTTGTGACGTCAATACAGAGACGATGTAAATAAGTTATCAAGGCAAAGGAAGTTATTCAACCAAATATTAAAGTTTTCTTTTGCAACTTGCTATTTAATTTGTATATTAATTTTATTGTATTTAGTAAGTGTACAAACAAGACTGTTTCAAGAAAAGTTAATATTTTTGTTCAAGTGAATAATTACATGTAAATTAATAAGTTGTATGAAATAAATTGTTTTATTTTTATGCTATTATAGTCAAGTGATAAACATGATAACGAAAACATATAGTATTTTGTTTTTTAAATGTGGATTTATACTGCAGTGACATTTTATATTCTTTAAGCAAGATTGAAATTCTGCTATACAAACAAGACTGTATATATCCTTTCACGTTCTGGCTGCTGTAATTTATGTTTTATCAGAATCAAACATGACATATAGCAATCAATAAAAAAAATAAGTTCGAATTCGTTAACCACTAAATCGGATATTAGGTGTAGGAATTCACTTGAAACTAAAACTTGAAAATCGCTTTAGCGGTCGCAATTTGAGATGTTTCGTAACGAAACTCAGTATATGTTATTAAAAGAAAACGAGAAAAACTCAGCGAGATTCGAACATTAGAAGTTGCGTTTTACCTGAAACACGGAATGAAAATTCGCTCCAGCAACCGCCATAATTGCTATCTCGCAATGTAAACCATAGAATTTGATGAAATGTAAATGTATGCTGTAATACAGAATGATTTATTTAATTTAATATTTTTAATAAATAATGGAAAAATGAATCAGTAGATATTACTTAAATTTGTGTCAAATTATACAACAACGTACAATATACAGGCTGTCCCATTCAAACCTCCCACATTTGAATTAATCATAACTAACAAAATATGCGGAATTATGAAACGAGGCCGGTATTAAACGAAACAAAAACTCAAAGAATTTTCATTGCCACACACTAAAACACCCCTATATGTGCACCGTTCGTAGCACGAACGATATCAAGTCTGTATTCGAATTCGTGCCACGTTCTGTCCAACATGTCCAGGTACTGTTGCAATTGTGTCAAGGATATGGTTTCGTAAATCACGAAGATCTTGTACTGGAGTCGCAAACATGCGGTCTTTTACAAACCAGAAAACTGTTTGTGCTCGTTGCTGAGGAGTCGCCATTTTGTTTTATGTCATTATTTTCTAACATGCAACAGATGAGTTAACAGAACAATGAAAACGAAAGTTTCTCTTCCTTTTAATACCAACCACATTTCATAACTCCACATGCTTCGAGAGTTATGATTAATTAGAATGTAGAAGGTTTGAATGGGACACGGTGTATAATAATCAGGATTCGGGACTTTGCCAACGAATAGTATAATTTATCTGTACTCAAAGCACATACAATGCGGTGCACGTATAGAAACAAACCAACAACACAGTTAACGCAGGGAAGGTGAGATTCAGAGAAGTGTGTTGTTCTGCTGTCAGTGCTAAGCTTACACACACAATGCAACATTTAAATAATTATAAGAATGGAATATCCAGCAGATGATAGGCTGCAGGCGATAGTAGTAGTATATTTATAGAAAAAAGACATAAATGAGTTTAACGTTATTTTGTACATGTAAGATCCTCAGGAAGTTTAACGAATACAACAAATCATTGTATTTCTGTCTCATTTCCTTGCTGAGAAATAACGTCTGTCTCATTTCTTTGCTGAGAATTATCATTTCGAAGAGTGTTTTACTATAATTTCAGACATTCTGTAAAATATAGCTTTGTGTTGTTTATATTACACATTGCTTGTGTATAAATTGAAATATTTGTGTATCCACAATTCGACCTTCGTGTTTACATAGGAACGAAATCCACTGCTCTGTGTTTACACGACTCTAATGTGTATGCGGTTGTCGTGGGTATAGAAGCGGCTCCGGGTAATAATTATAATTATGCATGGTTGTTTTTCACTGGTAAAAGAAATGTAGTTTCTCTTATTTAACAAAATAAAAATACATTCCGTCTCTTCTTCTTCTTCTAGGCAAAAATTGCCTCTTCCGCCTCGCAGTGGTTCTGTCCTTCTTTTCACTGGCCTTCCTACATTCCTTGAACCTCTTGGCTTGTAGTTGAATACTGCTCGTGGTAATTTTGTTACATTCATTCTTTCCACATGTGTAAACCTTTTCTCTCTATATTCTCTGATTTTCTCATTCAATGGATATATATTTAACTCTGTCCATATATCTTCATTCTTTATTAAAACCAAACTTGTGCAGCCTTTTTTCTTCTAAGGAAGTTCATTTCTGCGCACTGTATTCTATTTTGTAATTTTTTGGTCATTACCCAAGTTTCGCTCCCATAAAGTAATGCAGGAACTGCCAATGTTTTATAAAACTTCAATCTAGTATCTCTTCTTGTTTTATTCTTTAATGTTTTATGTATAGTTCCGCATACCATTTTAAATTTCGACAGTTTCATATTTTGTCTCTTTCAGTTTTTGTGTTTATAGTAAAATTACAACCCAAATACATTCCATAAACCAGCAAAATCAGATCATAAATTCGACTATCTGATGAATTAGCTTAGTTTGCGCTGTTCCTGCGCGAGCGGACAGCATTTGGTGATGGTGACTTACAGGTAGGTTTTCTCTGTTTGTATTTCTTAGAGATCTCGAACTCTTGATTTCCCCAATAGCTATTAATGGCAACTTGTGACTTCTATTTACGTTCCTGCGTTACTATCTTTGTAACCGAGAGCTGAAGTCTCATTATCATTATCTAATATTTTTGTGAAAAAGAGTTCCCCAGTTCCATCCTGTTTGATCATAATTATACAATAATTTGTTCACATCTGATCCACCTGTTTTCATTTCACTTCTAAGCTCTTCTTTAAATTCCGAAGTATTTTATTGATAGCACTTAACTTTTCACTTGAACATCGATCTGACGAGCACCTTGTCGACTTATGAAGTTCCTTGAGAAGCCATGTAATTCGGTTCATCTTTCTGTGGCACTGATAAGATTTTTACTTCCAGTTATAAGTTTAACAAAAATGGACAAAAAAGAAACACAGATATACCTGATAAATTAAAAATTAAAAAAATAGTTGAAGTTATTCATAATTACCATAAGTAATGCCAAGAGTGATTTCCAATTTATCTAGAGAATTTGTAAATCAAGAGTGGCATTTGTTAGGACTATTTAACGAATAAAATTAAGCAGTTTACTCATAAATCATTATTTAAATATAGTTATTTTAAAATATTTATATATTTAATGTAAACGGCGATGTTTGAAAACAAATGAGAAACGATTGGTACGCTTCATTTGCTTCTTTTGATCATCACTTCAACCAGAACATATTATTTATTGCCAAAGGAACGAAATATTGTAAGAATGCACTCTAGTGGAGAAGAAATGAAACACATATTTATGATGTAAATATGACAATTATATTTTTTCTGGAATGTTATTACCTGGGGAAAAATACATTTAAGAAAGTGCAAAACAGCGGTTTCTTTTTTGGTGGTATAATCAATTGCTACAAATGTTTTTATATTAACTCCCGCATGCGCTATGTGTTGACATTCATGCACTATATATATACAATCTGGTAGCCGCATTTCTTGGAGGGTCAATCACTGCAAAATAATGCTATGACCTATTCAGAATGTAAAAAGGAGGTGCTTTCTTTATTATGATGAACTTTAGTTGGTACATTTTAGGCGAAACACGACTGTGATTGGTTGTAAATAAAAAATCATTGAAATGTGATTGGTCATTGACTCCCATTTGGGGCATGAGTTAAATAGTCATAGTAATGCCACGAGTGATTTCCAAATTATCGATAAATTAACAAGACGCGAAGTGACGAGTGAAATTATTTGTGGCAATTGTTAGGACTATTTAACGAATAAAATTAAGCTGTTTACTCACAAATATTTATTATATATGATGATTTTCGGGGACCGTTGGACCCTAAGCTTCCTGACATTTGTGTTACAGGTGAGGAAAAACCCCGAAAAAAACCTCACCCAGGAGCCTTCCCCGACCGAGAATCGAACCCGGGCCCGCTGTGTGACAAGGCAGCACGCTACCTCGAGACCACACCGGTTATTTAAATTTAGTTTTAAAATACTTATATATTTAATGTAAACAGCTATGTTTGAAAAGAAATGAGAATTGTTTGGTTATGTTTCTTTTGTTCATCCACTGCAAGTAGATAATATTATTTATTGCCAAATAGGATCTTAGTATTGTAAGAATGCACCTTAGTAGCTGAAAAAGGAAACACATCAAACTGTATATTATAACCAACATTATATGTTTTTAATTTTTTTTAGGAAAGAACTCTGTAAAATAATTATTTAAAAACACAATAATCAAATGTGTAGTTCGAAGGAATGTGCTCATTATTTGCTATATTTAAAATATTTGATCGGGTCAGTCACTATAAAATAATGCTCTAACCTGTTCAGAATAACTTATTAAAAAGGAGGAACTTTTATATATTTCTTTCGTAAACAGAATTCGATAACTATCGCGGTGAAACACGGCTGTCATTGGTTGTAAAAAAAAAATTATTGAAACGTGATTGGTCATTGACTCCTATTTGGAGCATGAGTTGAATAGCCAAAGAATTGATTACTGTCCCGCGCCGTAGCCGAGCGGTTAAGTAGGAAGCCTTGGCGCAGAGCTACGGGACTTGCGCTGGTTCGAGTCTCCATTGGGGAAGAAATTTTCTCATGGTATTTCGGCCAGTATGGGACCGGTGCCCACCCAGCATCGTGAGGCAATTGGGTAGCTACAATAAGTAGCGGCTCCAGGTTGAGGAACCAGCTATAACGGCTGGGGGACTCGACATGCTAACCACATGTCACCCCTACACTGGCAGTTGATCATCTACCTCTGTGATTGACACATGTGGATGTGAAGGGCCAGCAGCCGGCTGGTAAAAGGGCAACCGCTGAAAAGTGGAAAGACCCTCAATCGGAATCGGAATTGATTACTACATATCCAAAGAATGGACCCATCTCTCTTTCCTAAATTGCATTGCAGTATCAATCTAAAATACTTGGGGATAAAGAATACAAACATTAAGATGAAGTGACCAACCATATCTCGAGATCTCATAGGAACAGGTTCAAACGACCTGAAGCAAATAAGTTATGATGGTGATTTGTAATGGTTCATGAAACAAAGTTTAAACTCTTGTAAAAAAATAGATGGCATTATTAAATAACTAGTTAATAAATGTATTAAATATTTTCTTGTGTGGCTATTTGAAGCTCTTTCAAGTGCTAATTTTATAGCGCAATGTTAATTTGATGTCTGTATGCATGTTTTATTTTAGAAATTAGATTGGGTTTCAGATATGAGTTCATATAATGAGATACATCTTTATCGCCTTCTCACATAGCAATGATGCCTCCATTATTGTTGTGTCCTGAATCCTTTGTTGTGTTCACAATCGGCACAGTTAAACGTTTCATAGGTACGGCGTTTTCCTGCCATTTTTCTCTTTTGAATGTTTCCACCTAGGTTTTTATAATCACTAGAGAGTGTCTCGTACTTAATTTAATGTTGTTTATGCGGTGCGTTCTTCTGATGGAAACGTCCAATTCATCAGCAATGGCTTTTATAGATTTACTGTGTTTCAACCGTTCTAACATTTCGTAACTTTTGCTTCAATATAAGTATATATATTTTTCTCTGCCATGTTGTCCAATTTTATGAGTATCTGCACATTGGTTCTGGTGGTTACCCCTGTGCCGCGCATAGGCCTATATGCGAGAGCGAGCGTCTATTTGTTGGATGGAGTTCTACTATATCTGGTCATCTCTCTCGAAAGAGGACCCTGAAACATGAATAAATATATGTTATCAAAATGCAATAACATTAATTCTTAATAATTATATATAAATTAATTAATGTATAATGCTATTGTGTTATTATTTAATTGTAATATTACTGTGTTTTCTTAAGTAACTGCAATGTTATGGTTTTTTTAGTGTATAGTGCTATTGTGTTATTATTTAATTGTAATATTACTGTGTTTTCTTTATGTTATTGTAATGTTATTGCTTTTTTTAGTATATAATGTTATTGTGTTATTATTTAATTGTAATATTATTGCGTTTTCTTTATATAATTGTAATGTTATTGTTTTTTTTGTTTATTTTTCTTGACACTAGTAGCAATTATTTCTTCATTGTAACGGACTGTCAGAAGCACGTACGGCTTACTGCCCGTGCGACCCATATTTGTAAATAATATTGTAAATATCTTACTTTTGTCTAATAAAGTCCTACTACTACTAATACTACTACTATATCTGGCATGAGCTTCTAAAATTATTAACAAAGAATGATAATGTTTGTATGTTAAACGAACGATTATATAATTTATTTTCTCAAATGAAGAAAACATTATAACAAATTATTTGTAATTGCTTTTAAGCACGTTTAAGAAACTGACTACTCTGTCTTCAGTATTATGTAACAATGTTGTATTTTATAGACACTGTTACTCATACACCGGGCGGACATACTCTCTGTAGGGATGTACGTAAACACAGCTGTTTTTCCAATTTTAGAGGAATTGTTGTGTAATGAGTGATCCCACTACAGACCTTGGGATGTCTTTGGGGTAGTAAGAGGATAAAACCCCCACCTTATGTAGACGATGGCACGATATCAGCTGAGTTATCAACCCTGCGTGCCAGCCGCCTTTATCCCGGAAAAACTCTGGTACTTATATCTGATACAGGCTGTTCGATCCCAGGGTATGGTGCCGCCAGACGTTTTAAGCCAATTTAAAAATTCTTACCCCACCGGGCTCAAACTCCCGACTTTCCGACTTGTAATAGCCTATAGGCTATTACCCTTAATCTACTGCGCTACGGGTACTCCCGTTGTGTAATGATTGGTGGTAATATTGTGGAACTAAGTAACATCAACTGAGATTTAATACAATCATATTAGTAAATAATAGTGTTTAATATTATGTAATTTCATTTCAGGAAATTATTTTGAAAAGGAAAATACGCACGAAGAACGACCTCCACTTCATCCAGAATGTTAAATTCGGAAAAGAATTTAAGTAGTAAGAAAATATTCTAATTATTGTACAAATTGTGTGAATCTGCATGTTGTATCCATAATTATAAAATATTGTAAATGTATATAAAGTACCTACTCTCTCATCCATCATATAACTAGGTAAATTATATAGGCCACAAAGAGAAATGTAAAATTAAACGGGAAGATGATGATAAACATTCCAATATTCAATTAGCTGCAAATAAACAATACTTTCTTTCGTCTCGGAGATATTAATAACTATACCTAAGCTAGTCGAGGGAATCGTTCCATAATTGACTATAGGCTACGTTACTTAACAATAAACTAACCTCAAGAGTATATCTAGGATATGACATACAATCGGATCAATTCTCACTCAAATATAAAAATAAACTTCCCTTCTAGAATGATAAAAAGTCATAAAACGTCCAATCCAAACCGAAATAAAATATTAATATATTGCGCGAAAACACTATCAGAGAATTTACTAACAGACACTTGAAAACTACATGGATCACCACACACTAAGTCTAAATTTAAACTGTTTCTACCTCACAAACACCAAAACAGCATTTGGTGTTTGTGAGGTAGGAAAAATCCGTAAAAAGACTTAAAATGTGGAAATAAGATATTAAAACAAAATAATGATAAATAGGAAGTTTATAAAAGTTTTTAAAAACTGGTACAGATCATGATAAAACAATAATGTGCAGTGGTAAAACGAGAAGTAAAAAATTACAGAGAGAAATCTGGGATTATTATATTAGCAATATACAGAATGATTTGCAGGGAGCCCAAAATCAATCCTATAAAATTATTAAACAAAAAAGTATACGGAGAAAGAATGGAGCAACTACATGGAATTGTTTGATCTCCAAGCTGACAATCAATGAGTACAGATAGAAGAGAAATAAGTTTATGATGGGGATCCGATACCTAAGACAAAATTAGAGAGCACGTTGAAACAAATGAAGCATAAAATAAACTTCAGGTTATGATAATATAAATTTAGAAGTTTTTAAATACGTAAATAATCAAGTAATGCTCAAATGTTTAGATGTTTATAAATACATGCTGGAATACGCAACGAATCCCCGATGAATGAAAAACAAGCATTTTTCAAATTCCATTTTTAAAAAGGAAGACAGAAACAAATGCTAAATTTACAGATGCTTACGTCACTATATAAAATATACGGAAAAATAAATATTAGATTCAAAATTACAAAACTGTAATAAAATGAATGGGGTAATAAGAAGTTATTTTGGTAAACAAATGAGGTCAGATACAAAACTAAGATTACATAATATCACATCTAAAGCTGTTCTAAAATACGGAAGTAAAATTTGGAGTTTAAATAAAATAAATTATCATAAACTTAGAGTAAGCCAAATGTTCTTCTTACGAACACTGTTAGTAGTTAATATACTGGATCACCGAAGAAACACTGTTATCAGAGAAAACTTGGAGTACCAAGTTTAAATGAAGATACAGAAAGACGCCAACAAGAATGGAAAAATCATCTGAGAAGATTGGAAAGAAATATACATCGAAAATTGGTAATCCAATATACTCCAACTAGCCTTAGGGGCCAAGGAAGCCCAAAACAGTGGTGTGGAAAGATCAAGACCATCTTCGTTATGTTTACCGTTATAGGCCACATGACCTAAAATGGATTCATGAATATGATGAAATATCAGATGGACAAATATAATAAGTGATATATTATTACAAGATGTACAAAATTATTTAGAAAAGGAAGATCATGTATAGACTGAATATTCCATGTGAAAAATATAATAAAAAATGAGAGGACTTGGTCATGGAAAGCTGTACGTTATTTATGGGAAAGCTTTTGATATAGTCAAAAAGAATAAGATACACTCTGGAATATAGGCTAATGGAAGAAATAGGCTACCCTGAATCATACCATGAAAGTCGTGAAAAATATTTATACAGGAACAAACATATTATCAGACAGTCCTAATAAAACTTCTAATTATATAGAGTCATGGAGTATAAGAAGTGTTTCTAATGTCGTCTGCTCTTATTTAATATTTATATAGACGCTGCCATTCAAGAATCTATAAGAGACACAGTAAATAAACATTTAAATAAGGAAACAGAATTTTAAACACCTACAAGTCGCTGACTGTCAAATCAACTTAGGATATCAGAAGATCAATTACACATGGCTGTGCAATTGTTACGTAAAATTACTCAAAACTATAATCTGGAATATACCTCTCAAAAGCCAGAAGTAAAATACCCAAAACGATAGAAAATTGTAATAAATAAATGTATAACAGAAAAAATCACTTACTTTAATCATGTACGAAGTGATATTTCATATAAAGTATGAGATGATTTACAAAACAAATTAAACAGTTTTCACATATTTGCGGAAGAATTAGACAAACCTTGAAAAATAAGACAAGGAATGACAATAAAGCGATATTCTATGAGATGTTGGCAACACCAATATTAACACGTGGCTGTGAAACGTGTACGCTCTATATATTTGAGAAAATAAAAATTCATAGCGCCGAAATTATTTTTTATATCAGTTGTTGATATACTATCAGAAATTAAATCAGTAATATTACAATTAGGAACCAACCAAAAATGTATAAATTAAACAAATTTTTTACCGAGAAGGAAAAAAGTGGTAAGAACACATTCTCAGAATGGGCACAAGAATCTTCCGACAACCGATGATTTGCCTGTCGTCTGGAAGGAGAAGTGTTTGGCGAACAAGATGACGATGACGAGAATATTTAGTTTCCAGTGGTAGCGGAACAACCTCAAGGCCCAAACCATGAAGTTGATGATGGTGATGATGATGATGATGATGAGGATGATGAACAGATTCTTATACAGTACCATAATAATTTCCCATTTCCCAGCCTATTCGTAATTCCCAACATATCCAATCAAAGATACGATGTAAAGATGTTATTTTTAATTTTCATTTACCCATGCAAATGACCGTTGACGTGATGAATTTGGTAGAGAATAATTATTCTTTTTCTTCAATGGCTCAGGTTTCATTCCTAGCGGGATAAGGGAATTTAATACCTACTTTGGATCTGGATGCGTGTGCATTCTCCTGTATTATTTTCGGCGGTATCCTGGGGTATCCAAAGAAGCCTGCATTGTAGGCCTGTATCTGTACAGGGTAGGATTATTAATTATAGTTATTTTAGGAGGCTCAATATTAAGATGATTAATTTTTCGTATATAATTGTGAGTTCCTGGACCCGACCTGCACACACGGATTTCAAAATCCCATGGAAAGTATAAAACTCACAAAATCAGGGAATGTATAACAGGGAAAAAAAATGAAAAAATATAATCTCACGAAGAATAGAAAACTTTATATCAAACATTAAGTGAATACTGTATAGCATAGAAAGTATGATGGATGAGGGAGAAGTTAGAACATACACAAATAACACCGGTCAACAGTGGTTTTGTTGCCCTTGATATAAGATTAATTTCGGATATTTGTATGCTCACAATTCATGAAGCTATCAATGATTTTGGAAGATTTGCTCTGTTTTTTTATATCTTTATTTTCATTTTACACTACAAAAATCAGAAAATACCAATATATAACAGATAAATTTATAATGTCAATTGTGTTTTGAAAAAGTAGTAGCCTATACAGCGACTTAAATAGAAATAAAAATGTCGTAAACCCATGTTATACTTCAGTGAAACGTCTTTTATAAGATTTTCTTCTATAGTTTTTAGGGAACAATCTATTTTTAAAGACCAAAAGTAATCTGCCATCATGTGACGGTCCCATCTACCTTATACCTTTCTTCCATTAATTTTAGATCCTGGTGAAATCGCTCTCCCTGTTCGTCACGATAATTTCCTAAATTATCCGGAAATCTATCCAGGTGACTGTCGAGAAAGTGTAACTTTATAGTCATATTTGCTCCCAGAATCTTGAAGTTTGTCAACACGTTTTGCATAATGTCTTTATAATTTGGTGCTTTATAGTTATCTAGGAAATGTTCTACATCAAAACAAAACCCTTCGAAGCTTCACTTTCCGGAACAGTCATAACTTTTGTTAAATTTGCATCTTTCATCAATTGCCGAATTTGAGGACCATAAAATATTCCGCCTTTTAACTTTTCCATACTGAGCTTAGGAAATTTTCTACAAATGTATTTGAAACATTCTCCTTCCTTGCCCAATGCTTTAACGAATTTTTTATCATATCCAGATACACGTTATGAGTACTTTAATTCTGTCAAATAACTCAGATCACAGCCGATGTGCGGAGTGAGGAGTGTGAGAGTGGGGGTCACATGATATTTGTATGCGCGAGAAAAATGCGTAGAAATCAAATTTTATTAATAACACACCGTTTACTGTTTAAAATATAAGACACGCAAAAATCATTAAAAAAACTAGAGCACATTCAGCACTTTCATGAATATATTCGTAAATTCCGCACGTGAAAACATAGATATTCGGTGAGATATCCAGGGCAACATTTATTTCGTAGAGCTGTGTAATTGTATTAAGCTACAAATTTGATTTTTGTTTGCAGATTTAAATTCGTTAGCATTTTCCATTTTTGAGAGAGACAAAGATGCCAGAAACAATCAAGAAAATCAAGAAACGTCAAGTAAATCATCGTAAGTCTTCTACATGAATTCAAAATTAAGAGTAGCTGCCATATGTTACTGCTATAGCGACATATGATCTTTGCCGAAGAGTGCAACAATATATTTTTTTTCTTGTAATCCATTACTTATATGTATATATATATATATATATATATATATATATATATATATATATATATATATATATGCATTTTTGAGACTTTGCAAGTGATAAGTTTGTGAACAGGAATGTAATATATGAAGTTGCCATAATATCATGATGATTATCATATTTAGTAATTATTTTTGAACATTTGTCTTGAACACGTCTTAATAAAAATAAATTACCCATAACAAAGAAATATATTTCTGTGTATCTTTAAATTCAAGAAGTTGAACAGCGAGCATAAACTATTTATTTAAAATTATTATACACAGTATACAGTATGTGAATTTGGTATTTATACATAGGCATTTTTATTAATAAAAATCCAATTTTCAGAAAGTTTTTAAAAGTAAAGAAAAAAATATCTATTGTGATTTGAAGGAAACACTAAGTTATATCTAAATATGTAATTCAAAACTTAATTATAAAATAAACATAATTTTATCAACATAAATAATCTTTATTACACCCAAATACAAGCCAATTTGCTATTCATACACTAAAGAAAACACTGCAGTCTATTTGCTTGTCTAATTTGCTTAAACATCAATGCAACATGAATACTCTAAGTTGTGCATTTGTTTGCATCTGCCTACTGTGCTGGTTGTGTACACTGGCAGTCAGTCGCCTCCAAAATGAGTAAATGTAAAGAACTCAGTTCAGATCTCAGGGATACAAATGTAAATCTTGCATTTAAGGGATATTCTTTGGGAAAAATAGGGCGACTGATAGGCAAATGGCATGCAACAGTACAGTATATACTAAATAAATTCAAGTATAAAGGTTCAGTAGAGAACGCTCCAAGAATACTTAAACACAAGAAGTTAAGTGAAAAGGATGAGAGAACCATTGTGAGACAAGTAAAATTCAACCCCAGAATTAGTGCTCCAAAATTTCGGTCTACCCTAGAAGTTTCTACTGGTAACAAGGTATGTACTGAGACAGTTCGGAAGGTGTTACGCAAAAATGGCTATCATGGAAGAATGACTAGAAGAAGGCCGTATGTAAATAAGAAGAACCGTGTTGTAAGACTACAGTTTTCAAAAGAACATGTAAATAAGGGGCAGGCATTTTGAAATAATGTTCTCTGGTCTAATGAGACTAAATTCAACCTGTTCGTTCAGATGGCGTTCATAGAGTCTGGAGAAAAGCCAATGCGGATAATGATGTGACCAATATAACACCTACAGTAAAACATGGGGCTGGGTCTATAATGTTGTGGGGGTGTATGTCGGCAAAAGGGGTTGGCAATATACAGTTCACTGACAATGTTATGAACAAATTTGTGTATAACGACATTATTTGTAAGAATGTTAAACAAAGTGCAGCAAAATTGGATATGCTGCCTACGTACATGTTCCAACAAGACCCCAAACATACGGCGGACTTAAATAAGACTTGGTTGATATGGAACGTGCCAAAGCAATTGAAATCCCCTCCTCAATCTGCTACTTAAACCCTATAGAACATTTATGGGCGTTTTTGAAACCTAGTGTCCACAGCAGAAATCCTTCTTCCAAAGAAGAATTGAAGAAGGTGGTTACTGAAGAATGGTGCAAAATCAGTCCTCAGATATGTGATAGGCTTGTTAAATCCATGCAGCGTAGATCTCAAGCTGTTATTAAAGCTAAAGGTTACCCTACAAAGTATTAAGGACAGTTAATTTTTTTAGTTATCCCCCATTCTGACTGTATGAATAGAAAAGTGACTATAAAATGTACAACTTTTAAAGTTTTTTAATATATTATACGTTAGATGTATATAGAATTTGCTCATTTGTATATATTATGTAAAGACGTATACCTGAAAATGTTTAGTTAATGGCAAAATATAATTGCAATATTCTGAGAACTAAAATTGTGTTTTTTCAATTATAAAATCTAAGTGTATGAATAACAAACTGACATACTGTACATAAAATCTGACTTATTTCATTCATTAAAAATTACAAATTACTATATTTCGTAGTTTGCTCATTTCTGCACTGTAATTGTAAAAATAAACTAGTTTCATTCATTTTTCGTTTCTATAGCTGCATGTATCATGGACGTATAGTTTCACATGTAATTGAAGTTTCTCGCTCATCCGACATTTCACCATTTGATTAAAGAAAATGTACAACAATAAAAAATTTAAAGTATGAAATTTTCATGATCAGAAAAGCAGTAGAGGAACCAACATGGAATGAGGAGACGATCATGTAGAAGTCTTCTCCTTCTTATTTCTCTTTCTTCAAACGTAGACAAGGTGTATTCCTCTTCATTGATCTTCGGTGACATTTACCACGTCTGAATTACAAATTCTGGCGAACTGGTGCTCCCCAGCCATAACCGCCGTCATTCCATTTATAACCACCTCTTCTAGACTCCAGTGGCAGCTGCTAAGAATCCAAAGATCCAGCAGACACTCTAAATTAGGCATAGCTCTACAACTTGACCATAGAAAATAAGCGAGATAGGAAGGAGAGACGTCGCTGCTTCAACATATTCGGGGCTAAATCCATAATGTCGCGACAACCGTTTCACTTCATGATACTCTCGCGTACTATGTCAAATTTTAGGTCACGAGACGCCACTGCTATTAGTATGAACATTATGGAAATTTTGTTGAAGAAATAGAAATAACAGAACTATTACTTTCAGAAACAAAAGGTCGAAGCTGGAGAAGAGGTTGTTGTTGCTAGTCGCTGTTATCATTATGGTCTGCTGTGTTCTTCTCATCGCTCTAGTCATTATATCATACTCATGTAAGTAAAGCAACTTTCACTTATTTATTTACACTGTTTCCCCATTATTAATGTAACCTGTATTGCATTTTAGAGAATATAAGCAAATTAAAGTGTTATAGAGTCTCTTGTCGTCCCAACGTCTCTCAAAAAAATCATTATACTGAAAAAAATATGACATTGTTAATCTCCCACTTGTATTACATGGATGAGAAACATGAATTCTTACTTTAAGGAAGGGGAAAATATTACCAGTATTTGAGAAAAAAGTTCTTACGAAAAATGTTGGAGCAAAGCTAGATAAACAGACAGGCGAATAGAGAAGACTAAATTACAATAAGCTAATGATATTTATATGAAACCAGATATAATAAGAAAAGTTTAAACCTGTAGACTGCGATGTTCATGTCATGTGGCACGAATTGGGAATGCAATAATGATATACAAACTCTTTGTATGTAAACCATAAGGAAAACGTCCAATAGGTAGGCTAATAATTAGGCGGGAGAAACAAATTAACCATGGTTTGAGGGACTTAAATTATATATAAGATGATTGGAAGACGTTGGCTCAGGATAGGGATGTATGGAGTGCTTATATCTGCATGGCCATTAACCTCAGGTTCGATAGTGCAGTGAGTTAGTTAGTTATTTATAAACAAATTGATTACTTATGGTCAGAAGAGAGTCAAATAAATGTTTTTGTTAATAACTGTAAATATATTTTACTTCAATCATACATACAGACGCTTTCATATCAAGTCTAGAATTTAACGTGTATAACTGTCTGTTGTAATGTGTTTTGTATATAAAAATCAGTCATTTAATTACTTTAATATAATGTATAATTAATCGGTGAATATGATTAATGTGTCGGGGAAGGCCATGACGATTAAGAAAAAACTAAGAGTAAACACTCAGGTGATCCTCAATGAATTGAACTCGACAACTACCAATATGAATCTCAAACGCCTCACTTTTAAACTAGTTACAGAACCATAAAAACAGAAACTGCATCTGTAATTGTATAATAATAATAATAATAGGAATTATTATTATTATATTAATATAATACACTGCTCAAAAAAATTAGGGGATATTGTAGAATAACCTATTAAGACTATGTTTTTTGGAATAGTATTAGATGCAATCACTTTCTATTACTCCAAGATAATGTAAATAAGAGTTTGAAGTTGTTACGTAACCTCGGCACCACACCAGAGGGCAGTGTCTGTACTGTTGATGTGAAAGGGTGGTGTGGGGGTGAATGTTTTGTTGCTGTTTTTAAATCCAGTCCAGTTTTCAGTTAGTGAATGACTTGCCTTAGGGACAGTGATGTCTCGACAATGTGATTTACCTGAACCAATGGCTTGGAAGGCCATAGGAAGGATGGAAGCTGGACAGACACAACAAGAGGTGGCACATACCATTGGGGTGTCTCAAAGCGTGATTTCCAGACTTTGGAATCATTTTCAAAGAACATACTGTTCACAGAAGAGCCGGACAAGGTCGACCAAGGGCAACAACAGCAAGGGATGACCGTTATCTCTTGTTAACAGCCCGTCGGAATAGACAGCAGAATGCAACTCAACTGCGAAATACACTTCAAACAGCAACAGGACGCAGGGTGTCAACTCAAACTGTCCCTAATCGACTGCATGGAAGTGGTCTCTATGCCCGTAGATCCATGGTGTGTACCAGGTTAACTCCACAACACCGTAGAGATCGCAGAAACTGGACGGAGGAACATCGTGGGTGGAGGCCTGCTGAATGGAGATCAGTTCTTTTTTCTGGTGAGTCGCGATTCAACGTGGAATGTGATAGTCGGCGTGTATTCATCTGGAGAGAAAAAGGGACACGAAACAATCCAGCTTTTGTACGTGAAAGATCCCCATATGGTGGCGGTGGATTGATGGTGTGGGCAGGAGTCAGTAGTGGTGGACGTACGGACCTCTACGTCATCCAAGGAGGTACTTTGACTGCGGTAAGGTGTAGAGATGAGATATCCCGACCTTTTGTCGTGCCTTATGCTGGTGCCATAGGTGATTCTATTCTTTCTATGGACGATAATGCACGACGCCACAGAGCTGGCTTGGTGGACGACATGCTGGAAGTGGAGGGTATCGAGCGTAAGCAATGGCCAGCTTCCTCCCCGGACTTAAATCCGATTGAGCATGTGTGCAGGCAGACCAGCACCTCCCACAACTGTTCCAGAGCTGCATATTGCTCTTATGGAAGAGTGGCCACGTATCCCCCAAGAAATCATTGCTAACCTCATTGCATCAATGCCACACAGGTGTGAGGCAGTTCTGGCCGTTCGAGGAGACCATACACCATACTAAAGAAACATTTTCACCCATGTTAATGTTGCTTTGTTTGTTTGCCATATTCCTAATCAGGATCTCTTTGACATCTGGTGTGGTACAGAGGTTACGTAATGACTTCAAACTCTTATTTACATTCTTTTGGAGTAATAGAAAGTGATTGCATCTAATACTGTTCCTAAAAACATAGTCCTAATAGGTTATTCTACAATATCTCCTAATTTTTTTGAGAAGTGTATTTTTGAATGCCTGACTTGAGGCTATAAGGTAGCAGCCCTACCACTAGTCTTGCTCTGTGGATGGCTGGTAACCAACCTAGGGGACTTCCTACTACTCGAAGAAACTTAAGCAAAGACTGGAATGATCACACTGATGATGACAAAGCAAGAAATAGGTTAATGATTAAGGATCTCAAAGTTGCAACATGGAATGTGAGAGGAATAACACATAAAGAAGAAGAGTTAGAAGTAGAGTTAGACAAAAGAAAAATTGACATTGCCATAATTTCAGAATCAAAAAAGAAGAACAAAGGATCAGAAGAATTAGGAAAATATGTAATAATTTATTCTGGAGTTCCAGCAGAGAACTGGGCATCATCAGGAGTCGCAATTTTAATAAGGAAAAATTTACAACTTAATAAAATCCAAAACAATGGCAACGTGTGGAAAAAACATACAACGGGTGAAAATTGAGATTGATGGAAACATTATTGAACAAGTGTCAGATTTCTCTTACTTAGGAAGTGTATTTGCAGAGTATAAGAGTGACATTGATTCAAAATTACAAAAATATAATAAAATGAATGGGGTAATACGAAGACATTTTGGTAAACAGATGAGGACAGAGACAAAACTAAGATTACATAACATCACATCAAAAGCTGCTCTAAAATACGGAAGTGGAATTTGAATTTTAAATAAAAGAAACTCTCATAAACTTCAAGTAAGCCAAATGCGCTTCTTACGATCATTGTTAGGAGTTAATAGACTCGATCACCAAAGGAACACTATTATCAGAGGAAAACTTGGAGTAACAAGTTTAAATGAAGATATACAAAGATACCAAAAAGAATGGAAGATTCATCTGAGGAGAATGGCAAGAAATATACTTCCAAAATTGGCATTCCAATATACCCCAACTGGACATAGGGACCAACGAAAACCAAAACTTCGGTAGAAAGATCAAGACCATCTTCGCTAGGTTTACCGTACAGGCCACATGGCCTAAAACGAATTTGTTCATGATGATGATGATATTAATATAATAATAATAGCAGCAATATTTTAAAGTAGATTTCCCGTCTTATTCTTCTCGTAAAGGGTCTTGAAGTTCACAAACGTTTCATTGGACACAGTTCCTTGCTACGTGTCAAGCCAATCCTTGAAGATGCCAAACGCTGTATCTCAGCCTTTTCAGGGGGAACCGCAAGTCTTCGTCACCGCAACCAACACTTAAAGAAAAGTGATACAAAACAATACAGTAACTCTGTTCGTAAAAGCCTAACTCTTTACAAGTATTATTGTTTATTTACTAGTATGTTATACCCACACATTCCTTTGTAGAGGTACTGTATTGGCGCTTCACTAAGAGGATGTTTCTTTATGTAGCTTAATTTCGTTACTCTTATTTCCTTAATGACTTCAATGAGGGACGTATTGTCAGTACATCGCCTCAATGAGACATCGGGTAGGGAAACTTGTCATTACTTGGACGGAGGAGGTCTGTTTAATTTTGCTCATAGGTATTATGTAGGCTTGAGGTTATTTTCCGAGCCTGAATATCTCACGCCTTAAAGTCACTACCGGAGGTTTATCTCTTGAATTTTGCCATTTTAAAGATCCATATCGCCAGCATATTTTGAGGCCATGATCTCTAGAACTGGAAGTAAGGAACATGACTACAAGACCACTGCGGTCAGCACTAGCAGACTAGTATTCATTTAAACTGGCTGAATTAAATCCAAAGCTATAAGTAAATACAAATCTTAAACAAAAAAAGTACAGTTAAATTTAATTAAATTAATTTATTAAGGGAGAATTCTAGGAATAAGTCCTCCGGGAGGGAATTCAAGTCGTGGGTCCCGAGTCTGAAGATTTTCAGGTTCATTAAAGACACTTAATCTTCAGAAGAGACCTCTAAGAAAATTTACATAATTTATTCTGTAGATTAAAGCATGGATTTATATTCTCATGTGTTGTAAAATAACATTAGAAGACCACAAAGAAAAAACGAGGAATGTGAGAAAAACCGATCCGATTGAGGGTCTTTCCACTTTTCAGCGGTTGCCCTTTTACCAGCCGGCTGCTGGCTCTTCACATCCACATGTGTCAATCACAGAGGTAGATGATCAACAGCCAGTGTAGGGGTGATATGTGGTTAGCATGTCGAGTCCCCCAGCCGTTATAGCTGGTTCCTCAACCTGGAGCCGCTACTTATTGTAGCTACCCAATTGCCTCACGATGCTGGGTGGGCACCGGTCCCATACTGGCCGAAATACCATGAGAAAATTTCTTCCCCCATGGAGACTCGAACCAGCGCAAGTCCCGTAGCTCTGCGCCAAGGCTTCCTACCTTAACCGCTCGGCTACGGCGCGGGACGAGAAAAAAAACCAAGACTTGAATAACTTTCATTTTAATGAATGCATCTATTTAGCGCTTACATTAACGATACCTGAACCGGTGATTTCTCAGGGACATTTCATGTTTTTTCCAATGTTTATCACTGTCAATTGAAAGATTCAAATACTTTGTAATACATGTCAGGGTCGTCTCTATTTTTATTATTTTGTAACATTCCTAAATATTCCCCTACGGAAAAGAAAACAAAGGAATGAACTAATAATATATTAATACATTTAAAAAAAATAAATAAAAATGACATTAACATATACAAAGAATGGATGAATACCGCATTTCTAAAAATTGATGTAGGCCTACTGTGGATCTCTGATAAAATTAAATATAGGGAGACCAAGAGAACGGATAGACGACTTATTATGTGTAATATGATGTTCATTATAAAATTGGTACCTGGTAAGTCAGTCGTCCTCAACTAGTAAGCAAATTAAAGAGAATATTTTACTTTATAGCAGTGACACATCTTTATTTCGATGTTATAATTAATTTTTTGACATTGAGCAATGCAAGCTTAATATTATATTATATATACACTGCTCAAAACAATTAGAGGAACACTATGAAATATGCAAATATTTTTTCATTGGATAAAGGTACAAACATGAAATTAATAAAGTACATTATTTGTGGTTATTTATTTATTTATTGCTCATGTCAGTAAAAACAAATGAATAACGCTGACAATTAACTTTTCAAATAATTCCGCTATGTAAGCAATTGAATCATGTGCTTATTTTTCCAAGTTAAATACTCGTTATATAGAGTTAGTATCGGGTATGGCCTTCAGGACATTCGATGACAGTTTGGCACCTTCGTGGCATGCTCCCAATAAGATTCTGGATTTCCTCTTGCGGGATATTCTCCCATTCCTCCCTCAGATCATCTCCAAGTTGCTGCAGAGTTTGTGGAGCTTGATGTCGGTTCCTGACCTTCCTGTCTAGAAGATCCCACAAGTGTTCAATAGGGTTGAGGTCTGGGCTGACCGCTGGCCACTCCATTACCTCAATTTCATTCCTCCTCAGGAAATCCCTGGTGACAGCCGCAGAATGTGCCCTGGCATTATCCTGCATAAACAGAAATCCAGGGCCTACTCCAATGGCAGCAGGTACTTCATGCTCTTCCAGAACGTGCTCGATATACCGGACAGCATTCAGTCGCTGGGGAACAAGTACAAGGTCCGTACGATTGTTGTACATAACTCCGGCCCACACCATTATGGAACATCCTCCGAATCTATCAATTTCCTGTACAGCCTCTGCAGAAAATCTTTCTCCTGGCCGTCCCCACACCCTGAATCGACCATCACAACGTGTAAGACGATACCTGGATTCGTCCGAGAAGAGCACAGACTCCCACTGGTTCAGGTTCCAATCACATTGGTTTTCAGTATACGTACGTCTTGCTGCCTTATGCCCATTTGTTAAGCGTGGTTTTTAACGGGCCTTTTTGGACGAATATTCTCTTTCCTTAATCTGTTCCTTATGGTTTGGTCAGAAACTCGGATTCCGGAAGCCATATGAAGGTCATTCTCCAGGTCTTTTGCAGTTTTTGTACGCTGTCGAAGAGCTGAAAGAACAACGTATCTGTCATCCTGGGGGCTTGTTTTAAATTTACGGCCCTGGCCACGTCTTCTATAATACTGACCTGTCTCTCTGTGCCTGTTGCGTAACCTGGACACCACGGAAGGAGAAACCCCAAGCTCTCTAGCCACTTGTCGCAGAGATTGACCTTGTCGTAAAAGTTGTAGATCATGATACACTTCAAACTCATTTAAATGCCTCATTTTGTCAGAGACTTCAATAAACAAGGCAATAATCAACATTCGTCACTATAGCAACATCAGGAAGCTTACCAATTAGAAGTGGCCAGTGCCTTCCAAAATAAAAAAATTCTCTATATTTGTTATTTGAGGTAATTTCTCTGTATTTAGACCATGGATCTTTAAAATTTGTATCCAATGATAAAAGTAATAATTCAATTTACATAGGCCTATTGTCCAACTTTCAGCATCACAGCTTTAAAAAAGCAATTACTTATTCAATTCATTACAAGTGTTCCTCTAATTGTTTTGAGCAGTATATGTATGAATTATTATTGCCCCTGAGCAATTTTTATAATGATTCTTTTCTAACTTAATTTTATTGTTTTATTTGCCAGATTCCCAACAATGCGAACAAAACGCAGTGTGCAGAACAAACGAATGTTTCAGATCAGGTAAGGTACTGCCAACCTGAGGGCAGAAGGAGTATATTTTCATTTTAACAACAGTTTACATTATGACTAATGTCGTCTCGCTAATTAATGTAGTAGAGTAACAATGTTTCCACGCTGACATCTGTATGCGTACCCAGTAACCATGGGCAGAATGTCAGTGATGTATATATATTTTTTACATTTGTTTTCATTTCCCTCTCATTAAAATATATCTACAAAATTATGTTTATGCCTTCAAAAAATAAGTTTTAATGATTGTAATCGTATTAATATTCATTTCTTTCTAACTTTTTATAGTAATAATAACTACTTATTTATTTAACCTAGTAGAGTTAAAAGCATGTAGACGTCTCCTGCAGTTAATCAGGAAAAACACATTTGAACTACAACGATTGCAATAAATCTGAAATTACATAATAAACAAAATTTGGCAAAATTTGATGAAACTAGTAATAGTAAAAGTAATCCATCCATCCAATGGCTGATTGGCTCAAATTTGAGCTTTCGCCTCCCTAGTAAAAATAAAGATACATACAATTTTAAGGATATGTAAAATTAGTACTACAGTAGCTACGTATAATAACGTAAGTTCGCAGATGGGGTGGATGGATTTTTAGTATTGAAAAATCCAAGGAAGATTTTCTACAAGAGGGAATTTAAGCCCCCGGTCCCAAATCTGAAGATTTTCGGTATCGTAAAAGAACCTGAAGTCTGAAAATAGGCCTCTCAGCAAATATCTGTAGGGAAATAAACATAAAGAAATATGTATGATTAAGATACTTCTCACAGGAGAGCGCCCGTGTCCCGAGTGGGACGAACGGGTTCTATCAAATTTCATAATAAAATAAAGTAAGATGAATGATAAAATATAACTCGTAGGCTCTTTCGAATAGACACAAAATTATAAAATGAACCATTTTAAATATTAGTGGTATTTGAGTAGCGTGAAATATTACAATAGGCCATAAAAGAACGCCATTAGCGTAGATGGTTAAGGCAATACGCTACAAACAGAAGTTCGAGGGTTCGAGTCCCGGTGGGTCAGGATTTTTAAACTGGCCCAAACCTTCTGATGGCACCATGGACCTGGGATCGACTTAATCGCTAACGGGAATGAGTATCAGACGCTTGTTCTGGAAATAAAATCGGCCGTGACGCACGACTAATATCAACTGCGGATTGTCTAGAAAAAAGAGGAAGAAGACCTCCTCTGCTGATAAATATCCTGTGGGAATGAAATTTCTTGGAAGTATAAATGTAGATATATATTTAATTTATTGGAAGTATAAATGTAGAAATAAATTAAAAATAAAACAGTTAATCGACAATAAATTCCGATAGGATAATCGAGTTTTTCCCTAAATTAAATTATACATCAAAATGGAATCAAATAATAATTAAAATTATACACTGACTTTCATTTGTTGTATTTAAAGGACACAGGACATTATTATCAGTTTACTAAATCCAAGATAGGAATTTTAAGTGAACGCTAACTATTACAAAGACTTTGCGAGCGTGCAGCAGGACAACTATTACAAAGACCTTGCGAGCGTGCAGCAGGACAACTATTACAAAGACTTTGCGAGCGTGCAGCAGGACAACTATTACAAAGACTTTGCGAGCGTGCAGCAGGACAACTATTACAAAGACCTTGCGAGCGTGCAGCAGGACAACTATTACAAAGACTTTGCGAGCGTGCAGCAGGACAACTATTACAAAGACCTTGCGAGCGTGCAGCAGGACAACTATTACAAAGACTTTGCGAGCGTGCAGCAGGACAACTATTACAAAGACCTTGCGAGCGTGCAGCAGGACAACTATTACAAAGACTTTGCAGCAGGACATTAACTTGACTTAGAAATACGTATACAAATTTAAGGAGCATAACAAAACTCAAACATGGCGTACAATATAGCTTACTGTTTCCAAATGACATTTTTAAACAAAGTTTATAATCTTAAAAATGTGATCTAATAAATAATTATAATTTTGAGGAGCAACGTAAAACATTAGGATGACAAACAAATTAACTGGCAATAAAGAACCCGTAGACTGATGGCAGCGCGGACACAAACTTTCCATTCATCCCTATCCTGAACTAATATTTTCCAATCATTTCCATGCACTGTCTACTTCACTCTAATCATGGTTAATAATATTCTCCAACCTCATTCTTAATCTACATATTGAGCGCTTTCCCTTTGTTTTTTTTTCTACAGGAGTTTCCATTCCCTCTTTCATTTTCAATTCATGCCACATGTCCTGCCAGAGCCGTCTACCAGACTTAATTGTTCTTGTTATTACTTGTTTTCACATAACTCAGTGTTATGTAAGTCTTCTCTATTCGCCTGTCTGTTCATCTCACTTTGGTTCAAAATTCTTCCGAGAAATATATTCTCATAATAGTTTATCCTCCCTTAAAGTAAGAGTCCATGTTTCCTATCCATATAATATAACTGGAGAATAACAGTTTTTTTTATATTTTCCGTTTAATACTTTTGAGAGAACTAGGATTTATTTCACAATAACCTGCATTTCCAGAATGAAGCCTATTGTTTAATCTACTTGTGAATCTAATTCCTGTTTGTCATTTTGTTCCTAGGAATTTGAAATCAGCCACGTTTTCTTCAAAATCCCCTCCATTTTTCATTAACTGCTCATTTCTATTGTATAATATATTTAAATGTCTGATAACATTTCTGTTTTATTAATGTTTGCTTCCAGTGCTAATTTCTTAGTGTTACTCAATAGAGCGAGTATGTTGACGCTTAATATCTCCTCGCTCAGGAGCCTATTAATGCCAGATAGTTGTAAGCCTTCTTTATCCTTTCAAGAAATGATGGCATGTTCTATTACAATATTGAACAGTAGAAGGGAAAAAATGTTCTTCATTTAAACCGTTGTGAATTTCAAAAGTACCTGAAAACTATTTACTATATACAACCTATTTTTGTGCCATTTAGACACATTAGAATAAGTCTAACTTTTTAGGAATTCCGAACTGCAGCAGGATACTATGTAACTTCTCCCACTTAGTTGAGTCTTACTCGTTTTTAAGTCTATATAATTGATGCACAGTACCATTATATTCCCATTTCTTTTCTGAAATCTGTCTTATACTAAATAGATTATCTGTTGTAGACCTGTTTTCTCTAATTCAGCATTGAAGATCTCCTATATTGTCATCAATATAGAGAGTAAGTCTGCTTAATAATAGGCCTATATTTAATTGTAGACTTTCACGGCCGGCGTCTTGATCCATATTTGGTTCGTCTTCCGGGCTTATAGGCCGTGGTCTGGTTGTCTTCTTACTCAAGACAACCAGACCACGGCCTATAAGCCCGGAAGACGAACCAAATATGGATCAGGCCTATATTTGTTAGACTTTTGTACGAAGTTGCAAGTAATGAGATTCCGTATAGTTGTTGTAATTAGTTTTATCTCACTTTTTATAGATTGGTAATATAATCGATTCTTTCCTTTCATATGGAAGAGCTTCTTTTTGTCAAATCATCCTAAGTAACCTACATATTTTGTTCATCAATTTTTCTCTCTCCGATTTGTATCTGTTCAAGTAATGAGATTCCGTATAGTTGTTGTAATTAGTTTTATCTCACTTTTTATAGATTGGTAATATAATCGATTCTTTCCTTTCATATGGAAGAGCTTCTTTTTGTCAAATCATCCTAAGTAACCTACATATTTTGTTCATCAATTTTTCTCTCTCCGATTTGTATCTGTTCTTCTTGGATTCCATCTGTATCTGATGTTTTATATATCTTCTATTTTTCTATCGCCATTTCAGTCTCTAAACTTGGTTCTGTGACTAATATTTCTGCCGTCTGTAAATCTTCCTGTTCAATATCCTGCTCTACATGTGTATTTAGTAGATAATTAAAGTATTGTTTCCATCTGCAATTAACACCCCAATTTTTCATTCCTAATTATATTTGTTCTAGCCTGAAATCCTTTGACCACAATTCTAATTTCTTGATATTATTCTCTAACCTTCCTCTTTTTTGCAATTATTTCAAAATAATTTATTTTCTCTCTCAAATATTCTCTCTTTTTAATAACCAGTGCTTTCCCGTCTGATGTTACCGAATTGTTTTACATTTACTAATTTAACTTTTATAAGATTCATGATGTGTTCCGTTGAGGTTTATTCAAATTAATATAAAATTATAGAATATTCACCTGAAAGGTCCGTCTCCTCAACTTAATTATCATTTAACTGTATTGAGGAGACGGACCTTTCAGGTGAATATTCTATAATTTTATATTAATTTACTAATTTAGCTCGTGTAACCTACTAATTTAAGTTAGCTCTCTTTTCTTCACAAAAGTTGGAACATTCCTCATCAAACAGTTTCTTATTTTGCCTATTTCTTATATAACCTATGATTTTTGATGCCGAAAATTGAATGGTATATCTTACAGTCTCCCATTCTTTATTTAAATCAGTTTCTTTTTCAGTTACCACATTTTCGTTTGAATATTCCAGTATTTAAAATTTATTAGTAATTTTGATCTACTGTTTTTGTTCTTCATCATTTCTCAAGTTTTTTATATTCAAAATTTTCAGAATCATCTTTATTGTTTGTTCCTTTCAGAAGCGATATCCATACTCTGAGTTTCACCCTGACCAAATAATGATCCGAAATGGAGACTGGCCCTCTAACGTATCTAATTTAGATTATGCTACTGTACCAAGCGTTTATGCTCTAATACTCAACATATCTCGTTTTGAGTTTCACTATCTGGAATCTTCCAGGCTTATTTATGAATATCCTTTTGCTGGATTGTTGTGCTCTTAATAATAAGTTTATCTGATGTAAAGGCGACTAATCTAATCCCATTGCCATTACTATATTCATGAAGACTGAATTTGCCTACGGTTGGCCTGAATAGATCTTCCCGCCCCACTTTTGCATTAAAATCTCCTAAGACAATTTTCATGTGGTAATGTGAAACACTATCAAATACGCATTTAATTCTTCATAGAACACATCTTTTATCTTGTCATATTTTATATGGGACAAAGTACATTTACAATTACAAAATTATGTAATTTACCCTTTAGAATTATGCATGGTATCCTAGCACTGGCAAAGTTAACATCTGGGAGAGCGGATGGATCCTTCTTTGGACTAAAAAATCCGTTCCGGATTCAGGTCTCGTTGGACCCCCATTCTAAAATTCAAAGCTTCCTAATTCCTACTATTATCTGCTGGCCATCTAGCTTCCTGTAAGGCGACAATTTCCAAGGGTGATTTATCTCATTCCCGCGATAATATTTCTATAGCCCCACTATTATATAATGTTCTAACCTTGCATGTTCTAATGTTTCAGTTTTTGTCATGGATTCCCTGAAGTATTCCCCGCTCGGAGAACATAATGGCGACTATTTTTCCTTCGGAAAATGTTATCCTAATAGAACCCATGTTCGCGTTTCTTGACGATCGTATTATTGCGGTGAAAGAGTTTCAGTCTTTCTACCAAGGTACGTTTTTGTCTGTCTTACCACCTTCATCCTTTCCGGGTTACCATGTCCAATAAACTATTTCGGAAATTAGGGACTTGGACTCAAAACGGTAAATACGTAAATGGACTTATAAAGGTCGGCCGCGATGGGGTAGTGCTTATGTTCCTTGCCTCTAATCCCGAGGGTCGTTGGTTCAAGCCCGGGTTGGGGTCGATGGAATTTTAGGATTTAAAAAAATCCAAGGTACAAGTCATCCGGAAGGGAATTTAAGCCGTGGGTCCAAATTCTGAAGATTTTCAGGCTCATAAAAGAACCGCAAACCTGAATAAAGTGGCTTCTGTGCAACATTTAATCGAACTTTATCAATCAACGTAACAGTTTAGTTGCATACCAGTTCTCTCATTGAGGCGATATGCTGACCATATATCACTGGTTGATATCTATAGGTAATTAAACGTAAATAAATTAGCTTGGTTAAGAAATGTCCGTTATGGAGCACCCTAAACCCGACGCGGGGAAGTATGGGGTGTGTATATATACGTAGATTGTCTATCCTTCTTCATTAAACTCCACAGTAAAACCCCTCATAGCACAAATAAACCGCACTTTCTGCTACACAATATTTATCTAATCTATAAATATTTTCAAATAAATAAAGTTAATCATGAGAATGCAAAATTTACTAATTCATCAAAACCAAATTGAAGAATTGATAAAAATTATTTAATTTTCATTCTCATCATGCTGTTATTGAGTCAATTTACAATGCACTTTATAGCAGCCAAATACTTTATAGATTCAACTATGTTTTTTTTTCTTCAATGTTTACAATCTATTTTGCTCTGTAAGACCATTGTCCTTCCCTTAACTATCATAACCCCTAATTCATAAACACATACTTATTTTCGTTGTTGCAAAGCCATATGTTGCTATTTAAAAAACTGATTTAACATAATTTAAGAATTCACTCGAAAAAGGATGGTATCAACAATTTCTGCGAAGTAGGATTAATATTGAAGTATTCACCGTTATTTTGGAATATTTCCCACCTATTCACTTAGTGGTTGCTATACTTCAAGGCAAGTGGTGTCATTAAATTTGACTGTAAATCAGTGGCCCTGAAACAAATGTCACTCTAAATTGTTGATTACAGCATTATTCGATATAGGTCTTCAATTGTTTCATAAATTGATTATGTAGGAACAATCAAATATAAGAAATATCGTTTAAAAAACTGGCATTTAATGAATTTACTGTCTGCTATTCACAGCTTGATTGATACTTTTATTTTCATGTTGTCATTAGATTTCCTCTTTTTTCTCCTCCATTTTGGAAACCATTTTCATGTAATTCTTTAGTCTCTCTTCACATATATTCAATGCATGTTCGTAAAATATAAAATGTTGAGTGTTATTCATCCACAACTTTGTTTTTAGTTTCTATTTTTTTTATTATGCCATTGGTTTTTTTTCTCTCTTCCTAAAATTATTTCTGACCTCCTTCAATAAACTATTCCCTCAGTCAAAATAATCTCTAAAGTCATGTTTTTTCACCATATAAAACGATGTTTTTTATAATAATATATTTACACCTTAATGTTTTACTTTAGTATAATATACATATGTCAATATTTTAGCCGCCATGCTGATGCAGTCTATTGACCGAAGTGTCAACCCTTGTGATAACTTTTATAACTACGCGTGCGGGAACTGGAAGAGAGATCATCCACTCCCTGATTCCCGCAACGTGCAGAATTATTTCACTGAAGCGGAGGAATATTTGCTCAGAAAAATACGAGGTAAGTCAGTCTATAAACTTGTTATTAAACTAGTGGATCATTTCATGTCAAAACGACAAGACTGCTTAACAATAGCCCGGCTTTATGCCTCGTAATATTGCCTAGTTGAGATCTCACAAAACGCACTCAACATTCCTTGCACGAAAACGTACGTAATGTTAAGATGTTCTGGGAAAAGGGTTCGTGACAGTGAACATTCTATATTTCAAGTGGTATAGTTACCGAGATATAAGATCCTCTCTTAAATAATTAATTATTAAAATCAGGCTATTGCAATAGACGTATTTTATGCTATACAGAGAGAGAGAGAGTTTAAATTAAGAAAGTACCATATAAATTTAGTATTGAAATAAATTTAAGAAGTAGATAATTCTCTATATTTGATGGTTTAGTTTGTTATAGATCTGGAAAGAGCGCAAACGTGTAACGATTGACAGGGATTCACTTGCCATGCAATAACTCATTCCATATAGGCCTCATCTCTGATTTTAAGTATGTATTCTTTCGAAAAATGAATATAGTTTTCTGAAAATTAACAATAGTATTTACAATTTTCCAACTTTTCTCTTAATGGATCAGTTTTCAAACATATTCCATTTTTAACTGTAAAATTGATATTAGAGTACTATGCACTGTGGTCCAGTGCACTCTAACATCCTGCTTTGGCCTGAGTTACGGGAGAAGGATTATTACCATAGAATTTTGGCCAATATATGGGACCAGTACGTACCAGCATCTTGTGGTAAAACGAGTGTCTCCCCAAAAATAAATTTTTGTGGTTGTTTAGTGGGATTTCCAGAGACATATACAATAAAAATAGCATAATTAGAATATTACTGTTCGAACTTCAAACATTGATTCCATATAATGCAAATAAAATATAGTATCATATAAAACACAAATACAAATTCCCTCCCATGAAAAAATCATAATTGGAACAACGGGATAATAGAGATGTGGGATGAAAATAACAGTAGATCAATTGGCTGCAGAAAGATGCGAAACATTATGAAATCTCCTAAATAAAAATAAACTTGCATTATAGAGTTAAAAATCTACAAATATTCGAGAAATAGTATGCAATAGCCTATTCTGTAAATACACCATGTAGGTTACACGGCGTGTCTGACTGATCTATTCATTAACTGCAAAAATACTGGAGATAGCAACTTGAAGCAATTAATTGTTGATTCCAACAATTTAATTCATTTTTATTTTCTATACCAAACAACACTAGATTAAAAGACAGTAATTATTTTCGTAATTTTTTCTACTGATCAGCCATTTCCAAGGCAATACCAGTTTACTATTGATTAAGAAGCTTGTTTTGTGTAGAATACCAAATACTGTAAATCTATCTTGCTGTAGACCAAAATCAATTTAGGTGAATTGATAATGGTGGCCCCATGCTCTTGCCTCCTCGTGGAACCGAAATTACATCAATAGGTTTCTTGATATGAATAACGTGTGCACAAATGGTAAAGTGTCGAGCATTCAAATATTCAGCAACGAATTAGAGACGCAATACAAAATATCATTCTCAACTTGATACGAAATATATGAAGGCTGTTCGACTGCCATTTAGACATCCTAAGAGCAGCTAGAGGAGTCCATCTAGAAGTTAAAATAAACTAATAACACGTGTTTTGTTAACAACTGAAGAGTTTTAGAAAAAAACAACCTTAGTCCGAAAATCAAATTTTTGAGTTCAGAGAAAACTTTCACGCTTTGGTAATTATTATTAAGTTAGATAGAGAGATCACCGGTTGATTAATGTCTTTGACATCGTCCGATTCCCAATGGCCAATTTTGTCCGTCCATCCAGTCTCCTGTTGTAGATGTTTCTCAATCATGTATAAATATATTCCATGACTCCAGGAGGTTTTAGGTCTTCCTCTGCCTCGTCTTTCCTCAGGTTTCCATTCCAAAACAGATTTTGGTAGCCGATTATCTTCCATTCGCTGGACGTGTCCGTACCATTTCAATTGCTGAATTTTAATATAATCTAAAATAGTGTATTTAATCATCATTTTTTCCCCTTATAACTGAGTACCTAATTTTTTTCTCTTCTTGAAATTCTTGCTGCCCTTCGTATAAAATCCATTTCCGTTGCCAAAACATACTTATTTGTTTTTGTTATTAATGGTCAAAGTTCTGCTCCATAAGTCATTATGCTTTTAAAAATTGTATGAGGTATTAAGTTAATAGGCTATATAGTATTTTATGGCATATTAAAATAAATAAATCAACCAACTCATTGTCCCTATCGAACACGTAGGTTTTTGGCTGCGAACTAAAATTTTCCGATCATCTCCTGTATTATAGGTCTATACTTTCCTGAAATCTGGTTAATGTTCTTCTCCCACTCCATTTTTTACCTACCTTGGGCACTTTCCCTCTTATTTTCCTACAAGGAATGTCCATCTCTCTCACTCTCTCTCTCTCTCTCTCTCTCTCTCTCTCTCTCATTGCCCAATCCTGCCATATATTCTGCCATTGCAATTTACGAGATTTAACTGTTCTTATTATATCTGGTTTACCATAAAGATCATGTAGCTCACAGTTATCAGTCTTCTCCATTCTCCTGTCTGTTCATCTCTCCATGACCCAAAAGGAACTTTCTTCTAAAAATATTCGTAATATATTCTTCTCCCATTTTTCGCTTCGCATCCCTATAATATAAATGGAAGAATAATAGTTTTTTATATATTCAGTTTTATGTTTTCTTAGAGACGTTGCGACAACAGCTACTATAACGCATACTAGCATGCATTTCCAGGAATCGAGCATTAAAATAAACATAAAGAAATATTATATTACATCAATTTTCTTTCACATGTAAATTTAGTGAATATAACAGGCCTTTAATTCTAATATACGTCGACTCATCTGGTCAGAGTGAAAATCAGAAAACGTCTATCGCTTATGAGAGGAACAAACGCTAAAGATGATTCTGTAAAATATGAATTAAAAAACTTGAAAAATGATGAAGTGCGGCAAGAATACCAAATCAAAATTGCTAATAGATTTGAAGTACTGGAATCTTCAGATGACAATGTGGCAAACGAAGAAGAAACTGATATAAATAAAGAATGGGAGGCTATAAGAGATACTATTAAATTGTCAGCATCAGAAAGCATTGGTTGTTTAAAAAAGAGGCAAAACAAGAAATGGTTTGATGAGGAATGTGCCGACATTGTAAAGAAAAGAAAGCTAGCAAAAATGAAATGGTTACACGAGCCAAATGAGGTAAATTTAGAGCAATTGGGTAGTGTTAGACGGGATACCACCAAGTTACTAAAGAGTAAAAAGAGGGAATATTTGAGAGAGAAGATTAATGATCTTGAAATTAATGCAAAACATAGGAACATTAGAGAATTAGTATAGAGAAGAAAGGGTTTCAGGCTAGAACAAACATAATTCGGAATGAAAATGGGGATATGATTGCAGATTCTAGGAGTATATTAAATAGATGGAAAAGTTACTTTAATCAGCTATTAAATGTACATACAGAACAGGACATTGAGGAGGATAAGTTACAGACAGCAGAAATGCTAGTCACAGAGCCAAGTGCATTAGAGGTTGAAATGGCAATTGAAAAATTGAAGATGTATAAAGCATCAGGTTCAGATGAGATCCCAGCAGAACTGATAAAATCAGGGGGAGAAAAATTGATGGACAAGATACGCTGGTTGCTTAGTATGATTTGGGAAAAAGAAGCTCTTCCAGATGAATGGAAGGAATCAATTATCGTACCAATTTATAAGAAAGGAGTTAAAACTGATTGCAACAACTACAGGGGCATCTCATTACTTTCAACTTCGTACAAAATTCTAACAAATATATTAGTAAGCAGACTTACTCCCTATATTGATAACATTCTAGGAGATCATCAATGTGCATTTAGAAGAAACAGGTCTACAACAGATCAGATTTTTAGTATAAGACAGATTTTAGAAAAGAAATGGGAATATAATAGTACTGTACATCAACTATAACTTCAAAAAAGCAAATGATTGAATTAAGAGGGAGAAGTTATATAGTATCCTGCTGGAGTTCGGAATTCATAAAAAGTTAGTTAGACTTATACGAATGTGTCTAAATGACACAAAGAGTGGGGTGCGTGTAGGAAAACAGTTGTCAGACACATTTGAAATCCAGAATGGGTTGAAGCAAGGAGATGCACTATCTCCTCTACTATTTAATTTTGTACTAGAGCATGCCATTAAATCTTTAGAGAATGAGGAAGGCTTACAGCTGAATGGTATTAATAAGCTGATGATGCAGTACTACTGGCCGATAGCGAGGAGATACTGAAGGCCAACACGCACACACTATTGAGTAACACTAAGAAATTAGGACTGGAAGTAAATATCAATCACCTTGACGTGGTGGGGGGGCTTAGTACCCGATGAACCAGACGACTCTACTGGGGAAGATTGACTTAGGTTAATCTTGCTGGTGGGTAAGAGGCGAGGGGAACTAGGTATAGCTCACAACGAAGGAATGGCGACTGTATCCATATTGGGCGGCCACATCTTCGTCAAGTCTTCAACGGTCAACAGGGCGACAAGGAATAGCACAGCTAAACTTGTATGGCTTGAAGAGCGGAAGAAGCAGCCCTCTCTTGGGGGATGGATACCCAGAGGAGCAGGTTTGGAGGCTCAGAGGAAGCAGCCCTTCCACCATCCTTGTCCTGCGAAGCGCTCGTAACGCTTCCAGGAGACATTTATCTTACTGAGAAGCTTCATGGAAATCAGCCGGATTGTCATAAAAGAAAGGATAGAATGGAGACGGCAGAGATGCGGTTCCTAAGACAAGTAAAAGGATGTACAAGACTTGATAGAATAAGAAATGAGGATATAAGAGAAGAATTGAAAGTACAGCCTTTATTGGATAAAGTATCGAATTACAGACAGAAATGGATTGATCACATGGATGGAATGAGTAAGGAGAGATATCCATTGTTAGCTAGGAACTATCAAGCAAGAGGAAGGCGTGATGTTGGAAGACCTAGAAGACGTTGGGCTGATGCAATATGAAGTCGGAACGGGCAATTGCCTAATCCCTGGAGTGATGATGATGATGATGATGAAGTAAATATCAATAAAACTAAATATATGGTCACACGTAGAAATTCAGTATATAATGGAAATGGACAGCTAATGGACAAATGAGGGAAATTTTGAGGAAGTGGCTGAATTCAAATACCTAGGAACTATAATCACAAACAGGAATGAGATGCACAAATAAATTAAACATAGGCTCAATTCTGGAAATATATGCTATTATGCATTGCAGAGACTTTTGATGTCCCAACTTCTTTCAAAAAACGTTAAGCTGAAAATATATAAAACTATTATTCTACCAGTTATATTATATGGGTGCGAAACATGGACTCTTACTTTAAAGGAAGAAATGAGATTACGAGTATTTGAGAATAAAGTTCTTAGGAACATTTTTGGACCAAAGAGAGATGAAGAGACAGATGAATGGATAAGACCACATAACAATGAACTACGTGGTCTTTATAGGAAGCCAGATATAATAAGAACAGTTAAGTCTCGTAGACTGCGATGGGCTGGACATGTTGCGCGTATGGGGAATGAAAGACGTGCATGGAAACTTCTTGTAGGAAAGCCAGAAGGAAAACGCCCAGTTGGTAGACCAAGAATGAGGTGGGAGAACAACATTAACTATGATTTGAGGGAAGTAGATTATACAGGGAATGATTGGAAAGCATTAGCTCAGGATAGGGATGTATGGAGAGCTTATGTCCGCGCGGCCATGAACCTACGGGTTCGATAGTGCCAGTGAGTAAGTAAGTATACGTCGACCGTGGTTTTTTCCTAAAAAATAATTCCTGGAAATAAATGTTATTTTTAAGAATGCAAATAAAATTTGTAAAACCGAATAATAAGCAATACAAATTTTAGTGAAACCCATAATTATAATTCGCATTATTTACTTTATAGAAAGATAACAGTTGTAGCTACTGGACGGACTTGGATGCTTTAATTAACTTGAACATCAATCGCTTTTATAACATGTGGCATCAAAATTCTTATAGAAAATGTTGCTTTCACCCAACATTTCTAGCAAAAAAATGCAGCAAAATTATGGTTGTGTTAAAAATAACTGAATAAACTGTTACATGTTTTGTTAAATTGTTAAAGTTAGTATTCTTACAGTTATAAGCCTAGGGCTGTTCTCGCCATTAGCCGTAGCGAAAATAATGGTCTTGCTTCTTCAAACACTCATCAATTCCAACGCAGGAATTCGTAAATTGATTTTCCCTGATTTTTTATAATTATTAATACATTAAATCATAAACTTTATGCACACGTTTTATGTAGACCTATGTTCGTAATGCAAATGAATAGAGAGGAAGAACTCTTGTATCTACTGTACTTAATGTATAGTAATGATATTTCGTCCTTAGGGATTCACGTTTGATCAATACCTTAGGCCTATTAATATTTATTAATGTACTTCTATTAAAATAATTCCATTTTATTTTCGGTAAAACATTTCTTTAAGTTTACAAAATATAATTGGACAGTCAGATCTTTACTTGTTCTTTTCTTGATCCATGCTTCCCGAGTACACAAGTTACGCAAATATTTTTGAGTTAATTTATATTTCTATATTCTTATGTTATATTAATCTATCCAATTAACCATTTGTTTCGATTTTTTATATACCATCCTCAGTTTTATTTTGTCAGAAATGTCCAATATAATTTTAATTTAATATAACTATTTCTATTACTATTTATGTATTTATTTAAGCATATTGTTTGTTTATTTATTTAGACTCACTTATTATTGTTACAGTTAATTATTATTATTATTATTATTATTATTATTTTTATTATTATTATTATTATTATTATTTATTATTATTACTATTATTTCAGGATACTTGGTACAAAAAGTTTCAGATCACGAACCACGACCTGTGAGACAAGCAAAAATGTTGTATAAGTCCTGCATGGATACAGGTTAGTAGAAAATTAATTTGTTTAATCTCTTCATGTTACTCAAACTTCCTTCTCCGTCCTGTTTCCTTAAAGATATCGTTAATAAACATACCACCTTCTAGTTCCCCCCTTTGGTTTGTCAATGAACTGTGCCATATGCAAAATGTTTAGGGAATAAGTACTCTGTCGCATTTGTTTTTACCTTTTACATAAGAAAGTAGCAACTTACCTTCCCAACAAGTTGTGTCTCTCTAAGGAAAGGGTGGCGTGAGCCATGTAAATTACTTATAATGCGATAAACTGAGGAAAAGAAAGGAACATTAACAGTCCATGAATATTCTCTAGACATGGATGCAGTGATCCACGATTCTTAGCAGGTGTAAGTAGAAACTAGTAGCAAAATTCACTCTAGTCTGTCTGGAATCGAACCTATGTCATGCAGTACTCATATGCCTTGTCGCATGAGTTATCGAGCCCACTTACTGTTCGTGTATATGATTATTTCACACACATTCATGTGGGTTCTACAAATTTTAAGGTCAAAATCACATTTCAGGCCTCATTTTGTGTTGAATCTACAATAAACTTGATTCTTGAAGTCGGTGAGCTGGAGAGGATGCTAAACAAAGTAATGATCACATACTAGACTTGGAGATGACGTTAGAATGAAATGGTTACTTCAAAGGATCATTTGTGAGATTACTGAGAGAGGAAGAACTACTCCCTGCAGTTGCAAACAGTGGTGCCTAATGATTTGAACCTATTTTTTAGTTCTACCAATGTTTTAAATAGTGCTCAGTACAGTACGTAACTTTCTAAGAGGTGTATCGTACACCTAAGTTCAAGAAAAAACTGAAATGCGAATTTTTTTATCATTGGTCCCCTCTTTTAAAGTGCCATCTGCATAATGTTTGTTTTAAAATTTAGATATACCCAGTATGTCCCAAGTCTGCAAGACAAATGTTAAGTAACTATATGGCCAAATGTCCCCGAACACCATCTGACATCATAATGGGCCATATCATATTTGCCTTATTTAGTAGGAATGTATAAGTGAATAGTGTGCAACTTGTTTTAAATGTTTGTACATCTCGGAGGTAGCCCCGGCAACAAATTAATCATCATCTGGGAAAGTCTTATGTCTTTGTGTGGCCAAAAAATATGTATGTGCCCAGAGTTAACCGGCAGGCCTTGTCACGAGGTATGAAGTACATATGAGTACCTATGAAGGGTGACATTAAACTGAGAGAGAGAGAGAGAGAGAGAGAGAGAGAGAGAGAGAGAGATAAGGGAGAGAATGAAAGAGAGAGAGAGAGAGAGAGGATCTTGATTTGATAATGATTCCAACAAACCCTTCGCTATTTTTGTAGATACGCTGGAATACTTAGGGCTGGATCCCTTGTATGCTGTTCTGGAGGACGTAGGGTTATCCATTCAACCAACACTGCCAACAAAAAATTCAGAGAACAAGACTACTCAAATAAATTATAATTGGGTACGGACAATTGCAAGAATACAAAGATCTACAACTTTGGAGTTGCTAATTGCACTGGATGTGCGACCCGCTTTTAGGAACAATACGTTGTACAAAATCGCCGTCCGAAAACCTGGAGATATGAAACCTCTCCCACATCTGGAAACCATGTGAGTTATATTTAATATATTTTGTAACTGGAAATATAATAATAGAAGCTGAAACAATGTTTACTCAGCATTATAACAACATAGCATCATTTCAGAAATAGCGAAATCCGGGTAAAAAATAATTATAATTAATTTTGAAATATTTTAACACTCCCTAAAGTAGTATAGATATAATTTTCTTATAAACTATATATCCACTTTTCTTTTGGACATTCAAAATAAAAGTAGTATGAAAATTATATACTTAGTAATAAAATTAAATTTAGTTTGGAGCTTCGGGGCTCGTGTTATAAAACCATATGTCTATTTTATTTGGTTTCCGAAACTGCATGAAACACCTTGTTTTAAGTTTATGAAACTACAAGGTGCTCTCCTCGAATGGACAAATTGTAAATTTCATGTAAAACGTTTAGGTTTGAGATATAATGAAACAAAAGGTGCCATCTGGAAGATGGACTCTTCAAGTTTTGTAATCTTTTCAATTACCAATACAAGATAGGGCTAGGGATCATGTCAATATATTCCACGTCAGTTAGCCAGTCAGTCGTAAATGGTTCCCCACAGGAACACGTAGAGTCAGATGTCTATTTTTCAATAAGATGGGGCCCTGTCCCCTTGATATACGTAGACATGTTCATAGTAGCATGGACGAGACTCTTCTCGGCCGTTGGTTTGGTAGAGGAGGGCCGATCGCATGTTCCTCAAAGTATTCTGATCTTATCCCCTGGGATTTCTATCATCCCTTAAGGGATAATATTTACACCACCTCAGTCAGAGACGCCTAGGGAGCGTATCCACCAGCGTGACTACAAACACCTTGCAGCGTACATGCCAGGAAATTATCTAAAACCTTGCAATGGTCATTGTAACTGCTGGGGCACATATAGAGTTGTGGTGTTTCAGTCGTTGCAACAACTTTATGTGTATATTTTCAGGTGATACTTTCTGTTTCGTTATATATTCAATCTTTATTTTTTTACAAACAACTTCACGAAAATTCCATGCATTATGAAAAACGAAAGCAATTAAATGTAGCATGGAAATAAATAATAAGTTATTCATATAATAAGATGATTAAAAAACTCGGCCTAAATTTAATCACAATCCTAGCTTTCTTGAATGACTTCTAAAATTAACGTTCTACGGGTATTGTGAATGCACTAGAACTTTCACACCTTTGATTTGTGTATGACTGGTAACTCATGCTTATTCCTCCCTCGTCACAATCCTCGTTAGCCACGTGATGTCTATTAACAGTTGTGTGATATTTCCAACATGACTATAGAATGGATATGAACCAATGATTCTCAACCTGCTTATTCGGGAATCCGCCTTAAAGAATATCAAACTTCACGTAAGTTAAGTACAGAGTCTAATAATTAATGAAAACTAAAAATTATGTAATATATTACTTTTACACAGTATTCCTTATAGCATTGCATTTAATCCGCCACTAGCCCCGGCCATATGTTGGACCACATATTTGACTATGTCTTTTATCTCAAAGCCTTCAGTTATGAGATGTTATTTCGCAACAGTGTAAAAGTTTCACTCTGGTTTTATATTCGTTTTATATAATTTACATTTTGTTTTTATACTTTTAAAATTAATTTAAAATGCCCTTCAGGTTATTATGTCAAAGGATCGAACTATTAGTGTACTTAAGATCCCAGTCGTCCTCAATAATTACAATTTCAATTAAAACATGTTCCATTGTCATCTTATCAAATAGTACTGTACCAATGTCTTATATAATTTAACATTTGATTTTGATCAAGAAGCATTATCTGTCATTTAAAACGCTGTTTGATGTTTTATGTTTTAAGATTTAAAACAGGGAGGCAGAAGAAGGGACATCGGATGGAAAGCAACATGCTCAAACGTTATATTTATGAGGTTATGTTGAGAATATATGAGGGAGAGGTGGAACGCGACTCCAACAACTATACGTTATGGGAGACAAGTGGAGAGATTGTCAAGTTTTTATACAAATTACAGAAGGTGAGAATACATTTATACCGAACTATAAAAACAATACAATTTTTGAGATTAACTGCTGTAGACAAAAGTTGAAATAATTGCCGCCAACTCTGCAGGTCGCTGTTCGATTCCTGATCGGGATACCAATGCGGATAAGAAATTTTGAGGGATTTTTCTCACTTGTGAGATAAATATCAGGAAACGTTTAGGCTCAAATACTTTCATAATACATCTGACCTTCGCTTGGTATGATTAATGGATGTTACTCATTTTATTGTCATTAATGTATTATTAATTATTATTACGGTTATTTGTGTTATTTTTATAACTTTTTTCATTACACATTATCACTTATTGTTAATGGCGGAAAGTGACTAGACGTGTTGTGTATCGCTCGTGACCAACATATTATTTTGAAGGTGTGAAAACATTCTAAGTCGCTTAAAACATCGTAACTGATAGTTTGTTATATAAAACAATTTGGCTATGTTAAATTCATAAGATGGGCCCCAAGAAGAATAACTCAATGGAAATAGAAGAGGTGGTGAAGCGTGTCTTACAAGAGTCGCTACAAGATGCTACCATGCTGACAAGTGTTGCCAACATAATAAAGGAGACTGTTGCTGCGGCGGTTATAGAATTAAAAGTGGCATTAGAGCAAAGTCACGCCTTAATCAGTGAACTCCAGAAATCTATTCAGGACCGTGATAACAAGATAGTGACTTTGGAATCTAAGATTGATAGCTTAGAACAATACCAAAGGCGTCAGTGTGTGCGTATTTTTGGCATTGCGGAGGAAGAAAATGAAGACACAGATGCCATCGCCTTGCAGGTAGCAGAGAAAGTTGGTGTTAGTCTCCAGGTCAGTGACATTGACCGTAGTCATCGTGTAGGTAGAAAAACAGATGGTGGACGACCTAGGGCTGTCATTGTTAAATTTGTGTCCTACCGTAAGCGAAGTGAGGTGTTTCGAAATAAAAAGAATTTGAAAGGCAGTGGAATTACGATTCGTGAGGACCTTACTAGTGCTAGGCATCAGTTACTTCGCGAAGCTATAAATATTCATGGCGTAACCAATGTCTGGACCCAAGATGGTTCTGTCATTGTTAAGGTAGGAGACAGAAAAAAGCGAATAAATCATATATCAGATCTCAGGTCAGAGTGATAATAATCAACTCAGAAACTCGTTACTTTTTGTAATTTATTGCTATTAGTACTTAATTATTTACTGTGTTCATTTTTTTTCTTTCATTTTTTCGTGTATAATCTATTTTTTTTATTAATTTAATTTTGTACTTCATATACTAAACACCAATTGATATTTCATATTTACGGTTTTCTTGTTTTAGTTAGTAACATTTCAACCATAGATTTAAGGAATGCACCTGCAGCCCCTTTTCGGTCTTTGACAGTTCCATTGTCCCCATCTCAACATACCCCTTCCACCTCAGACCTTTTAAAATCACGTTTCTCTTTGAACAGCAATACACTCAAAATAACACATTGTAATGCACAGTCACTCCTGTCCCACTTCTCAGAATTCCAAACTATATTTTCAACACTAAATCTGCATGCCATTTTAATTTCTGAAACATGGCTGAAAAATACCCTTCCTTCTTCTCTTGTAAACATGCAAAATTACACCTTGATTAGGAATGACAGATTCGGGAAAAATGGAGGCGGCGTGGCGATGTATATACGTTCCGATCTACAACCGAAAATTGTATCCCATTCGCCTAGTGAATACTCGTCTCGACCCGAATACCTATTTATAGAAATTAGAGCGAAAATGCAGAAATGTTTATTAGGAGTAGTTTATAAGCCCCCAAATGTCGGTCACCTGCATGACATTGAAACAGTTCTCCAAAATCTGATACCATCTTATGAACATGTAATTGTACTAGGAGACTTCAACACTAACCTATTAGCCACAAATTCTTACAACACTATACAACTACAGACAATGTTCCAGTCATGCAATATGACAATACTGCCTTCAGAACCAACCCATCATACTAGGTATTCTGACACACTACTAGACTTAATTATAACAAATAATCCTCAAAAAGTTATAACTAGTGGACAGATAGAAGCTCCAGGCATCTCTGCACATGACTTAATATACATTGAATATTCACTCCTTTGCTCTAAACGTAGACCTAGACTTGTAACATACAGAGACTTGAAACATATAAATTATGCGCAATTAATTGATGACGCTGCAAAACTACCTTGGAACAACATATGGACACTTAGAACTGTAGACGAGAAAGTTGAAAATTTTAATGACATGATTTTACAATTGTATGACAAACACGCACCTATCAAGACTAGACGTATAAACAGACCACCTGCACCCTGGATGTCTGATAATATCCGCTTGCTTATGACTGAGAGAGACGTAACATTCAGGAAATACAGGAGGAACAAAGAACTGACAGACTTACAGACATACAAACATCTGAGGAATAAAGTCAACCAGACTATAAGGAATGCAAAACTAAGATATGCCCATACTATTATTACACAATCTATGTCCAACTCAGCTGACATGTGGAAAAATTTAAAATCAATAGGCCTCTGTCAAAATAAACTACAGGTAGAAACAGCTGACCTACCACTAGATGAGTTGAATGACCATTTTACCCGCCTCCCTTCTGACAACACCTCACAACACAAACAACAGACAATAGATGAACTAATGTCATATTCCCAACCTACCCGAGACAAATTCTATTTTTCCTATATCTCACCTGATGACGCCAAAAGAGCAGTATTACGTATTAAATCTAAAGCACAAGGAATAGACAATATAACAATAACTCTCCTGCAAAAAATAATAGACATTATTCTCCCAACAATAACCCACATTTTTAATGCCTCTATAATGACCGGGACTTATCCCAGACTCTGGAAAATGGCTCTAGTTCGTCCTACACCGAAATCAAACACTCCCACAACACTCGATGATTATAGACCAATTAGTATTCTTCCCTGTTTATCTAAAGCACTGGAACACATAATACACTCACAGTTAACAGACTACCTCACCACACACGACTTACTTGATGAACATCAGTCTGGTTTTAGAACAGGACATCACACAAGTACTGCACTACTTGACATTGTAGAGGACATAAGAGACTCAATGGACAAAAGCAAACTCACCGCAATAATCCTACTCGACTACAGCAAAGCCTTTGACACAGTAGATATAGACTTAATGCTAGCGAGACTAAAGACACTACATCTGTCGGAAAACTGCCTTGATTGGTTTGCATCTTACCTCACTAATCGTCAGCAATCAGTTTCTGTTAATAATCGCATTTCTTCCTGGCGCTTGGTGAGGAAAGGGGTACCTCAAGGCGGCGTCCTCGCTCCTCTTCTCTTCTCGATTTATATTAATGACGTGACCAAGAAACTACAAAACTGCAAGCATCATCTTTACGCCGACGACCTACAGATTTACACACACTTTAGGCCTGACGAAATTAATGAATATATTGACAAAGTAAACACTGACCTCAGGCATATATCTTTATGGTCCAGACAATATGGGCTGAAACTAAATGTAAACAAAACGCAAGCAATAATTATCGGACATCCAAGGCTATTACACCTCATAAACAATGGCAATATGCCGGCTGTCATATTAGATAATGAACAAATTCCTTATACCGACGTCGTTAAAAACTTGGGATTTCACTTAGATTCTAATTTAAAATGGCATGAGCAAGTAAAACAAACATCTAAAAGGATCTTCTCCATAATGCATTCCCTAAAGCGACTTAAACATTTTCTTCCTACAACTCTTAAAAGAATTTTAATCCAAACTTTAGTGATGCCGCATTTTGACTACTGTGACGTTCTACTAACTGACATAAGTGACGGATTGTCGGACAAACTGCAGCGTGTCCATAATATGTGTATCAGATTCATATTTAATGTTCGAAAATACGATCACATTTCTCCATTATTCCACGAATTGTCATGGCTACATCTAAAAGAGAGAAGAAAATCGCACTGTCTAATTCTCCTATTTAAGATCCTACATACCTCGATTCCCAATTATTTATCATCCCGTTTCCAGTATCTATCCTCAAACCATAACCTAAACACAAGATCACAACATAGTCTCCTACTTAATATACCGCAACATAGGACATCACATCACTCCATGTCATATACCATCTCCACTTCTCGCAACTGGAATTCCCTACCACAAGAAATAAGGGGCTGCCGGACATTGGCATCTTTTAAAAGAAATCTAAATTTATATTTGCTCTAAACTCGACTTCATTATTATCCAGTGTAAGATATATATATATATATATATATATATATATATTAATTGGTGTTTCCCGTATAATGTATCATATTTATATTATTATTATTATTATTATTATTATTATTATTATTATTATTATTATCGTATCATTATTGTTATTACCCTATAAAATGTTGTTTGTACATGACATTTACATTGCTACATTTATTGTATCTTTAACTGTTTATAATTAGTATAGTGTATATCTATATTTGTCGAATATTTATTTGTATTTGTGCTGGTTGAGTGGAAGAGAGGGCCTTATGGCCTTAACTCTGCCAGAATAAATAAAGTATTATTATTATTATTATTATTATTATTATTATTATTATTATTATTATTATATTATCACAATTATTATAGTCAAGCTCAATCGAGTGATTAAAAAATGCCAAGTTCGTAGAGTACGTAGAGGTATACTTATTAAATGTTGGGGAAGTTTAAATAAATATAAGTGAATGTTCTTAGAAACTTTTCAATTATAATAGAGCAGTGTCTTCAATACTACGCATGAACCGTATAGGGAAAGAACAAGCTAAATCACTTTATTGTCGACATGCAGTTTGAAGAGTCATTAAATTCTCCCTGAAAAGCGCCATCGTTTAGAAATGTGAAATAGTAAAAAATGCAGTTTAGTCATGGGTTTACCTACCTATTTGGCATTTAAGGTAAGGAAGTATGGATGTTTTAAAATTAAAAGTATATTTCAAGGAAAAAGTGATTTGCCTGGTTTATTCCTTGTACCATTCATGTGGTAACTAAAAATAAAAACGGAATTAACCATCAAATGGAAGGATTTATTTTCGATAAATAATTTCAACTGTTTCAGATTCAAGAAGCTGCTTCAGATAAAGAAGAAGATGAAGTTGAGATGCCGATAAAAGAATTACAAAAAGTTACAGAAATAAACGGTACAAACCAGGTATGCATATCATTTTTGTTCATCCATTGGTTAATTTATTCTTGAAACAAATAGAATACGATGGAGATATCATTTGATTTAAAAACGCTCCGCTACATACCAGGTTAATAGCTTCTCAATGCAAAGCAGTGCATGAGAAAATTGGTTAATTTTGCTTGACGATATATCAAGCTTCGAGAGGCCTATGGTTTTACTTCCCTTCCGAAGGATGCCGTGCTCAATATTTTATGCCTTTAAAAATCTATGGAGTCTCTCCATGATTGTGTCCATTAATGTTGGAAACAGAAGCAAGCATGGTAACCAACAAATCCATCAGGAACGACTATAATTATGATGGAACTGACATGTTCCATGAGGGAAATTAATATAGGTAATATTATAGCAAAATTTGCCAGGAAAATGACTACTAGGAAGAAACGTGTTAACACCTTTGAACGAATTAAGATAATTTTAAAAGCTTCAGAGTTGTTATTTATTAAATATCGGGAAATTATGAGTGAAAATAGGAGTGGTGCAGACCTAATATTATGAAATTCAGCAGCTACGATATTTTATAGCATTTAATACTGTATTATCATCATTGTGATATTATACAAATGCATTATTATTATTATTATTTAATAAATTGCAAAAAAAGGTAATGTAATACAAGAAAAAATAATATTAAATGTACTACACTAGATTATATAATATATAAGCAGTTTATTTGGTATGGGCACATACAGCGAATCCAAGAAGAAGGGTTACCCAGAAAAAACATTAGAATAGTGTCGACCTGGAATAAGAAAGTAAGGAAGACCTCAAAACTCATGGATGCAATAAATAAGAAATAGGATGAGAACAAGAGGACTGGAGAAAATGGTGTGGATGGATAAAGATGATGGAGAAGAAAAATAAAACTTTAGGCACAGAAAGATGTGAAAACATTGTAAATTTGTATGTAAATAAAATTATTTTATTGTGATGAAATTCAAATAGGAGGTCTGCTAGATCATAAAAAAATAGTTGAATTACAAATGGGGTCACTGGAAAACAAAATTTATGATTTTATGTCAAGATGGTTGCAACATTTTCATCGAATGGAGTATCAAAGATACCAAGTGCATGTTAAGGTATCAACCTGCAGGCGGAAGAAGACCAGGACGTCAATTCAAAAGGCTTCTGGATGGTATTTATGTTCAGGTCTGAAACCATGATCGGACTATGATGATGATGATGAAGGAAGTCAAATTCATATGAACAATAATTACAAATATGAACTAGGTACACAAATAAATTAACATAATCTCAACTCTGGAAATGCATTACACAGACTCATCCTAAATCCTTCCAAAAAGTTAAACTAAAAATATATAAAACCACGATAATTCCAGTTTTACTATATCCATGCAAAATATGGTCTCCTCAAAGTTTAAGAGAGCAAAACATATTTGAGAATATGATGATGTCGAAGAATATTTCCGGGCCGTAAGGCTATGGTCTGGAGGCTTGAAATTACCCGACGTTTCGCCAGAGACGGCGTTCGGCACCCTCAAGGGCACTTCAAGCCTCAAGACCACGGCCTATAGCGCGGAAATCGTCTTCAAGATCGTCATTATAACTCCGGCCGTGAAAGCCTAAGTCAATACATATTTGAGAATATTTTTTTTACCAAGGAGAATGAACACACAGGTGAATGGAGAAAATCTCATAATAGTGAGATACTCAGCCTCTAACTTATATGAGTATCAGATTGTTTCTGTGAGAGTAAAAACGGCTGTCACGTAGGGCTGACAACGCGCCTGACATCGGGTGCCGATTGTCTAGAAAGTGGGTGCTTTAACCTCCTACTGCCCCCAAGAGACGACTAAGGCCTATTGTGGGATCACTGTACCTTTTTACATGATCTTTACGGGAAACTATAATTATGTAATAAGAATAGTAAGTCTCGCAGACTGCGATGGTCGGGGTATGTTGCGCGTAGGGGAATTAAAGAGTGGCATTGAAACTAGTTGTAGGGATATCAGAGAGTAAGTACCCAGTACGTAGACCAAAAGTGAGGTGGGACTATGGCAGGGAAGCGTCCAGTAGATAGGCCAAGAATGACATATTAAGGCAGCCATGAACCTTCGAATTCGATGATGCCACGAAGTTTATTCTTATTATTATCAATATCATTATTTTTATATTATGCAGGGATGCAGAGGATGGTCCACTGAACAATTTGAGGTAGGGAACTTAGTTTCTGAGATGCCAGTCTAAGAATATGCGGAAGTAATCTTGTCTATCGAATTGTCCAGCATTACTTTTTTCTAGCTGATTTACAACTAACGTGCGTAGAAGTTTGCATGCACTTTTAGTTTATTTACATGTACTACATCCGTTACTTCCTGCCAAGGAAGAGTCTGATGCTAAGAAGTTATGATGCAGGCTCCCCTTTCTCTGAAGATATCGAGAAAAACTTATTTTTGAGAGTTCGGTGAAAACGGTCATGGAATTAGTTGCCTGATTACAGCTTCCTGTGATGTCATACGACATACGCCAGGGATATATGCTATATGCGGCAGAAACTTGTACGCCGATACTTGCATTGAGGTTGGTGGTCGTCAGTTTGAGCAACTGTTGTAAGAATCAAAATAGTATGTTAATTGTGTTGATGATGGTACTTGCAGTTAAGTGATAAAAATGCAAATGAAAAACTATGCAGAAATATGAAATACAAGTTTACTCCTATATCTCCTTAAGCTGGCTTCTCGGTCCTTAGATTACTATCTCAAATTCTTCAGTGGAGCATCCCCAATGCCCTGTTCAATTTTTGTCCGCTGTTACAGTATCGCCCTATAGTATTATTGTTATTATTATTATTATTATTATTATTATTATTATTATTATTATTGTGCTATTCAATTTATATTACCTTTTATACATACATGCGTAAATTATAATTTTATACGTAATAACAATCATTATCTAAATTGTTAATATCACTGTATGCATTTTTTTAGGTGAACTGGACAGAATATATTGCAAGTATGTACGAAGGGATAGATTTTCTGCCTCTGAATATAACTGATAATTATGAAATAGTTGTGGAGAATAAAGAATATTTCAAATCCCTCGCCAAGATCTTGTCTGAGACACCACAACAAATATTGGGTAAGCTACACTTGTATACACATCTTCAATAATACAGATACTAATTCTAATTAATATATTTAAATGTATGGTATTGTCGCGCGGGTAGCTGTGTTTCGGTATAACCCGAGTTTCTTGAAATTAACCTCGCAATTATGTACACAAAATCTTCAAATTGTGTTTATTTTTTCACAATATATATTCACACAAATTATTTGTTGCTGTAAGGGTCTCTCCTTTACCGCTTATTTATAACCAGTTCCTCACACTGACGCTTCACCTACGAGTAACACATCTGCTTGTCTTCGCACTTAGATCACTTCCATTTGTCCACAATTCGGACGCGATTGTCTGGCCAGAATCGTCCACTTCCTTATATATCCGACAGAAAAACAATCTGGAATCCAAGTCTAGACTCCTCTCAAATGGAAGACTCGAGAGGCTGAGTTTTCCAGGAAGTGAATCAGAGACGCATCTGAAGTTCCCAGCGGGACCCATCGACTCATCAGACTCGGACTCAGGAATCATGAATAATTATACACTATATAAGGCGAGACCTGATTCTCTCTGTCGCCTGTGAATTTCAAAGACGATGATTTGAGCAACAGATTAAGAATGCGTTACAATATAATAAAACATTTAATAAGAGAATCGACTACCATATTGTAACTATTCATCCTAACAAACTAGCTATATAGAACAAAATATTCATAGCCGCCCTACATAAGCCATATCCTGACCTAATAATTTCCAAACCCGTATATTTCACTCCCTCAAAGTCTTGGATAATATTATTCTCCTATATTGCTCTTGGCTTACTAAAGTTATTTATTTTTAGGACATTGATAAAATTATTCTGCCTTCCTGAAGAATACCTATGAGTATTCCTCTACATATTCGTCTACTTCAAACTATTATCCAATTTACATAAATATAGTACAATTATATTCATATTTGTAGTAATTTTTGGGACATTCTGCTTTCCAGAAGTGTTCCTACACTCTACACGTCCATCCTCATTAAACAATTGGCTAATTTATATAAATGTAGTAAATATTCATTTAAAACTTTTTTCAAAATTCTTATATGTTCCTTAAAGAGCATCTATTGTAACTTGGCAGCGAATTAAACGCAGCTCTAATACATTCTTCCCATGTCTATCCATCTGTCACTACCCAGCCCTGTGTTTGCCTATGTCTCTTTTTTTTAAACCAATCAGCACAAACACCTATATCGCTTAAACTGGGACTAGTATCATTATCATAACAATGCTACGTAATACCCAATAACAACGTTGCTCATTTAATTGAACGTCTCGCAAGTTTACAACTAAATCACGTGATCACGAAAATTCCCACCACAACTTTACGTCATAGAATTCTAGCGTATGTGCAGTACAACCACATATTGTTCGATTATACTATACTTCAGTTTTCAGTGAATAATTCCAATTTACATCCATCCATCCATAGTAATTCTGGCCGAGGGTAGGTCTTTCACTTCAATCATAGCATTTTCATCCTGTGCTTTGCACCTTTACTAGGGATTTTTAGGTGTGGTAGCTATCCGTTGCTTTGCACACCGGTGAAGGATGATGATGTTAATGATAAGGATGATTATGATGATGGCCTGTTGATTTTCGGGGACCGTTGGGCCCTACGCTTCCTGACATTTGTCTCCAGGTGAGGAAAAAGCCCGAAAAAACCTCACCCAGGACCCTGTCCCGACCGGGAATCGAACCCGGGCCCGCTGCGTGAAAAGGTAGCACGCTACCTCAAGACCACAGCGGTGGACCCAATTTACATAAATGCAGTAAAAATGTAGTTTCAGTGCAAAATTCGTTCAATTTCTTAAACATAGTATATTCTCTCTTGTAAGGGTTTCATGTCAGGTTAATGTCCAATGATCCCAGGTTCGATGTATTGTTATACCATATATTTTCTCTTTTGGTATAGAGTCATCAACAAGAATCAGTCATACTCATGAGGAAAACTGAGAAACTACTTAATATGACAAGTAGCGAAATCCAGTTAAGAAAACTGAAATAAATATAGATGGACTATATGAAGCTAACTACGTGACTCCCTGTACTTCCATCTGTTAGTAAGTAACAAAAAAGAGAAATAACTATTTGAGTCGAACTTGTTTTTTCGCAGCTGTCGTGCCAAGGATTTATCAACTTATAACTCACAGCCCACTTAATCTAAAAACATATTTGCTAATTCTATCGGTTCGATGTAGGAAGATATATATTTTGTAAATTGCTATCTGATGCGTAGGTGGTTCATTCTTTATGCTAACATTTTAACAAGTTATTTAATTGCCATGTGACATTTTCAATCGATTTTTTGTACGGGGTGAATCATAAATATGGCTATACGTTTCATCGCGTTGTGTGATGAAAATATTACCATTACAGGAAATATGAAATTACCGTTGGAAATGCAATTATTCAAATTACAACAATGGAATAAAACACAACAGTGTAGAACTTACGTCATTAGTCAAAATTGCGTTGAATATGCAACAGCAAATTACAATTTCTGCATGGGCAATAGAGTATGCTAATGATCGTGAGGCCATAAGACGGGCAAGACGTGAGTTTATGGTAGCATTGCAGCCGTCGACTGTGGGGAAGTGGAGAAAACGACTATTGGAAACGGGAAGGATGCAGAAAATCAAACCTCCTGGAAAGACTTGCATTAGCACGGATTCAGAAACAACGAAGAAAATTGTGGAGGCGTTCGACGCTAGCCCACAAAAATCAACCCACCAAGCTGCACGTGAGCTTCATATCAGTCAATCGAGTGTGTGTCGTGTTTTGAAGCGTGATAAGTACCACCCCTTCAAACTGATTCGTGTCCACGAACTTAATGAAGACGACCCTGACAGGCGGATGGAATTTTCTGAATTTGTTGTAAGGGAATCAGCAAACGACGAACATTGGTACAGAAAATTGCACTTTTCTGATGAAGCTGTTTTCCATGTGAACGGACGTGTTAATCGACACAACTGTCACTATTATGGTAAAGAGAATCCTAATTTTATTGAAGAGACACGTTTAAGATGCGGCAAAGTCACTGTTTGGGCTATGATCGGATGGGAAGAACTGTTATGAATGCGAGACTGTTAATGGTGATAGGTATAGTGATATTCTTAGACAAATTGTCCTGCCGGTAATGCAAAAGTGCTGAACATGAACAATGTTTATTCCAGCAGGATGGTGCGCCTCCTCACTATGCAATTGCGGTGAGGCAAATTTTGGATGATCATTTGCAAAAATGTGGGTGGGAAGAAGAGGCCCCATTGAATGGCCAGCCCATTCCCCTGACCTCACAGCATGTGATTATTGGTTGTGGGGTTATTTGAAGGAGACGTTTATGCCCGGAAACCTCAAGACGTCGACATGCTGAAATTAGTGATTGAGGAAGAAATTAGAGATATTCCTCTAAACATGTATCATAACGCAATGAATTACTTCCCAAAGCTTTGCCAATTATGCTTGGATGTAAACGGCGAACAGTTTGAAGCAATAAAGTGACTTGCTTAGTGTTGTAAGTGATTTCTTTTGTTTTGTCCTATTGTTGTAATTTGAAAGATTCCCTTTCCAATGATAACATCATATTTCCTTTAATAATAATATTTTCATCACAAAATGCGATCAAACGTATAGCCATATTTCTGAATCACGCTGTATTATAGCAATTATTAGTAACAGGGATAGAATCAGGTTACAAATATGAGCTTAATTAAGGAGAAGATAGACAATGATTGTACAACTTTACCAAATAAATTAGTTAATTAAATAAAAATAAAACGTAGTTTTATTTGATTTTCATATTTATTATATAATTCAGTGACAGCTGTTTCGGTACACTGAATTATATAATAAATATGAAAATCAAATAAAACTACGTTTTATTTTTATTTAATTAATAAATATGGATTTTCATCAAGTAAACACCAACTCAATTGATTAAATAAATTAGTCACTAGCATCACTGCTATAAATATGTCTTATCACCAATCAGCTTAGCGATCAGAAATATAACAATTTATCACTAATTTCTCTCATTTTGGATATCTTATATTTCACACCTCAAAGATAGTAGAAATTAGGGTTAAATATCATTGTAATTGTCAACTATCAGTTTAGCTACACAGAAAACTATGGATTTCACATTAATATTTTCGTTTTAGATTATATGTACATGTCCCATTCTCACTACCATAGGAGTGCTAGGGGTATCTTATCCCTTACAGCATCTTTTCCATACTGCAATTCGTAACAATTATGGTTGAATTTGCTGGAAGCGTTATGATGGCATATATGCATTTATTGTAGATAATAGATACACACGGAGTGTACCATTTATCTTCTTGGCCGAAAATTAATTTTGTTTTTGGACTAAAATGTATTTTATCAGTTGTTTAGCAGCAGTAGGGAATCATATGTGTATGGAAATTATTGTACAATATTAAAAGATGCAATTTTTTTTCAAATAGCTCAATTTAACTATTTCCAATGGAATTACCTTTCCTGTTTAAGACAGTTCAATATGAGTCCAAAACAAAACTACAAGTGCATAGGAATAAGAGTGACTCTACATTAATAATTAAAATTTATAATAAATTTCAAAAAAAATTTAATTTGTTTGAAATTAATAAAATACTAAGATACATTTCAAAGAGAAGTTTTAAAGTTACGAGCAGGATTAAAGTAATATAAAAAAGTAGGTTTCATCTGCTCCATGTAAATTAATATGGGTATTTCTTTAACAGAATTAACTCTGTGGTGGAAATTGGTGGACTTGATACTTCCCTACACCGACACCCTAATGAGGGATATTAATCAACGTTATTCAGGAGTTGTTATATCGAGGTAAGATATATATTGCTCTATCTTTAAGCTACCTGTGTTTCTTCTTCTCCCTCTGCTCTATTTATTTTCTGTCTCTTTTCCCTTTAAATTTTTCTAAAATAATTTAACCGAAAAATGTATTCTGTAACTAAAATAAAAATTCACTAAGAAAAAATAATCCACCAGAAACATAAACACATCCAACTGTAATAACCTCTTAATTTTAACCTCTCCTTTTGTAGGTACTTTTTTACATACCCCACTCACTCGAGCTTTTGACGGATACGAAGAGAAAAATTTAAACTCCTGATCACACTTACTTTTTGACGATACAAATATTACAACATTCGGTAAGTGATGACAACACTGCTATAACATGACAGCAATTTTTGGTAGTTACTTCTGACATTACGAACTTAATTCATAGTCTCATGTAAAGTCAACTATATATATTTACTAATTCTTGGAAGACGGCATACTCCATCTGCAGCATTATTTCAGGATATCTGTTACCCTGATCGATCTAGATATTTCTGGATATCAACTCTTGATTAAAATCGAATGCCTCATAGAAGTCTTTTGATATTTGAGGATACTATATAATCTGGTGAATTAGGTGGTGTTCGAGTACTTCTCAATTCCACCTTCTAAACAAATTCTATCCAACACCTTTTTAGAGCGGTATTACTTACTACTATGTGAGAAACAGTAAATGTATTCACAAAATATTGCTGTTTCAAGACTTTCAATATTACTGATTTATACAAGAAGTACTCCTGAACAATATTACTTAAGATTTCATTGGTCACGGCTAGGATCGCTGATTTACAATAGTGTTGCCATTACTTATCAAATATCTCAGTATACGAAAGGCCTCATTGGATGATTGATCAACCCAATGCACGGCCACCTCCGAGATAATACGAACATTTAAGACAATATACACAATTCACTCATAAAATCATAACAAACACCTATTATATGATTGATTGTGATGGTCATGTGGTCCTCCGGGACTATTTGGCACTCCAGATTCCTGACATTAGTTTTATAAGTGAGAAAACCCCCTAAAAACTCTCCGAGGAAACTTGTCCTGACCAGGGGTTGTTTGCTATACCACCGTGGTAGACGTATGATTATTATTATTTTTATTGAAGTTTACGTTTTTTTTAATCCCAGGTAGTTCATCAATTATTCTAAGTACGGTCGCTTGGTTTTCTCTTGTAACGGAATGGATATGAATTGAATAATAAAAAATAAACAAAATTCAATAATACTGATACTACGTTTTCTTACCTACATCCGGTCAAGGAAAGTTTCTCTGATTAAAAATGACCTCAGGAAATAATCCAGAATGTTTTAACACCGCGTATAAATCAATTGTAAGAATTTGTCTTTCGGGTATTTAGTCTTCTTCTTCTCTTCTTTTATAATTTGTGTCTGTTACATGATTTAGCTGATCTGCGTTCTGTATGTATATTTTATCAGATTTCTAGAACAAGTTCCAGGTGTAGGAGATTTTCGTCGCGACGCCATTAACAAATCTATAGATAAGACGATATTAAATACCAAACAGGCGAACTATTGTGTTTTCTAATCCTTAAGATTATTAATTATCCCAGTTATATTGCACATTCATTTTTCTTTCTACCTACCCGCTGTTATAGGGTGGCTTTAATTATTTCACACCATTTTATATTAATTATTTCAGTTATTTTCTTAGTTTTCATTAATTTTATGCATTAATATTGTACATGCATTTGTTCTAACCGTTACCTACAAATACACATACATACACACACACACACACATACTTACATATAAACACACACACAAACATAATTATATATTCGAATGAGTGAATATGAAAGTATTTAATTTATCTATTAAGGTAATCAGCATCTGAACTCAAATCTGGATGAGAAATTGCTAACAAATTTGAACACAGTCCTCTATTTCAGTGCTGAGATTCTTCTACGTTCCGTAAACCTATAACAGGTTTGGCTACATTTATAAGGGACCCATGCTCAAGATGTTTGTGCCCTGAAAAATTGATCGACCTTGGCAGGGTTTGAACCCGTGATCCTTGAAACCAGAGGCAAGTATAGTACCAATAGCCCACCAAGAACGATGAATAGGAATGTAGCCAACAATTTTGTGAATCTTTTTTTTATATGTTACAGAAATAAAAATGGGGTCTGTACCCAACGTCAATCATGTGGTACGGTAAATAAAGTCACTTAGACGTACACCAACCATATACTAAGTGGGGGAAGATTATATTAGATAAGATTTAATTACGCTCATCTTGACATCTTGAAATCACCTTCACAGAAATTAATGATTACATACTTTTTCAGGCAGCTCTTCAATTAGATATTTGCCTCTTGTTTCTTGTATTTATTCTGCCATAAATATAAGATAAAAAAAGGAAGAAGAGATTTGACAGAATAGACATTCGTGACTATATTATGACGAAGATGTTCTGCCTCATCAGTCTTAGATAATTCTTATTAATTCAATTTTCTCTACAAAAATATTCCATTAGAACTTCGTTATAATTTTTATATTATTTTATTTACAGGACAATGTTTTGCACCAAAGTTGTTAAATCCGTTATGAAAATGGTTGTAAGTTACATTATATCTGATGAAATCTTCTCCGACATTACATTCAAAAAGGTACGTACGCTTAGTGATTTAAAGTTATTGCAAAATCACAAATATTTTAATTTGCTTAAGAAACAACTTTAAAACATAATTACAGTATTGTAAGTAAAATTTATTGTTCTAAGATCTGAATTCCGTCATTCTTTACATTGTTCTGTAAAACTCTGTCCGTTTCAATGTATCCAAAGTCAATCGACAAATGGAATTTTATCTGAAAAGTAGAAGCAGTAAAACGTGAAAACTGTAAATTGCTTGAGATTTATCTCCGAAAAAATAATTTTTTGCTCTTGTTTAATAAATGGAAATGGACAGTTAATGACAAATGAGGGAAAGTTTGAATAAGTGATTGAATTCAAGTACCTAGGAACAATAATTACACATAGGAATTTAATGCACAAAGAAATTAAGACATAGACTCAATTTTGGGAAGGCAAGCTATTATGCATTAGTGGGACTCTTGTCATACCAACTTCTCTCAAAGAACTTTAAACTTAAAATATATAAAACTGTTATTTTCCAAGTTATATCGATGCGAAAGATAGGTTATTTTTAGGAAGGAGAAAATATTACGAGTAGTTGAGAATATAATTTTAGGAATAATTTTAGACTAAAGAGAGATGAACAGGCAGGCAAATAACGAATACTACATAAGAGCGAGCTACATGATCTGTATAGGAATCCTTATATAATAAGAACAGCTAAGTCTCGCAGACTGCAATTAGCAGGACATGTGGTATGAATTGGGAATGAAAGAGGCGCATAGAAACTCCTTGAAGGAAATCTAGAGGGATTGCGCCCAATAGGCAGGCCAAGAATGTGGTAGGAGACTAATATTAAGCACGATTTTAAGGAAGTAGATAATGCAGGGAATAATAAAAAAACATTAGTTCAGGATAGGGATATATGGAGAACTTACGTCCGCGCAAGCATGAACCTAAAGGTTCGACAATGCCAGTGAGTTGATAGAACTCCAAATGGATGGGCTGGAAAAGGGAAAAAGGGACTGAAAATCGTACGAACGTGTGGAGAAAAATAAGGAGTACTAGATATAAACCAACAAGATACTTTCGCCGAATGTACAGGAAAACGCTCACTGTGTTTACAAAGAGACCTAAACCACGTCTGGGGAAAAGAATCGTATGTACTCAACCTAGGATTTAAAGAAAGATCAGAGCTTGCTTGGTTTAGGCTAGGGGCATGGAAATTAAAAAAAAATAGCGACGATCACGATATGCGAATATGTCCAATGTGCGGGAAATTTGAAGATGAGATACATATATTAGGACAATGTAATGATTTAGAATATTGGAGACGTTAGTTATTACCGGAAAGATTTCTAAATTCAAATCGGGAAAGATTGGCATGCTACGAGTTATTGGTAAATCCAGAAAATTGGATAAACTTGGGTAAATATCTGGATAAAACACGGAAAATAAGAACAACACTCATTCATGAATAAATATATGTTATCAAAATGCAATACCGTTAATTCTTAATAATTATATATAAATTAATTAATGTATAATGCTATTTTGTTATAATTTAATTGTAATATTACTGTGTTTTCTTTATGTAATTGTAATATTACTGTGTTTTCTTAATGTAATTGTAATGTTATGGTTTTTTTAGTGTATAATGCTATTGTGTTATTATTTAATTGTAATATTATTGCGTTTTCTTTATGTAATTGTAATGTTATTGCTTTTTTTGGTTGTTTATTTTTCTTCACACTAGTAGCAATTATTACTTTATTGTAACGGACTGTCAACAGCACGTACGGCTTACTGCCCGTGCGACCCATATTTGTAAATAATATTGTAAATATCTTCCTTTTTGTCTAATAAAGTCCTACCACTACTACTAGTTAGTTGGTTATGATCTTGTAGGATTGTACAATATTGTAATAAACAAACAATATAAGAGAGGAGGAGGTGGAAGAGAACTACAAAAAAAAGAGCTGTAAGATGAGACGAATAGAAATATTACCTATAAAGAACGTCAATATAGAATTATTTATTTTATTTTTATTCAAAAATTTTATTATTATTTTTAAGGTGGAGAACATGGTGAGGAACATCCGAACTGCCTTTTACTCTATGGTGGAGTCAGCTGACTGGATAGACACAAACACTAAGACTGCCACATTGGAAAAAGTTGAAGATGTAAATGCGTCCATCGGATATCCTGACTGGATACTCAACTCACATGAACTAGAGGAATATTACGACGGAGTGAGTTTTCTCTGTGATTTGGACCCAGAAATTTCGTTTGAATACTACTAACCATAAACATTTGTTCCCATGATAATATCGTCCAATGGAAATATAGTAAAATTTACGCGATTTAGCTCCAAACAGTTGTACTCGGTAGAGCAGTTCCCACACTCGCTCCTATCTGTTGAGATTCAGCCCATAGCTCGCTGGTTCAACTAGATTGTTGTAGTTTAGGACAAAAGGAATTTCGTTAATCCATTCCGGATATTTCATTCCAAGAAACAAGATAAAACGATCATAATTGTTAGCGAGTTATCTAACAGATGACGATATGTATTTGTACGTACAATACAAAATTATTCATTTAAGAGATCAAGTTTCATCAGAAAGAAATCAGCTTATGAACTGAATATCCCACATTACTAGCACCAAAACATACGAGTGTCACCAAATAATTCTACAATTTTCATTCCAATTATAAACCATTTATAGCGGAGAAATGTAGTCGCGGGACGATTTTATAAATCTTACGATTTGTCATGGGACCAGATATCTTAGTATGGATGTTATATGTTTTGTACTTCCCCTTTTGTTCAATTTTTTTAAAGAATTAAATATGATAAAAATTTGTGCCGTTTTAAAATAATGTTTTAGCATAATATACGCTCCTTAAATATTATTTTACTACAATGATAGCACACTTTCCTTAATTGCGAAGCTTTTTAAACTGTTTTGTAATTAATTTAAGTACTTTTTGTGCAATATCGTTTATTTTTTCGCAGCAAAAAAAAATGCTATAGTTAACTGTATACAAGCTTACATTAGAGGAAAAAATGTGGCAATGAAATAAATGAAAAGAGATAACGGAAAGTAAAGAAGGCAATAGAACAAACGATCTACCAATTCTCGCATCATTCGATAACGAACCTCTTTTCAGAGACTTGTGTTCTTGATTTGAATGTGAGGAATATGACGATGATGCATTTCATTTTACATATTTTAAATTCCATATATTATCAGGTCCATCGCTGTGGTTTCAACGTAGCGTGTTGCCTTGGCACGCAGCGGGTCCGGGTTCGATCCCTGGTCGGGGCAGTTTTTCTGGGTGAGGCTTTTATCGGGGTTTTTCCTCACCTGTAAGACAAATGTCAGGAACACTTTAAGGCCCAAACTGTCCCCGAAATCATATGGCCATCATCATCATCCTTCACCGGTGTGGAAAGCAACGGGAAGCTACCACACCTACAATTCCCTAGTAAAGCTGCAAGCATAGGATGAAAATGCTATGATGCAGTGAAGGACCTGCCCTAGGGCAGAATTAGTATGGATGGATGGATATATTATCAGAATGTACACAAATACTTTTCTTAGTAGTTGGATATATAACTAGTGAATATATTTATTCAGGATTAAGAGTCCATTAATTCAAGGATCAATTTTAATTTTTGCTAAATATTTGCAGGTGGAAGTGAACGGAACAGATTTTCTGCTGGATGTTTTATGGATTCTGGAATTGTCAATGACAGATGAACTGATGCTCTTAGGATCTGAATTCACACAACAAGGGTAATGTCTATTATCAAGAATACTGCAAGTCTCATTAAAAATGAAGTATTTCAATATCGAATACAATATTAGCATGGAAAGTACGGAATTGTCTAAATATTATAATTTTATCTCCAATGTAATGCGTTTATTGTCATTGCTTTGATTCTATGGAAGAAACTATACTTTCTCATTATTATTATTGTTATTGTTATTATTATTATTATTATTATTATTATTATTATTATTATTCAATCATTCGGGAGTGTCCTCCATGCCCTTTTGTGGTCAAAAAAGTGTATGTGTGTGATCCGTAGTTTGAAATCCCTCTCTCGACAGGTCGTGTCACTAAAGCCCGGGTGCCGTGTGTCATATAAAGCGCACCTATTAGGTGAAAGTTAATGGGATTGGATTACTATTATTATTCTATTATTACTATTATTATTATTATTATTATTATTATTATTATTATTATTATTATTATTATTATTATTATTAGAGACAACTAAAGAAATATTCTCAAATTTCGGTAGCTAAAGCTTTAGAGTCGGGCATATGCGTGCTCGCACAAACACCCACACACACATTTATATATACGAGTATATAGGCTGAATTAGAATTACACCGACAAATTGCCGGGACTGATCCCAGATTGGAAATGTAGAAAACATTTCCTATGAATAAGTGTCCATAATTGCATCATTGCCACGTGGTTGGCAATGACGAATGGCATTATTTTCTCGGACCACTTGCAGTGTGATTTTTGTAAATGCATCGTTCCCACAGTAGATGGAACTGGCAAATGACATTATTCTTGGTGACCACATACTTGGATCAGTTATTCTTCCTCGACGAACGTACCTGGACTTCGTGGAGAATACGTTTCTTGTTTTACTTGAGAACGTGCCTTTGACAATAATACAGGCGATGTGGTTTCTGCATATGGAGCGCCACCCCACTTCAGCATTACAGTTCGCGGACACCTCAACAAAATCTTCTCCAGACGTTGGATAGGACGCAGAGGCCCTGTTCGATGGCCTGATATATCACCGGACTTAGACCCCCAGAATGTTTACCTCTGGAGGCAGCTGAAAAGCGTTGTGTTATGAAAATATTCAGAGAGAGAGAGGCGGGAGCATGCGAAAGAGTGAGATAATCCGTGATAAGAAGTGTGAACGCATGTTGTGCATCCCATTGAGGCCACATTGAACATCTGTTGTGATGTGGGTGCGATTATGCTATGTACTGTGCATCGTTCATTTCCGGACACATGCTTATGGGATCTTGTTTCCATCATTTCCAGTCAGGAATCAGTACCTGAAGTTCTTCGGTGTAATTACCGTTCACCCTCTCTACACACACACACACACACACACACACACACACACATATATATATATATATATATATATGGCATCTAGTAATAATGGAGAGTATAATACATATATAAGAAAAATAAGTGTTTGAATTGGATTCGCCTGGTAGTGTAATGGATATCACGCTGAGGTACAGACTCAGAGATCCGGGTTCGAATCCCGTCCAGGCATTTATTTTTCTTATCATTCCATATATATATATATATAATTTTCCACCATTGTTGAAACATGGTCTACAAAGTTCGAGCAGGCAACCTTGGCGGGTTTGGTGTAAATATCTTAACAGTGGGTGTGTCTTTAACTGCAAAATTGCATTACTACTCGAAATGAAAATAGTAACGCTGAGTCGGAAATGATATGGAGTATCACCTCTTACAGTTCCTTAAAATCGAAAAAAGGAAACAGGTATAAGCTTTTTTTTTTTTAATTTATTGTTGGATATTATTCATGTTAATGGTATGTTAATTAAATATAATTTTGAGTTACTATGTTCTGCATTTTCTGCACTACACACTATAAAATTTCACACCCAAGTTTTGACCTTCTAAATCATGTTTTATTTCGTTTAAATCCGATTTCTTCAGTTTTTTTTATAGTTTCCATAATGCCTATAGCTCATTTTCTCTTTTTTTCACCCCATCTGTCCATCCATTCATTCTATTACTCTTACAGCCCTAGTCTAGTCGTGGCTTCTCCTTTGGGGATTCTTAACTAGTCTGGTTTATTTGAGCTTATTTCCTTACTACATGTCGAGAGTGACATGTAGATCACATATCGCTTCAAGAGACACATGACAGGCAACTACGGTAACAATTTAATGGAACAAACTCGGCAATTTTGCTTAAGAGGTCTATTTTTCAGACTTAACGTTCTTTTACGAGCCTCAAAATCTTCAATTTGGGGCACACGACTTTAAGTCTTTCCCGAAGGACTTGTTTCTTGAATTTTCTATCCTAAAAATCCATCTACTCTGGCCGGGTTTGAACCCGCGACCCTTGATATTAGAGACAAGGAACATAATCAGTAGACCACCGCGGTTTTATTGAAATTGTAAATAGTTGTAAATAACATTCCTTACTGAATCCTGATCAAAACTATCTAGACTCGAAACTGGTTTCTTCTGATTCCTTCTCTAACTGGGATATGAGAAGTATGGGAACACATCGTCATTAGTCGACACTCTGTTAGATTTACTGCACTAATTAAGTATTCTTTCTAAGGAACTTTTTAGAACTTTTAGATCCTTAATTAAGAATAAGTAAGATCGGTGGAATTTAAATTTAATCATTAAACACAACACTCCAACATCAATGTAACATTAGGCCTAATATCATTCAGACTGACAGTACAATATTATGGCAAAGAATGCCAATACATGTACCGTTCCACTACCCCTACTCTAGGGGAAGAAGTTTGTCCACTGCGCATCCAAGGCCATGTCTCAACCGGAATGAAGCAACTGCTATCACAGGCGGCGTGTCCTGTATATTCAATAGTTCAATGAACCCCCAACAAAAATTTAACTTATGAAGAAATTGAATAGTTGTATTTTTTTAACGATTTCCAAAGAAATATATCCAGATGTTTTGAATCGGGAATGCATTTCTGCAGTAGAGTGTGCTGGTGAGTTTTCTCTATGAATCCCAGTTTGTTGGCTTGCCCGTTCGCGAGAGGCGAGGGAATATATGCTTGATATAATAATTCACACACAAATACCTTTTGAGCACATTGAACATGAAGCAAACATTCAAAAATCACTCTAGCGGCCGTAATTTTCGTTTTTTTGTAAGGAATCGCAGTGCATGCTATTCAAATAAAATTAAAAATGGCATTTCCCAAAAATCAGCGTAATGCGACTAATAAGAGTGGAGTTTATCTGAAATATGAAATTAAAAATCGCTTTTGCAGCAGCCATAAATTGTTTTCTCACAATGTTACTGTATAACACACATGTTCCGTAAACCAGCAAAATCGTGCCATAAATTCCTCTTGCTGAGGACTTCGCTTAGTTTACACACTTTCTACGTGACACAATTTTAATTTAATTTCTGCTGACACAGACAATGGGACCAAAAGTACCGAAGAAAAAAGCATTCATTTCTCGTCTTCTACATACCGTGTGGAAATCGGACCAATATTAGACATTATAAAATAATTCTATTATAAATGTATGTAAAAAGTATTTAACTGACAAAATTAAATTTGTAACTAAAAATGTATAAGCATTTTTTTTATATTTTTAGTATTTAGAGATTCATACTGTCCACCGCTGTGGTCTCGAGGTTGCGTGCTGCCTTGTCACGCAGCGGACCCGGGTTAGATTCCCGGTCGGGACAAGCTCCTGGGTGAGGTTTTTTTCGGGGTTTTTCCTCACCTATAAGACAAATGTCAAGAAGCGTAGGGCCCAACGGTCCCCAAAAATCATCCGGATATCATCATCATCATTCTTATCATTATCATCATCATCGTTCATCGGTGTGGTAAGCAACGGGAAGCTACCACACTTATAATTCCCCAGTAAAGGTGCAAAGCATAGCATAGCATAAAAATGCTATGATTGCAGTGAAAGGCCTGCCTTCAGGCAGAATTACTATGGATGGATGGAGATTCTTACTTAAAACATGCGCAATTATATTCCTTCCAGCCTGTGTACTGAATAATTTAAATGACATGTAGTTTTATAAGAAGAGGTGATGATTGGAAAACATCATTTTAGGATGGAGATCTTATGCCCGCTCGATAATGCCAGTGAATTAATTCTATATTAAATACGTTTATAAGGATTATTTCCGATTCCTTCAATAATCAAATGGAGTTATCTGCATAAAATTAGCCACAGACGAGAAAAATGTGATGGATAGTAATAACAATTATCGTAATGTTTTCATGATGCTTTTAAAATGTATTCTTTGTACGATGTTTTATATAATCCGTTAAGAATCTAAAGATTAAAATAGGACAAACTCGTGACACGGATAACTTTGGTACATTTTTTTCTTTCGTTCCTAACGAAGTTGTATTGGCAAGAAAAACAAATTATTTTTCTGTCTCGTAGATAGCAGAAAGTCTACTTTCTTGCTGTGTTTTCATATTAGTAATAACAGCGTTCCTTGGGTGCGTTTTATGTTAACTTGTAGAAAAAAGTTTTCATTCGTGCTTAACGTGTGTTAGTTTTCATACTTGTCTGTGTTTGAAGAACATTTTTGAATAGATAACCTTCGACACTGCAGGTAAACGGATATAATGTCGAAAATGTGATCTGTGGTTTCATGAAGTGTCAAGAATTAACTCCTTATAACTGGGATATCAAATGTATTGGATGTAGCATGAGAGTGAATAAAAGGTGTGTCACGAATTTACTCTAATACAAAGTACTATTACAAAATTATCCGAGTTCTTCAAACCTCCAGAAAAATAGACATTTAATTTATGTCATATTGATGACAATTGGACAACTGAGCATATATATAGTATTTCATTCATATAGGCCTACCCTTAACTTTAATATTCCTAAGACTCTAATCACAAATGTTGATAATATTAAGGTATAAGAGTCTAAAACCTTAGTATTACGATGTTAGCCGTGTTTGCTATACATAAAACGATAACCTTGCCTACTCTATAGTTATAAAACGTGTCGTATTATTTTAAGGGATGAAAGCAACCGAAAAGTATTCGAAAATAGAGTCCTAAGATGAATATTCGGTCTCATACAGGATGGAAATAGAGGAAGTCTCACAATGAAGAACTCATTATGTAGGAAATCTATCGATGTCACATTATATTAATTATTAATTCCAGAAGATCGAGATAGCAGGTTATGAAGCACAAATAGGCTGCAGTATAATAGTTGTGGAAGTATTGATAGGAAAATGGCACTTGGAAGTTATAGGCATACGTGGGAAAATAATATTCGGATGGATCTTAGGAAACAGGATATCGGATATTTGAGATTGATTCTGTTGGCTATAAAGGAAAGAATGGAGTACCCTCAAAGGTTCATTAAGCTATAGATGTGTGAGCGAATGAGTTATAAAGTTACAAAATTACTGTAACCTTAATAACGAAATATATGGTTTCTGTAAATTTCTTTTACTGTCTTTCTCCATAATATGTTGTATCATATTTAATGACAAATGAGAGGAATTTTAAAGAAGTGGCTGAATTAAAATACCTAGGAACAATAATTGCAAACAAGAATAAAGTGCAGAAATAATTTAAAAGATAGACCCAACTTTTGAAATGCATGTTATCATTCATTAGGCCTACATAGACTCTTGACATCCCAATATATTTAAAAAAATTAAAAATATTAAACATTATATTCTTCAAGTTATGTTATATGGAACCGAAATATGGTCTCACAATTTTAGGGAGGAGAAATGATGAGTATTTGTGAATAAAGTTCTTATGAACATTTTGGACAAAAGAGAGACAGACAAATGAATGGAGAAGACCAAAAAACCCTGAACTACATTATATTTATGGGGAACCAGTGGCTATAAGAAATATTAAGTTTCATAGACTACGATGTGCAGGACTTGTAGAACGAATTGAGAATGAAAGAAGGCCACGGAAATTTCTTATATAAATATGAAGTTAGTACGCCTTGCAGATAGGTCAATAATGAAATGGTAGAGGTTAGCCATGATTTGTAAATTATACAGCGGACGATTAGAAAGTGTTATCTAAGGAGAGGAATGCATGGAGAGTTTATGTCCGCACAGTCATGATCCTCTGGGTTTAATAATGGCAGTTCGTTAGTTAGCGCAATATACTTTAATACTAGTTATGTTACAATACACATGATAAAACTTATGTATACTTTTGATTTTGTTTCCAGATCAATTATCGACCCACTAGAAGTAAATGCTTACTACGGAAATCAGGAAAACGACATAAGTAAGTTTCTATCATTATCAGGATTAGGATTTTTATAATAAATATATAAATACATATAATAAACTGTATTCTCACAATATATAATAAAATACGTACTTTTTTATAGAAATGATACAAACGTTTTCTGAGAGTTGTACAAAAAAAGTATTTTAGCATTTGTTGATGGTGTGCATCATTAAAATAAATTCCACGTTTACGTATAATCACATTTTTACAGATGCACTCAAAGCTCATAGGCTACACAACTCTTAAGTTCATGAACACTGAATAGAAACACGTTAAGGTAAATCTTTGAAGTCTGTGAACTATTTACAGTGGCTCTGATTATTGCCTGAACCAGACCTGCTGCAGTCAGATATAAGAACTTCATAAGGTTTTGATTAACGAGGCTCAGCAAAAAAGAAAAGAATGTGCATTGAACATAAGTAGTTTCAATATTTCATGTAAATTAAAAAAATCACCTTTGTAATATAGAGGCTAGTAAAATAAATTTTAAACTATTATTTGACAAGAATAAATTTGAAACCATAAAATATGGAACATATTTAACATAAAAGTTCCGTTTGTGTGATGATATGTGATATCATCTGAAATATTTTGAAATATGTATTAGCCTATACCATGAAATATAGACTAATACGGAAAAATAAGTATATCTTGAACCTGTCCAAATAAAATAAGACTTAAATATATAAAGAAATTTTAACATTAGCTAATAAAACATGTATTTACATAGAAATCCTAGTTCTGGTTATCACATATGTTTTGTTTCTATTATTAAAACTACTTATAAGGGAAGTACTTATGTTGTACCAGTTGCATTGTAACAAAAATGGGAGGTTATGTTAATTAATTGACATTAAAATGTGATGACGTTAGTCATTTTGCTGCAAATTTAATAAAACTCGTGTTATTCGTCATCAAATTTCAATCGCGTCTCATTGACACGGCACGGTTGCTCATTGCAGCTGATTTCAAGCATAAGTGCTACTAGTTATAGCGGTACGAAGAACGTAAATATTAGTTTTTTTCTCCCCATGTTAACATTAATAACAATTTTCTATTACTTTATACAGATAACAGAGCACTGAATACTTTTTTCCCGTTAAATGTAATGCGAATATGTCCAATGTGCGGGAGCTCTGAAGACGAGATACATATATTAGCAAAACGTAACGATTTAGAATATTGGAGGCGTCAGTTATTACCAGAAAGATTTCTAAATTCAAATCGTGAAAGATTGACATGTTACGAGTTAATAGTAAATCCAGAAAATTGGATCAACTCGGGTAAATGTCTGCACAAAACGCGGAAAATAAGAACACTCATTCATGAATAAATACATGTTAGCAAAATGCAATACCATTAATTCTTAATAATTCTACATGACTTAATTAATGTGTAATGTTATTGTATTATTACATAATTGTAATATTATTGTGTTTTCGTCATGTAATTGTAATATTATTGTTTCCTCCTTGAACAAACAGATACTATTACCAAATATTACTTTATTTTAACGGACTGTCAACAGCATGTATGGCTTTTTGCCCTGCGATACATATTTGTAAATAACATTGTATATTATATTATTTTTTAGTCTGATCATCTTACCTCAAGAGTAATGTTGTTTTGTTCTTGAACATGTTTCAAAACAATTCTGTTTTATCATCATCTTGTCCAGACTGGTTTTATTTATGTTGCACAACCTGGATGACGTTGTCAGCTCCATCCTGTGGTTGGCCAAAGAACCTCCAAACAAGGTCACGCTCCATCGGTGTATCAAAATTCATAACTCTGTTTTTGTTCTTCTGAATATAATTCTTTTCCCAAATAGTCAGCTCTTTTGTATTTTCTAACTGTTTTAATAATTTAGTGTCTGAATTTATATTATGTTTTTCAGACAAAACATGAGCAGCAACTGCAGATGTTTCTGTTTCCCCATTTTTTAATATTTCTTATGTGTTCTTTGGTTCTAATTTTTAGGTTTCTTTTTGTTTTTCCTATATATATACATATATTTTCACAACCCATGCATTCAATTTTCATTTGATATATTCCTGACTTGTTATGTTTATCAGTTTTTTTCATTTTTGTTGGTTTTTATTAGTTTATTTAAACTGTAGTTATTTTTCGGTGCTAATTTAATATTAAACTTCTCAAATATCTTTTGGAATTTATCGTGTACCCAAGGGTGATATGTGAATTTCCTATATTTTTTCATGCGTGGTTCTACTTTTTCAAGAGTACTTCTGTTTATCATTTTTTGTTTTTTATACTTTTCTATCCTTTTATGTAACATTTTTTCATATATCTTACTTTTAGTCTAATAAAGTCCTATTACTATTACTACTTTTTTAACCTGAAATTCAGATTCGGTTATAATTTCGTGTACTGGAGTAACAAAAACAAATTTTCATTTACCATAATATCAACGGTAATAATGAGGGTCTTCGATAAAATGGTTGTAACAAAGTTTTTTCGAACACCATGAGCATCTGTTGATGGCAATCGTGGAGCAGTTATATGTGGCACATTCACTAAAACCAATGTGAAATGCATTTTCAATCACATTTGTGGATCTCGTTACACTTTAGTTCACGTTATAGCCAGGCTTTTTTCAAGCATAAATACACATAACTTTGTAAATTTCTACTGACAGTTGATTTTATACAAGAAAATGCAGTTTTATAATAAAGAATCTATCACACATTTTCCCGTCACCATCTGATTTTAGACGCACATATTCTTCAAACCATCGCACATAAATCTTATATTGACGGGGGAAAAAATCATCAAGTGGTTTTATTTATTTGATGGCTCCTTCAGGAATAATTTTCAGCTTTACATTTTTATCGGATAAACAGTCCTGTAGCAAGTATTTGTCCTTATGACCGGACTACGAATCGCATACTAAAGGTGAATCCATTTTAATGTTTTCACTAAACACATGTTTTAAGAATATTTTCAAATGTTCTTTTGTCATTTTTCCACTACAGTCTACATACACATTTGTAGGTGTATTCTGTTCTATCTTCTTCTGAACTTTGGGTCCGAATTTGTTTCCAGTAGGTTCTTGAAAACAGAGGTACAACCTCTTCCCACATTGAAATAAGAACACGTATCGTGTAAGAATGTGTAGTTCCACGTAGGTTTTGAACTGTAGCAACAGTGAGCTTTTTACCTTTGACTGCCAGTGTTATGTTTTCTGTCATTTCATAATTAAATTGTCTTTGGTCACAGTTCCACATATTCTTTGTTGGTATGCAGTTTTCTTGAATGGTCTGATTAACGTCTCTTACAAACTTATTTGCATTTTCAATAGTTTGAGTTTCGTTTTCAATACCCTTGACAGTGACAATTTTGGTAATTTTTCTTGAAGAAATAAAGTTTTCTTTTTTTAAAATTTGAAATGGATGTCTTTGAAGCTTTAAATTCATTTAAGCCCAATTCCTTCGCTCGAAAAACAGCCCACGTTTGTAATGCCAATAGTGCACTGTCAATCCCCGATCTCGAGAATCTCGAAACTTATTAAGGATGTAGTCTTTAATTTGGGCGATTTTGTAGGGGTCCTGTTTTTTAATTGTGAAGCTAGATAAGATGTTTTAATTTCTATATAATTCAAAATTGTTCTTTCATTTCGGTTATTAATTATTGATGGTAATAATCCACAATTATTGATAATTGCACACTAGATACATTCCAACGTAAATTCTACCACATATTCCAACTTAAATTCTACCCCCTTAAAAATAAAACTTTACAAGTGTAATGAAAATGTCTGGAACTATAACAAATTTTATAACTTTATCAACTGCTCTATACGAACATTTTAGCATTCCCCTCCACCTCATACCGCCATTTTGTATTATTTGTGAATAGGACTTGGGGCCAGATTTCCCTGACATCCTATATTCATAAATGTTTCCCAAAGTTTGTTCAGAATATGTAGACAGTACGTTAGGACGTTTAGATTTTTTAACAGGAGACGGCTCAATGCTACTTGAACTCTCACGTTCCTCAATGGATTCGTTGGCAATTTCAAAGTCTTCAGAACATCCGGCTTGAGTGAGCTTCTGATTGCAAGTGGCATAGTCTTCGAAATCTAAAGTATTTTCGCCAAAGTCCTCTAACCCATTCCAATATTTTTGTTATATAAGTTCTGCCAGAAAATACGCAAACTGGTCATCATCCAATCCAGGTTCTTCGTGTTTTACAAATGTTTCCTAAACTATAGATTCTAACGTAGTTAAGACGTCAAATGAATTTATTATCCCCATTTAATTCTTCTGATGAAATATTTTATGTACTCACAATATGTACTTAAATGCACACATTTACGTGTAATATACTGTTATATCCTAGAAAGAAGTATTAATTTACGTCATAAAAGTGCTAATCAACAAATAATAAAACAAATATGATATTGTACTTTCAATTTATTGAGTTTTCATGTTTAAATAGAAACAATTCGTATATACTGTACAAATACTGGACTGCGGGAGTGGAATAAACATTCACACTCCGGTGCGCTGATCTTCAAGTAACCGTGCCACTCCGTTACAATATTTATCTCGTTAGTTTATCTCTTTCTCCCTGCCCCTTTTTGTTCTTCCTTCGTTCACCACACTATAATTTTCTATTTTTATTTGTTTATTTTATTTTTTCCAAATGTTTTACTTATTTATTCTGTCATATATGGATGTTAATTCTCTAGTATTATTTTTCTTGTTCCTTATTTCCTGTGAAATATTATGCATACTATTGAATTTGTAGTGAAATGACTAATATCACGGTGTTCAGTATCCTTCATTCAACATATCCTCCAATTTATGTTACCATCCAACTGGTCTAACATAAGTACTTCCTTTGTGAGAAATCGTAGATAACTTTAATGATAAAAATGTAGATGTGAAGTTTTAACGATTTGTTTTTCTTACGATGTTCGATACTGGTTTTCGAGGACCTCCTTTTATAACTATATTTATTTTTATTTATAGATGATTTAATGTATAGAATCGTATAGCGTATATTTATTATTTGAATGATATGAAATTACGTGATTAAATAGGTCATGACGAGGGAAATGATTTTTATGTCCTTAAAGTTAAGATTGCAATACAGTATAATTATGTCTTCTGTTTTTTTTTTTTTTTGCCGTGGTTCCACATAAAATAGTTCAGTAATAAGCATATTATTAATGTTGTAAATGCTAACTTTTAGTAGATAAAAATCATTTCCGTGCCATGGTATTGAAATTAAAAAAATATGTCTTAATGGCAGAGAAAATTCGGATAAAAAACACTTAGTCTCGAATACGAGTTTCAAATGCTGCCGCTTGAATTGTCTTTCTCAGTAATTATTTTATTTTATCTCGGTTTAACAGTGATACCTGCTGGAATCTTGCTGTTCCCATTTTATGGACTTGGACTTGAGTAAGTATTTACACAACAATTTAATGTTATAGTATGAAATGTGTATGTTTTATTACGTTATCTTTATAAGAAATTCTGTGAACAACATATATTTTTAATCACAATTGAAGAAAAATGCATAAAATAATGTTAACACATTTTTGGTGTGATGTGTTTCTCTCACAAGGATATAATTATCATTTGTCGATTGCTAATGAATTTTGCGAGCATAAAGACCATATTAAAATAATTCTAAATACAAGAAAATACCATCAAATGACAAATAAAGGACGAAAAGTGTTAGTTATTCCTTTCGTTGAGCAGGCCTATGCATCAATGGGTTGTACTGAATACACTGTTTACGCAAATATCTGCAAGAGAACCTCATCAATCTCAAAACTCAGCTTATAAATACTGGAATTAAATTGTATTATAGCCTCATTATAGCGGCTCACTTTGTTTCCCCGCAGCTGTTATATATAATTAAATACAAAGATGCCGACTACCGCCACTATAATAATTCCTCATGTTACTCATTGTCAAGTATTGTCACGCGGTACTCGCTTTTATACAGACAGCCATGATAGAGGCGATATTAATATGGAATATGAATCATTGATTTCTTTACGAATTAACTGTAAACTCAAGTGAAATATGTTGTTTCGCATAATTCTCCAGAAAAACTGTAAAACTCTGTTTTAAAATAGGACTTTTTTAGTTATGCCGGATGTACCAGTGACGTAACTATACGCCATACAACTTTCACTACCACGCCAGTAAGCGAATATTACTCCGCCGTTTAATGATAACGTAAAGGACAAAATTATCCAACTACGAGTGTTAGTAGGCTTTTGTTGTAGTAGGAGGTTAAAACTTCCACCTTCCTGGACAATCGGCGCGGGATGTCAGCCCCACAACTAACGCCTAATACTCATTTCCGTTAGAGGCTGGGGCAACCTCGTTATAATAGTGCTGTTAGAAGGTTTAAAAATCCTTTTCCCAACGGAAGTCGAAACACCGACGGACATGTAACGTATTGCCTTATTTAACTACAGCATGCATCCTCATGTGTGTATATATTATATTTGGGGACACACCGTAACGTAGTGGTTAAGGCACTGCGCTACAAGTCGGAAGATCGAGGGTTCAAGTCCCGGTGAGGTCAGGATTTTTAAACTGAACATAACCTTCTGGCGGCACTATGGCCCTGGTGTCGACTCAGCCTCTAACGGAAATGAGTACCAGACGCTTGTTCTGGGGTAAAGGCGGCCGTCACGCAGGGCTGACAACCTGGCTGACATCAAGTGCCGATTGTCTAGAAAAAGTGGGAGCCTTAACCTCCTACTATCCCAAGGGCTTCCCGAGTAGTGGGATTACTTTATTTTATGTGTGTATTTATATACTTTTTTGTGGAATATTTTGAAGAGCTTATAATCTTCCAGGCTGTAGTGCGTTCGTTTAGGTTTTTTTCCCCTTGAGTCTTTATAGAAACATCGTACTATATTTATAATGAGCAACGCCTGCATTTTCATTGTCAACTTTTAATTTTGACATTATTTATTAATTTTATTAGCTTGCACATAAATCCCAACCATAACCCTTATATATTAAAATGCTTGTTTCATTGTGCCATTTTCAGTAATATTATAATATTTTAAAATTTTAAGTTATGTCATACTTTTCCTTCATTACTTGATCATTTTCATTACTTTCATCTCATGGGAATTTTTCATTGGTTTCGTTGAATATGTCGACATATTTTATACGGTCAGAACTACAGATAAGCATCACATCGCTCAAATATCAGATTCGTTAATTGAACTGACTATACAGTTGTTTTGTGCACGCCTTTAAAAGCATTCTTGGGAAAGTTGGATTCTGTAGGAAGGGGTGAAAGAAGAAGTCTTGTCAATTAGTTGTTTCTATGAATTACAAACAAATAGAGAATACTATAAACTACAACCATTATTTTGAACAGGTTGCAGTTTTTTTACCAAACTTTTTTATATTTACAATTATAATATATCTTAATACATGAAACATTTGAAGGCAATCGATAACTGAAATGTTTTTTACGTGCGGATAATCATTTGAAACTGCGTCGTCCCGTTACGGCCATAAGGGACGAGACGTCATTTGACCATTCGATGATCTTTCAATACGACCCTCCCCCTCCGCCCTTGCACAATATATGTCATTGGTACTGTAGACTGAATTGTCTACTACCATCTTCTATCAAAGAAATGTTTGTTCAGATATATAAAATAGTTTTAAAGACACTTCCATCTGATCTCCTACCCTGAAAGACGAGTGAAAATATAAATAATACACAAATCAACAATATATACATTTGTATTAGTAATTTTTCTACTTTCGTATAGATCTTCTTTCAACCAATAGTATTTTTTTTCTTCCAAAAATTCCTGTCTTGTGCATTTCTTTTGAAAAATCCATTTTATATATACTTCTTCTGATCCTATCCATCCATTGTCGCGCTGGTTTTCTCTTCTTCTTCATCATCATCTTCTTCTTCTTCTTCTTCAACCTTCAGCATTCATTACAAAATAATTTTCGGAATTCTGTCTTCTCCCATTCTTTTAACAAGTCCAAACCATCTCAACTCTCCTTCTAAACTTATTTTAAAATATTTTTATCCAATGGCATCATCTCTTTAATTCTTTAGTTTCAAATTGTATTAATTCTCTATTTTCGCGCCTTTCTATAACAGTGAATTAGAAATAGACTAATAAATAATTAATAAAGTTAATTTATGGCAAGACAGCTCTGCAGAGCCAAGACACTTAGTACAATAGACACTGAATTACAATATCCGGCACAAAAGGACTCGTATTTAGGGTGACACAACCTTTCAATCTTACCATATCAAGTAGCTCTTACGTAGACTTAATGAGTCTAAGTGGACCATGTTCCTGGACCAATGCTGAAATAAAAATAAATCATTGATAAACCTCTGCACAAGCTAAGTGACAACCGAACATTAATTGCATAATCTATGCGCGTTATTAACATAAATAAAATATTCTGTGGTATAACTGGAAACTCCTGGGATGCTATCGTTTACACTATAGAAACGTACAACAAGGCGGTAAATAATTAAAAACAATTTTTATTATTTCAGGGCACTAAATTATGGAAATACTGGTTCAACAATTGGTCACGAACTGACCCATGGATTTGACAGTTCAGGTAATACATTAAGTTTATATTTCATCATCCAAATTTAGTAGTTTAATTTCATTCTAAGTTTATAACTTATGGCCGGATGATTACAAATTAACTGCCGTAAACGTTTGTCTTAATGATCATTAAGAATATTTTCTGCTGCATCAAAATTTAATAGCTAATAAAATTAGCTAAATAGATGTAAATTTTAACAGATCATTGTTGACCGATTAAATATTTAGCAAATATTAATTATATATAAAATGACTATGTTTGTTGATAATTTTGAAGATTGGGCTATTAAATTTACTTCCATGCCTAAAACTATTTAAATGAATATATTAGGTTCATAACACGAGAAATTTTCCTTACGATCTGCTTTCTTAAGCGACGCCATATCCTCTATGAGTATTTCCTCATGAGCTACAAATGAATGCTAACAATTAGCCCTATGACGAGCATTTTGTTTTCTTCCCGAGACTACATAACTCCATAATTTCTGCACTTACTAGCAACACAATTTAGGAAGCAGTGAACCAGGAACTTGGAATGAAAGGAAGTTGTATGTAGCAGCTCGAAGCGAAAAATAACTGAGCGCTGAGTTATTAGTATCAACTGTCAGAAAACAATGATTGGTGCATCATATTTACATATGTAATGCCTATAGAACTTTACAGCCGTTACGTAATAGCTTGAATTAATCAACGTCAGTGCACCCGGCCATTAAAGTCATAACCCGTCTACTTGTTTTATGATAGTGGGAAATAATGAACGTGATGAATCTTGTTAATTAAATTTGAAACAGATATTAAGCTTTACGCAATTTATGGTGCAGATACATGTGATCTACACATTCTAGCAATATGGGAAAGAAGAATTTTACGTATGGGGCAAAATATTAAAATGAAGCAAGTGCAAATACAGAAATATATTTTTTGTTTGATTATCTGATATATATCAACAATTAAAAATAAAGGTTGGGACATGTACAGTATGTAGAATGGATGGAAATGTTAGTAAGTTCTTGGAGGTAAATTAGATAAAAGATAAATAATGGGTTGGCCAAAATTGAGGTGGCTGGACATTATGGAGGACTATTCGAGGATATTTGAAGTCAGAAGATGGAGAATAAAAGCTGAGGATAGAGGATGACGTCGAATTTTGAGAGAGGCTATGGTCCTTCAAGGACTCTGACATCAAAGATGATAGTGATCATGAAGATGAGTGAAATGCTAACCAAGCAATTATCTATAAGGCTGAGGACAACGCAAAGATGCTTCAGACATGCTGGTCGGCACGATCCACCCGACTGAGTCAAATGATTACAGTCTGATCCAACACGGTTGGTAATATTATATATTGGTATGAGGTATGAAAATTATGTCTTTATTGTTGTTGAAAATTTTTGAAGTTGGTGAATTGCAAGTAATATTTTACATCACACATCGAAAATTAAAGTTTCTTTCCCTCTCAAGAAAATGGTGTATGAACTTTTAAAAATATTTTCAAGTGCTTGGTAATGGAAATATATTGAAGATTAATAATAATAATAATAGAGGTGTTACGATAAATAATAATAGTAATAACTTAGTTGATAGATTAAATATTTTATTTGATTCCAGTCTTGTAAACATCGCAAAATATTGTAGAATATTAATCAACTCGTAAGTGAAAAGTAATTGTTATTTAACTCTCACCACGTAGAAGCGTTAGTTGTTACATTGGTTACATTCATTTTATTGACTAAAGTTTATAACATAATACTCCAAACATGTAGGCCTACATGCTGCATTCACAATTGCTTGTTGAACTAAAATTGAAAACTCCGTAGATATTAACATTTTACTCTCACTTTGTAAAACATGATGCCATTCTAAAATTACGTCAATTACCAATATAAAACCGGACATTTTAGTTAAAATTATTAGAGTTAGAAACTCCATATTTTCTGTTAAAGAAAAAATTGAAACCTGTATATAAATATATTGAGGAGAAAAAATTAGTGTCCTACTACATGAAGGCTAAATAAATTAAATTCTCATTTGTTTATTTATTTATTTATTTATTTTTGTTGAAATGATTGCGACAGTTAACATGGAATTTATATCTTAAGTCCTGTTATACCAATATAGTGACATTATTTATGGCTTGTCTTGAAAAAATATTTATGAAGTTATATTAGAGCAATGTTACTTAATTCAATTTATGAATCAGTATATAATAAGTCCAATTATTTTTATCTCCTCGCACTAAATAAAATTAATTAGTTTACTTCGAGGAACAAATTGAATTCAAATTTTAAGACATAAGGCCTATATATAATAAAATAATGGAATACTTTTTTTTAGGTTGGAAGTTCGACAAATCTGGTAATTTACGTCAGTGGTGGAGCAATTCATCGATAGCGGAATACATGAACAGAACCCAGTGTTACGTGCAGCAATTCAATGATTACGAAATTGATGGATTTGTCGTGAGTTAAATTATTATTATTATTATTATTATTATTATTATTATTATTATTATTATTATTATTATTATTATTATTATATTACTAACTTCCTGACACAATGACTGGAGGTTCATCGCCGCGCGGACATAATCTCTCCATACATCCCTATACTGATCTAATTGTTTCCAGTCATTATCTCAAATTATAGTTAATATTATTCCCTCATCTCAATTCTTGCACTACCTACCAAGCGTTATACTTCTGGCTCTCCTAAAGAAGTTTTCATTCCCTTCTTTCACTCCCCATTAATTTACGTTGGACGATAAATAAGTCTACAACAATGGCGTAGCCCAATGTTGACCTTTATTAGGAGTGATTATACACATAATTTTAGTTTTCGATTACTTTCATTGTGAAATGAACGAAACTTTTCAGAATGTATATTCAATCCTTCCTTTAAAAGTTACGAAGTTTCATTGCTTTCCAATTGTTGTTATGTACTTCAGTTTTAAAATGGCGGCTTTTCGTGAAACATGTACGAAACAGAGGAATCTGATTGAAGGTCAGGGAAATCTGACAGTCTTGGTTTACGTCGTTTCTGCACCTGACATTCTGCTAACCAAACGACTGAAGTATTCCTATCCACTGTTTCATCCCCATACACATTACCTAAACGCCTGTAAATGTATCAAGTGGTCTCATGCGCCGCAGAAAGAAATTCAGTCACAGTTCTCTGCTCTGTACTTGTTTCACGAGCAGCTACCATTTTAAAACTAAAGTACAACACAACCATTTGGCGGAAAGCAATGAATCTGCTTGACGTTATAAATGAAAAATTGAATATACGTTCTGAAAAATTAGGTTCATTTACAATTAAAGTCAGTCGACGAATAAAATGATGTGATTACTTACTATTGAACGACCTAGTAGGCCTTTTATTATTATTATTATTAATATTATTATTATTATTAATATTGTTATTGTTTTGGAATGGAAACCTGAGGGAAGACGAAGCAGAGGACGACCTAAAACCTCATGGAGTCAGGGAATATGTTTATATATGAAGGAGAAACATCTACAACCAGGAGATTGGATGGACCGACAAAATTGGCTATTAGGAATCGGACGATGTCAAAGACATTAATCAACCGATGATCTATTATTATTGGACTGTCAATATTGTTATTGTTCTCATTATTGTTATCATCACAACAATATTACTGATATTATTATTATTATTATTATTGTTGTTAATATTATTAAAACTAGACGTTGAACGCCCAGTTGGTAGACCAACAATGAGGTGGGAGAATAATATTAACCATGATTTGAGGGAAGTATATTATACAGGTGATGATTGGATCTTTAGCTTAGGATAGTGATGTAAGGAAATATTTTTACCTCGCGGCCATGAACCTATGGGTGAGTTAGGTTTTAGATTATTATTATTATTATTATTATTATTATTATTATTATTATTATCATCATCATCAATATTCATGTTTACTTTTTATGTATGCAGACATAGTTCAAAATCCTGAAAAAACACTTTCGGTACGGGAAAAAAGATTCAGTCTGCTTTGGTATACAATCCCAAAAGAAGATCGCAAAAATGGTTCGACAAAGAATTCTATGGAGAAAGAAAGACCGCCTTCCAGGCATTACATACTGCAAAAGCCCAGAGGACGTAAGATCCTACAGCCAAATCAGAAATGAATACAAAAACCTCCTGAAAAAAATACATTGAACAGGAAGCAACCAATATGGTGGAGAAAGCCATAAAGGACCCGTACATAATATTAAGACACGAAAAGCTGAGAACAGTGAAAAAATTAACATAATCTGAAAAGAACATTTCAGCAGCATTATCATTATACAGGGTGAAAATTATTTACACCGACAAACTCTGGGAGGTTGTAGGGGACACCAAAACAAATATTTTTTTCCTAATGTCATTTTTTCCTATGAGGATTATTTAAACCGGTAGAGGAAGATTTCTCTGGCGGGAAATTAATTAAACCAATAAGCACTTTTGCTTTTTTTATTAACAAGAGACAACACATTAACAGAACGCAATTACTTAAATTACAGTAGAGGTTCAAAAATGCCTCCATTGACATGTAAACAAAGGTTACACCGGCGGATCATGTTCTGTCTAGCACGGGAAAAATCGTTAATTGCTCCTGCTGCTGCTGCTACTATCAGGGCAACTAGATCCTCTTCTCATGCAACAGGAGTTGTGTAAACAAGGTTGCGCATCTCTCCCCACACAAAAAAAACAGAGGGGTTATATCTGGGAATCGAGCAGACCATGGTACAGGATCACCTCTGCGAATCCACTTTTCTGGAAACCGTTGGTTCAAGAATCGACGCACACGACGACTGAAATGCGCCGGCGCCCCGTCATGTTGGAACCACATGTGTTGCTTGTAGAGAGCAGGACGTCTTCGAGCAATTCTGGCAATGCTCTGGCAAGAAAATTGTAATAGTACCTGTCATTTAATGGCCTAGGTAGGAGATATGGCCCAATTAAACAGTCCCCAACAACTCCGGCCCACACATTAACGAAGAACCGCACTTGATGTGCGTGAGTAACTGTGGCATATGGGTTATTCTCACTCCAAACATCCCTATTGTGCATGTTAAATACTCCATCACGCCTGAACGTTGCTTCATCTGTAAACACAGAGGATGGAAATGTAGGATGCATTTGACACTGTTCCAGGTACCACAGCGAAAACTATGCTCTAGGTGCATAATCAACTGGTTACAGGTTGTGGGCACGCTGTAAGTGAAATGGATGTTAGAATTGCTCATGAAGGGCGTTTCTTAGATTCGTCTGATTCGTCCCCATGTTACGTGCAATTGCACGAGTGCTGATTGAAGGATCTCGGACCACATGCTGCAGGACAGCTTCTTACTGTGCGACGGCGTCCTTGTCCAGGTAATCTGCTAAATGACCCGATCTCACGCAGACGTCGTATGATGCGGGATACGGCGATTAGGATATTGTTATTGATAAACCCGCTGTGCAGCTCGTCCGTTGTGGTTCGCTACGTAGTACGCACCAACCATATCAGTGTACTCACTCCAGGTGTATCGCTCCACTAGTAAACAGATACAATTCAGTTCTACACTGGTGGGCAAAACAATTCCTGCCATCAACAGCAGTTGCAGTCAATACAACTGAAGTGCGTAATACGCCCTATACCGGTTTAAATAATCCTCATAAGAAAAAAATGACATTAGGGAAAAGTGTTTGTTTTGGTGTCCCCTACAACCTCCCAGAGTTTGTCGGTTTAAATAATTTTCACCCTGTAGATAAAACCACCACCGCATACGGACCGACACAGTGGAGACATGCCTGGAAGAAGCAAACCCCTTCACGACGAAGAGATGCACGAGGTAATAATGTCTCTGAAAAACCAAAAGCACCTGGCCCAGATGGAATTTGTAACGACCATATCAAGGGCTCAAGCCTACTACTCAAGCAATCACACATATGTTAAACCTATGCTTAAAAACGGGCAACATACCAGAAATATGGAGGTTCTCGACGATCAAAATACTATTTAAACGGAAAGGCGACCAGTTGGATCCGAATTCGTACAGAGGAATTTCCCTGGAAAAATGCACATTGAAAATACTCACAAGCAAAAGAGGATCTCCAAAGAAGAAGAACACAAGATCCCGGAAGAACAATTCGGTTTCCGAACATACCATTAACGACCTAATCACTGATATAGAGGATGCACTGAAGCATCCCTGTAGAACATTCCACGCAGGGGTCTTTGCAGATTATACGAAGGCTCTCGAAAAATTAAATAGACACATACTAATCTCAGAGCTTGAATTAATTAAAGAAAAGGGTAAACTCACAGCACTGATACACAACATGCTGACAGCCAGCTTAATTCAGATCACAGACTATATCGAAAACAATAACACAAACCTACGAAGTACTTGAGGAGACCCATTGAGCCCCTACTCTTCAATATAGCTACATCCGATGTTACACAAATGATTAGACGGAGACAGAGGAAGACAAAGTCTACATATTAGCGGACGACATGGTCATTGGATCGAACTCCATACGCAGCCTGTAAAGAGCAACCAACCAACTTGAGAAGTGAGCGCAGGAAAACAAAATAGAAATCAACTCACAACGGAGGTCAAGAAGCAGCGGAGGGCAGAATATACGTAGAGATGGAACCTCTCGTGACAGTCTGGGACTGACGCTCCAAACCACTGCCAGATCATTCAGAATACACAACAAATCCCGAGCAGTAGCTGCCAAGTTTGGTATTAAAAAGCTATATCCAAACTATCACTAGAAACCGCCATGGCTTTGTTCAATGCAAACATAGTCCCATCCCAACTTACGGAATAGACCTCATTTGGGAGAAGCTGAGTCTAAGAGATCTAATGACTTTGGAAGCAGTCAAATCACGCTTCTTTAAAGCCGCCCGAGGTGTGTCAAAACATTCAAAGTCGAAGCTAGTATACGAACTCGCCAGGAAAACCCTTCTTTATAGAATGCCTACATATGAGGCTCCTATCCACTGTGAGCTCAAATAAACTCTAACGCGAAAGAGAGAAGAAGAGAAAGGTTATATGTCAATAATTATTAATATTTTTAAAACAATAAATTTATTAATATATTAGCTTCAAATTCTTCGAGAATATTTTAATCAAATATACATATATTTTAAAAAATTTTTACTATTTTTTTTTCATTATTAATTAAAAAGGTTTGGTTAATAAAAGAGATTTGTAGAGTGGACTTTTACACAACAGAAGCCACGATAAACAGATTCTGGACCAACATAAATCAGGAACTTCGACACCTGGTGAACTCAAATAGCAGTGCATGGTTACTACCACAAAATATACAAGATCAAATGTTTCCACGATTCCGGGAACAACTATGTGTATGAACTGTGCGAGCAATCATGCGACCGATACCACGTAACCACTGCAAAAAAAAAGAGTGATATCCCAAGTAGAATTCTGTAAATGATTGACAATGTGAACCAAAGTGCAACAGGATACAATGACAATAAAACATGTGTAACTTATTTGTCTTATGCACAACTTGTGCGTATTTATTCTGTTATTATTATAAATTCCATGATATTGGATTGTAAGCATTTGAATGCAGAATTATAATTGTTTTATAGAAGATGACACTTTTTTACTAAGTCATGCATCATACAGTGTCTTTTTTTAAACATAGGTTGTAAATGGTTTTTTAATCTATGTAATTACATCTATGTAATTGCATCTAGGATGCAATATCTCATATGAAGAAGAAAAGGATGTAAATGCAAAAATATCTAAATTTTTAAGAATTTTAGGGTTAATAAATTCTATCTTCAAGCCACAGTTAGTCCAAAAGCATTCAAGACTGAAAGTGTATAAAACACTGGCTATTCCAACTCTTTTGTATGGTAGCGAAGTATGGACGTTGAAACAGAAGGATATACAGAGACTTAGATCTGCTGAAATGAGATATCTTCGGAGGACTGCAGGATACACACTACTAGATCACAAAAAAAATGAAGACATCTTAGAAGAATTACACATGGAATCTTTAGAAAACAAAATTTCTGATTATAAGTCAAGATGGATACAACATGTTCATCGAATGGAAGATCACAGAATACCCAAACTAATGTTAAGATATCAACCTGCAGGAAGAAGAAGACCAGGACGTCCACTCAAAAGCTTCTGGATGGTGTTTCTCTTGAGGCCGAAACAGGTCAACAAATGGCCTAAATTCGTGAATGCACTATGATGATGATGATGATGATGATGTAATTACACGTATTTTGTTTTATCGTTTAATTTTATATTTTTGTGCACATTATAATTCTTGGTGCTTCTACAGGTATAGTATACAATTAAATTCTGGATTGTTTCAGTTTTTTCCAGATGTTTATAACAGTTTCATGATTGCTATCACATAGGCTATGTTAGTATATAAATATAGAAATTCGCAATACAAGACTAATGGAACGTCACTAGTGCGTGAAATGTTATAAATAGATAGACTTTTACACAACACTTCAAATATGTTTTTGTATGTAATTTGATACTGCGAATTAGTGTGTTACTTTTGTGCTAATGCTTGGAGTTTTCCAAGTATAATTTAAAGTATTGCTATTTTTTATAAAATGTTTACAAAACAAATAAGACCTCTTTTGAGAAAGATATGTGTAAATGCATATTTTAATGCAAATTTACATACATGCTACATTATATTTAAACTTTTTTTTTCGCCAATTCATTGTGATTTTCGGTTAATATAACATGTAGGAGTTTACATGATCTTTACTAAGAAGTATATTTTCAATAAATGAATATTAGATCTATTTAAATGGTTGTAACAGTTTGTTCATACTGTTAATCAGTTCTTGAAATAGATGTAATTCAATAGCCTATGGAAATCTGAAAGTAAAATCCAATTCAATGCAAAGAACATAAGTTACTTACATAAAATAATTAAAAGTGTTTATAACCCACATTAAAATAAATAATGCTAATTGGATGACACTTAAAATGTTTCAGATAAAACTATAGATAATATTAGAAAACTGAGGTATTTAACATAGCAAATGCATTTTGGGCAAGAAAGAGTAAAAAATAAAATTTGATTTGAAGCCGATTATTTGAGGCATCAGGTTTTACTTCCCTTGTGAAGAAGTCATTTTTAGGATTTTACACTCAAAGAATTCAACGTGTTTGAACACGCGAACCATGAGTACAAAAAGCCATGCTCTGTAAATTAATATAAACTGTACACTTAAATTATACAACTGATCCTATACATTAATAATTGGACGGCGTTATACAACAATCGGCAATGTGTCATTATGTATGTTCTGAGAAAAATGCGTTCAAAGATTTTTTTACATTTTAAACTCTAGCAAGAGCTATTTAATTATTTCTAACTTTATAATCAGTTATATGATAATACTGTATATATTGATTCATACTGCATGAGTAAAAACAATATATATATATATATATATATATATATATATATTAACGGTCAATATTCCAATACTGTACATAGACGAAATGAGAATGTTGTCATAATCTTTCTGCATCAATCATTTAAGCGCCGCAAGAGTACGTTTACACTGTTGATGCGTATTAGTATGGGATATTTTATTATGTATCAGTCAGTTAAGCGCCAAGGTAATGCGTATACACTGCTGATGTAAAATATTGTATCATAATATTAGTAGTGTTCGTGTGCACAATACACTTATTATTAAGGAACGGATTTTGAGGTGCAGCAACTTTCCAAAAATATAGCTGTTTTCATACCAATAGTTCAATATGTATTTGGGGGGATGAAATGAAGCGAAATGAACATAATTTGTTGCACCTTTTCGTGATAATACTACATTTCGTCCCTTTTTCTCTCTTTTTTATGCTTCAGAACTTTTTTCTCCACTTTTCACTACTTTTTTAAAAGAGAGGGCAGAACAATGTATTTTTTTTTCTTCTTGAACACTTTTTAAAATATAATTTATGTAAATTATACCCCAGAAACAATGACCAATCTACAGAGTGAAGTCAACAATAGTAAATAATAAATATAGATAGATCATCGGTTGATTAATGTCTTTGACATCGTCCGATTCCTAATAGCCAGTTTTGTCGGTCCATCCAATCTCCTGGTTGCAGATGTTTCTCCTTCATATATAAACATATTCCCTGACTCCAGGAGGTTTTAGGTCTTCCTCTGCTTCGTCTTCCCTCAGGTTTCCATTCCAAAACAGACTTTGGTAGTCGATATTAAAATATAATTTGTGTAAAATATAATTTATATCCCAGTAACAATGGCCAATCAGCAGCTGTGAAGTCAAATTTAAATATCAACAGAGTTACTGTAATAGTTTAAAATACGTTTAGTTAGTACTGGCAATAATTTAAGTTTTCTATCTACCGACTTGTTGGTTGTGTTTTATTAGTCTGAACCACAACGTATTTGTATTAGTATTACAACTGGGTTTCCACAATAACATGGCGAATATTAAGAAGGATAAGTTGTATGCACTTTCAGAAATCAAAACGCAATTTATTGAAACTGATTGCATCATTCCTCGATGTTGCATCTGCGAAGTAAATATTTCAATAAACTAAAGAACTGTAAATTACCTCTTATAGACTTTATAAAGAAAAAAAGGTGCAAAATGAAATGCACATTATAATAAACTAAGTTCATGTAACTGGTGTAAACCTTAATTCAATTATTTCAGCAGCACCTTTTTTGAACATTTTTCTATGTATTTTCAGAACCTTTTTTCGCCCTTTTACGACCAAACTTTGCACCTTAAAATCATTTCAATACTTATTATTAGTACGTGTTTGTACATTTTATTGTTTTGTAATACTTCATACATATTACATAATGAAATCTGCTTGTTAAACGAATAATGCTTTCTACATAAATCCAATTTTTTCATACAATTACAATTCATACGAGGAAAACACATAAACAATTTAAAAACAGGCATCCTCTAAAAATTTTCTGAAATCAAATGTTTTAATTCTTAGAGTAAAAAATATCGATAGACATCCATCAACTTGCACACTAAATGTTTATTTTGACTATTTATTTATATACAGAGTTTTAATGTTTACACATCTTTCTGTGCCTAAAGTTTTATTTTTCTTCTCCACTCGTCTCTCTCCATCCAATCCATGTCCTCCAGTCCTCTTGCTCTCATTCCAGTTCTTATTTCCTGCATCCACGAGTTTCGAGGTCTTCCTCTCCTCCTTCTTCCAGGTGGACACCATTCCAATGTTTTCCTGGGTAATCTTTCCTCTTGCATTCGTCGTACGTGCCCATACCAATTTAATTGCTTATACTGTATATAATCTACTATTGAATAACCAATACTCATTTTTTCTCTTATGACAGTATTTCTTACTTTGTCTAATTTTGAACATCTTGCTGCTCACCTCAAGAAATCCATTTCCATCGACATAAGTTTTTGTTCTAAGTTTTTGTTGAATTTCTAAACTTCAGCTCCATATGTGACAGTACTTCTCGCTATTGAATTGTATATTTGTAACTTATTTTTCCTGGTTATATGTCTGTTCCATAAGACTCCATTCATCATTGCTGTTATTGTTCTACCTTTATTTATTCTGTTCTTAATATCACTTTCTTGTTTATCCTCTTTATCTAATTTTACTCCCAGATACTCAAATTCTTCACATCCTCTAATATACTCGTTTCATCTTCTAATATCAAATTTTGACTATAATGTGTTTTTAAAAGTCATATACATGACTAATAATAACCCTATTTACACTGTAAACAATATTTAGAGTAAGTGGAACCACAGTAAATAATACAAATAATTTATCTCTCATTTTTAATATGGATTATTCACATTGGATTCATATATATATCTATCCACCCATAGTAATTCTGCCCTAGGGCAGGTCTTTCACTGCAATTATTTGCATGCTATACTTTGTAGCATAACTAGGGAATTATAGGTGTCGTAGATTCCCGCACATGTGAAGGATGATGATGATGATGATGATAATGACGGCCGGATGATTTTCGGGGACCATTGGGCCCTACGCTTGCTGACATTTGTCTTACAGGTTAGGAAAAACCCCGGAAAAAACCTTACCCAGGAGCCTCTCTAGACCGGGAGTCGAAGGGCCCGCTGCGTGACAAGGCAGCACGCTACCTCGAGACCACAGTGGTGAACTTATACATACACACATATATATATATATATATATATCTCCTGCCCGAAGGCAGGTCCTTCACTGCAATCATAGCATTTTCATGCTTTGCTTGCAGCTTTACTAGGGAATTGTGTAGGTGTGGTAGCTTCCCGTTGCTATCCACACTGGTGAAGGATGATGGTGATGATAATGATAATGATGATGATGAAGATGATGGCCATATGATTTCGGGGACCGTTTGGGCCTTAAAGTTTTCCTGACATTTCTCTTACAGGTGAGGAAAAACCCCGATAAAAACCTCACCCAGAAAAACTGCCCCGACCGGGGATCGAACCCGGGCCCGCTGTGTGACAAGACAGCACGCTACCTCGAGACCACAGCGGTGGAATATATATATATATATAAATTATTATAGAACAAATTTAGAAAAAAAGGAATATACTCTTTTGATTTCACAAAAAATATATATATAGGTCCTATATAATAATTTACAAGCGCCTGATTATCTATTGTCTTTATGTTTATAAAATACCAGTATATGGATTTCATGTACGAAAAATATACAATACGCATTATAAATAAAACTCTTAAATACCTGTAGTGTGAGCTCTGGATATCATTATAACATTAAAAAATCACACTGATTTGAACATCATTCACTGTAGCGCCAAACGAACAATACTCAGTTACGCATCAACAATATAAGAGCGGGAACATTTGGCGCAATATTTGCAAAATTTAGATTGATATTTATGAAGATCTAGTTTCATAGCCGTTTGTTGCAAAATACAATATCTCTTATAGGACTGATGGCATTTACATTTTTCTTTAATAAAGAGTCTATATTAAAAGATTTGGCGCTAAAAGTGTGCTTACACTTAAGTCATGAGCCAGTGCAACAGATGGCATCCAAATCCCATTTCTTTTAAAAAAGACGCTTTGCCGGTTGATGCACAACGCCGTCCAATTAAAAATTACTACAGACAACCAGCTGATTTTTTATTTATTTTTTACTTTGTAATTTATTGACAACTGAAAATGACATTTGTCGTTTTTATAACAATTTACGTTTGATATACAGGAATTGTGACTACATCAAGTTAAATACACTTAATCACAATGTAGTGTTGGGTAATGGTGTTTGTTGTAATTACATTGGTAATAATAAATTGCGCCTAAGACACTTAACGACACAAATTTTACATAATCACACATAAACAGAAGACAGTTATTACTGTATGAACACTTTGTCAGATTGTAAGAAACTTTCTGAACATTGCACAAGACTCAGCACATTAGCTAAACGTCACAAACAAGAGAACTGCAGCTGACTAGTTTGAATTCAAAATACCTAACTACCACTTGTTTAGTATTCAAAAACTGCATAACGTTTTCATAATAATAATAATAATAATAATAATAATAATAATAATAATAATAATAATAATAATAATAATAATCTATCTATCTATCTTCGGGTTTTTACAGCTGCTGCCGTCTTCCCGTGCCAAACCTCCAAAGCCTACGGTCTTGGGCATCTTCGATGCTTAGCCCTCTAGCTTGCATTACTGTCTTCATGTTTTCCTTCCATGTTAACCTTGGTCTTCCTCTTTTCTTCTTTCTGTTAGGATGCCATTCATATAGTTGCTTCGGCTCGCTCATCTTCCATTCTTAAAGCATGTCCTAACCACTTTAATTCCTTTTCCTCAATTCTTTCAATTATGCTTTCTTCTGCTTCCATTTTGTTTCTAATTTCCTTATTTGTGACACGTTCTAATTTAGACTTTCTGGCACTTCTTCGTAAATAATCCATTTCTAGAGCTATTAGTCTATTCTTGTAGTACTTATTGATTGTCCATACCTCACTTCCGTACATTGCAACAGTTTCCACCAATGTTTTACCAATATATTTTTTTGTGTCTTTCCAAATATGCTTATCCCACCATATGGAATTTAATGATGATATTATTTTGCTACTCAATTCAATTCTATGTTTTATGTTCTCTTTGCCTATACCTTCGATGTTATCCATAATCATTCCCAAATATTTAGTTTGTTTCACTTGCTTTATTTGGATTCCATCTTCCAATACTAAGTTTTCTCTTTCATTGCTATTTATTGCCAGATATTCTGTTTTTTGTAAATTTACTGTGAGACCCCATGATTCAATATGTGCTTTTCAACCTTTTTATCATGAATTCCATATCAAAATTGTCTTGCGCTAAAACCAGTTGATCATCGGCAAATTGTAATGTCAGCAAAAATCTATTGCCTATTGGGATCCCCATACCTTTGCAGCTTTGTTTCCATTTCGTTAATATAAATTCTACATAAATATTAAATAAAATTGGTGATAGACTGCACCCTAATAATAATAATAACAATAACAATAACAATAAAATAACAACAATAATAACAATAAAAAAATTATAATAATACATTTTAAAATTAAGCGTATTTTATTACCTACTTTGCTTTTTGCAGACGATCAGGTTATGAAACCTGAAACAGAAGATGGTTTAAACGCACGATTTAAAATTGAGTAAAACATATGAAACATACAACTTAAAAATATCTACTCGAAAAACAACTTTTCGAGGGTATAAACACTACGAGTAAAATTTTCATTAGAGAATAAGACAATAGAACAGGTGAACAATTTTAATTATCTGGGATACAACGTGCCGTGTAAGAATAATCGCAGACGTTACAAACAAAATAAATAATTTTAATTGTATGTCTGGCACCATAAAACGAAGTGTCAAGGGAACGAGCAAATATACACTTTTAAAAATATATAGAACAATGGTGGTTCCAACACTGCTATATGGATTAGAACACTGGGTCTTAAACACAAACCAGGAACGAAGAATAAAAACTTTATAAATAATAATAATAATAATAATAATAATAGATAATAATAGGCCTAATAATAATAACAATAATAATTTTATTTTTATTATTACTATTATTGTCATAGTGTAAAATCGATGTCACTTCATGTCAGGGAATATACATGATCACACAAAGATTCAGTTATAAAATACAGTTATATAACACTTGTCACAATAAGAACATTTACATTATGCTAAGTGGTACAAATCAATACGCTGAACCTACAGTAACTACGTTGAATACTAAACCTGCATTCTTTCAAAGATTTAACTTTGACTGTAATTTACACACACACACACACGCCTTCAGAATAATAAAATATAATATAATAGTAGTAACAACAACCGTTCTTTAAAAAAAAATCCGTAGCCCATACTACAGACCTGGTAAAAAGAAATATTGGATTACACGGAGGACACTGGAAAGACAACCCTCCACATATTATAATGCGAAGAGAACGGACCAATCCTGTGTTGTTGTTGATGATGATGATGATAATAATACACTGCTCAAAACAATTAGAGGAACACTTGTAATAAATTGAATAAGTAATTGTTTTTTAAAGCTGTGATGCTGAAAGTTGGACAATATGTAAATTGAATTATTAATTTTATCATTGGATACAAATTTTAAAGATCCATGGCCTAAATACAAAGACATTACCTCAAATAACAAATATACAGAATTTTTTTATTTTGGAAAGCACTGGCCACTTCTAATTGGTAAGCTTCCTGATGTTGCTATAGTGACGAATGTTGATTATTGCCTTGTTTATTGAAGTCTCTGACAAAATGAGGCAATTAAATGGTTTGAAGTGTATCATGCTCTACATCTTTTACGACAAGGTCAATCTCTGCGACAAGTGGCTAGAGAGCTTGGGGTTTCTCCTTCCGTGGAGTCCCGGTTACGCAACAGGCACAGAGAGACAGGTCAGTATTATAGAAGACGTGGTCAGGGCCGTAAATTTAAAACAAGCCCCCAGGATGACAGATACGTTGTTCTTTCTGCTCTTCGACAGCGTACAAAAACTGCAAAAGACCTGCAGAATGACCTTCATATGGCTTCTAGAATCCGGGTTTCAGACCAAACCATACGGAACAGATTAAGGAAAGAGAATATTCGTCCAAAAAGGCCCGTTAAAAAACCACGATGAACAAATGGGCATAAGGCAGCAAGACGTACGTATGCTGAAAACCATGGTGATTGGAACCTAAACCAGTGGGAGTCTGTGCTCTTCTCGGACGAATCCAGGTATCGTATTACACGTTGTGATGGTCGATTGAGGGTGTGGGGACGGCCAGGAGAAAGATTTTCTGCAGAGGCTGTACAGGAAATTGATAGATTCGGAGGAGGTTCCATAATGGTGTGGACCGGAGTTATGTACAACAATCGTACGGACCTTGTACTTGTTCCCCAGCGACTGAATGCTGTCCGGTATATCGAGCACGTTCTGGAAGAGCATGTAATACCTGCTGCCAATGGAGTAGGCCCTGGATTTCTGTTTATGTAGGATAATGCCAGGGTACATTCTGCGGCTGTCACCAGGGATTTCCTGAGGAGGAATGAAATTGAGGTAATGGAGCGGCCAGCGGTCAGCCCAGACCTGAACCCTATTGAACACTTGTGGGATCTTCTAGACAGGAAGGTCAGGAACCGACATCAAGCTCCACAAACTCTGCAGCAACTTGTAGATGCTCTGAAGGAGGAAATGGAGAATATTCCGCAAGAGGAAATCCAAAATTTTATTGGGAGCATGCCACGAAGGTGCCAAACTGTCATCGAATGTCGTGGAGCGATACTAACTCTATATAACGAGTGTTTAACATTGAAAAAATAAGCACAAGATTCAATTGCTTACATAGCGGAATTATTTGAAAAGTTAATTGTCAGCGTTATTCATTTGTTTTTACTGACATGAACAATAAATAAATAAATAAATAACCACAAATAATGTACTTTATTAATTTCATGTTTGTACCTTTATCCTATGAAAAAATGTTTGCATATTTCATAGTGTTCCTCTATTTGTTTTGAGCAGTGTAATAATAATAATAATAATAATAATAATAATAATAATAATAATAATAATAATAATAATAATAATAATAGATAGAATGATAGATAGATACATAGATCATCGGTTGATTTTCGACTCCGATGGTATTAGAGTATTCGCGGCCGAGGGGATCATTTCATCTTATCTCTTCTGTCAAATTCTTCCTAAAGGGCAGATCAGGCTCTTAGCTGTAGTGAAAGCAACTGATCTAAGGATGAACACCTGAAAAAATTCCTGGTCCTCCAGATTGGGTCCTCCTATCAGAAAAAAATGCAATGCTGAAAAACCTAATAGAGATAAGCCGGTCAGATTAAAAGGAAGACGAATCAAGCTATGGAAACGAACTTTGCTAATTGGAACATGGAACGTACAAGGCGTAAATAATAAAATTGAGGAGGTCCTTAAACAGATGGAGAATTTGAAGGAGGACATAACCATACTGACAGAAACAAAGAACAAAAGAGAAGGAATAGAAACTTTAGGATCATATATTCATATTTACAGTGCTGTTAAAGATAATAATAATAATAATAATAATATATTAATTGTTGAACACTAATTAGCCTCAAGGTTTTATTTAATTTAACACCAATGCCTAATCTCAATTACTATCAAGTAAAAATATCTGAGTAGATTTTTGTTAAATGTTTAATTCAGTTGAAGTAAAGTTTAAGTTATCTATGGTGATGATACATAATTCCTCTTGAAATACAAAATTAGGTGACAAAAACGTACTTTTTTAGGTGAATGGAACGAACACACTGCCCGAAAACATAGCAGATGACGGAGGTCTCAGAGCATCTTTACTGGCTTATCAGGAACTAGTGAAGAAAAATGGCGTGGAACCCAAGCTTCCGGGATTCGAAGACTTTACACATGAACAACTCTTCTTTTTGTCTTATGGAAACGTAAGTATACAACATCCCAGATGAATTTACTCGCAGGTACCCAATGATGTAAATATTAAGCAATCTTATGCGTTAGATGTAACGAAGTGTGAGTTACAAATGGACAGACGTGATCACTTGTTTACCTAGGGAAATTGCGTATCCAATATATATAGCCTATATGACCAGCTTCGTGGGCTAGTGGTCAGCGTTTCTGACTACAGTTCGTGAGGTCTCGGGTTCGATTCCCGGTCAAAACATAGGAATTTTTCCTTAAAGGGAATTATTCTTGTGGTTGCCCATGGTCTGGAATTTAGGTTAAGTTTAGGTTAAGAACTCTCCTGACGCTTCAATATCATTTATCATCCATCATATCATCGGAGTAACGTAACTCAGCCTTACAGGTGCCCCAACCTAAGAAATGAATTGCTATTCCGCCAATGCAAGGGGAGAAAACCAGAAATGTCATAAAAGACAACCTGGTGATAGATACTAGACAAAAAAATATATAAATATATGTGGAGTAAATTAATTTGCGAGTATTATGATACGGGTGTTCAATAAACACGTGTATCACAGAAGGAATACAGAACAAAAATGTATGGAAAACATCCACTACTTGCCAAATATGACCTGGCGTGTATGTTGTTCCATTAGTCTAGTAAAATAGGGGTCTTAGTTTTGGAAAGGCTGGTCAAATTCCATGTTTATGACTGTACTTTTTAATGGCTTCAATAATTATTATAGAGAGTTTTCATAAATAACGCATAACACCAATAAAATAAATAAAAAGCTATTTAAAAAGTTTGAAAAACACTAATTCAATATTTTAAAATAAATATTTTACAAAAGTGTTGTCCGCGGTGTACTAGTGGTTATGCTCCTTGCTTTTCTCCCGATGATACGGGTACAAACCCGGCCATGTTTTTTTTTCTAAAATGGAAAAATCCAAGGAGTAAGTCCTCCGGGAGGGACTTTTAGCATGGGTCTTGTCTCTAAAGATCTTGAGGCTCGTAAGAGATCCTTAAACCTGAATAATAAGGCCTCTAAACAAAATTTACCTACCCCATCATTCCAGTAATACGTTGGTTGTCTGCCAGATGGCACATTGGGTCAGTATGCTAACATGATATCTATGGGAAATATGCGTAACTAAAATAACGTGGTATAATAACTCCTAACAAAGGAGAAAATTAAGGCTTAACATCGCGCTATATTATTTTCTAATTATTACGTCAGTTATCATGGAATTCACCAATAGAACTTTTCATAGAAAAATTAATTTATGTTTTATTTGTACCATGTGTTACTTGTGAAAGCCCTGTGTAACTGAAATCCTTTAAACTGAAGAATATGCAAATAAAACTCACTCAACCTCGGATCTCAAACTCGTTACAATAGTAAACATAGGCTTCTGGTATAACTCAATGATCCAAAGAAATGTTAGGAGGTTTCATTTACATTTTATATTTAATTGAAAAGTGTATACATATCTAACTAACGCACTGGCACTATCGAACACGTAGATTCAAGGCCTCACGGACATAAGCTCCCCATACATCCCTATCCTGAGCAAATATTATTCAATCGCCCTCTGTATAATTACCTGCCTCAAACCTTAATTAATGTTATTCATCACCACAATCTTAGCCGTAGCTACCGACGGGCCAATTTCCTTCCATTTTTCACAGGTTTTTCTACACGGAGTTTCCATGTCCCCTTCCATTACCCATTCACGTTGAATTCCGTGCCCATCGCAGTATGTTAGATTTAATTATTCTTTATTAAATCTGGTTTCCCATAGAGAATGTAGCTCACTCTTATGTAGTCTTCTGCATTTGCCTGGCTGTTCATTTCACTTTGGTCTAAAAATTTCATAAGAGCTTTATTCTCAAATACCGTACTCGTAATATTTTTCCTCCCTAAAAGTAAGATACTGTGTTTTTCATCCATATAATATAACCGGGAGAATAATAGGTTTATATGTATTCAGTTTACAAGATTTTATTTTTTCTTATAATATCTTGGTGAGACCTACGCTTGCATACGGTACTGAAGCTTGGATTATACGACAAAAATGTAGGCATATATATATATATATATACATATATATATATATATATATAGAATCACTTCTTCTTCTTAAACTTAATTTGTAGGATTTTCATCCGTTTATTTCCAAAATCACTCCTCGGAGGAAGACGTATTGGATGTGCATTCACTGTCTATCCATCTCTTGGCTGGTCTTCCTCTTGTTCTTCTCCCGTCCATTGCTCTATCTTCTTTAGCTCTTTTTGCAAGCCGGTTTTCTTCCATTCTTTCTATATGACCCTTCCAATATTTTCGTCTATCCATAGGCCTAATACATTTGGTTATGTCTTGAATATGACATTTGTCCCTAATTTCTGTGTTGTGCATTTTATCAAATAATGTTTTCCCTGAATAGTTCTTAAGATTTTCATTTCCCATGTGATTATTATTTGTTTAGTTTTTGTTGTATCAGCCCTAGTTTCTGCTCCATATACGATAACTGGTCGAACTATCGTTTTGTATATGCGGGTTTTGCTTTGTATTGACATATGTTTGTTGTGCCAAATTAAATCTTTCATATACCCTGATATTTGTGCTGCTTTATCAGCTTGTTTCTTTACTTTTTTTATTAAATTTTTGGTGTTTGTTATTAATACACCTAAATAATTAAATTCTGACACTTGTTCTATAATTTTTGTTTCCACTTCTAATTTGCATCTTACTGGTTCTTTTGATATTGTTAAGCATTTTGTCTTATTCGTGTTAATTTCCATATTGTATTTTCTGGCATTTATATTAAATTGATGTAAAGATCTTTGTAAATTATCTTCAGATTCTGAAAGGAAAACGACATCATCTGCGTAACATAGGCCTATTAAGTGAAATCTAGTTTTTTCCCGTTTTATAACCCAAACGTGGTGGTGTGTTTTCAATAATTTTATCCATTATGATATTAAATAAGAATGAACTTATAGAGTCACCTTGCCTGATGCCCTTTGCGAGGGTTATTTCTTCAGTTTGCTGATCTTTTACTTTGATTACTGTTTTGCAGTGTGTGTTAATTGGTATATATAGAATCACATCTGGTGAAATTAAGTTCGAGAATACACGAAATTAGGCAAGAAGAGAAATACTGAAATTCTACAAGAACCTCAATTCTCTTTTGTTTGGATCATACAACTACATTCGAGAATAATGACAGAAACAGATCCCTATATAACCAATTTCTATATGAGCTATTAACAAAATTCGTCTCATCGAGTTTAATAACTAATGAGCAGAGAATACATTTTATTTTCCTCAGTGACGTGAAATTTTATCAGAAAATCAACTAAATGTACATTAAATTCTGAGTTTATTCGTATGGAAGAGACGCTACCATAATTATTGTTCATATTGTAGTTCAAAAGGGTCGGAATATAAAGTAAGGGTAAACAGCGATGGAAGATAATTCGAGATATCCTGTTGACAGTTGCTGATATCGTTAACAAAACCATTTATTTTAATTTCATCTTACTTCTCCAGTCAATTGAGACACGTCGAGGTGTAGTTGCATAAGGCAAAGGACTATAAACCGGAAGGTTGCGAGTTTGAGTCCCGATGGGTGTCAAAGTTTAAATCGGCTACACCTTCTGGCGGCACCATGCCCTTGCCGATTGTCTACAATGTGGAAGCACGTAGTAGTATGACTTTACATTGCCTATAGTCATGTGGGTGAAGTTAAACTAATGTTTCATGAAAACATAATAATCGCACTACAGTTCTTACGTCATATTCTTTACGCACAGTTGTCAGTGTCTTTCAATTGAGTTATATTCTTTTTAATTGCCCATTTTTTTTCAATAATTTCCCCCATTTTTTCCCTTAATTTTCAATTATAATGTTCTTAATTTTCTACTTTCCACACATATCCACCCAGATTAAAATTGGAGATTTAAAATCCTCCGCCCCAGCGGTAATCGAACCCGCATCCCTGGAGTATAAGGCAGAGACACTACTGACCACGTCACGATGATGTACAAATAAAATCGTGCACATAAACATTTTGTAAACGTGCAGATCTGCCTAGGGCATGTATTACCTATAATCTTAACAATGGTATAGATCTTTTCTTCTTTTTCCTTCCAAGTATTAGGCCAAGGCCTGTTACGATCCTATAGAAAATTTTCCCTCCAGCGTTTCATAGGACGGCCCAGTGATCTTCGTCCTCTTGGTATATAATTATAAACAGCTTTGGGGATCCGATTTGAACTCATTCTTTCAAGATGGTGTTTCCAATTTAGTTGGTACTGTTTAATATATTCCAAAATTGGCGTAGTCTTCAATTCTTTTAAGATATCGGTGTTCCTTTTCCGATCCCATCTGGTGTAACCCGCTGTTCTGCGCATGAATCTCATTTCACAAGCCGTTATTCTGCTTTCATGTTGTCTTTTTAGTGTCCATGCTTCACTACCATAGGTCAACACTGGTCTAGCCAAAGTGTTATATAAACGTAATCTGGTGCTTTTTTGTACAAGGGATGGTTTCATAACTTGATTAATAATTCCTAAACTTTTATTATAACTAGTAATTTTTTCAGGGATATTTTTTTTCATCCCAGATAGAGAGATAATATCCAAGGTATTTAAATTGATTAGATCTCTCTAAAATTGTATTCTGGAGACAGATTTTACTTTGTATGGGGTCCTTCCCATGAAATGCCATAATTTTAGTTTTGTTAATTGATATTTCCATATTAAATTTGGCACCTATTTTTTGTAAATTATAAATTGATCGTCGCAAATCATTTTCGGAAAGTGCCAGAAGAGCTAAATCGTCTGCAAAAAGAATAGCATCGAGTTTGAGGTTCCTATTGTTGTGTTTTCCTCCATTCGTTTATTAATTTATTCATATATATAATGAAAAGCACCGGTGAAAGTCCACATACCTGTCTTACTCCAGTGCTGATATTTTCACAAGAAGATAATTTGCCACCTTGTTTAACAGAGATTTCATTACATATTTGTACATAAAAGGGTTTCGCGATTTTACAGATATTGAATTATACTTTAACTATGACAAAAACAAATCTCATGTTAAATGAAAGAGTAACATTTCCAGTTTACATTATAAAGTCATAGGTGTTCAATGTGAGCCCCATTTATTACATGACACACATCCAACCTTTACACTAATTCTCCCCTTACATTAATAAGCACGATTGGATTAATGGGAGCAACAGCTTCTTGAATCCTGTCTCTCAACTCGGGCAGGTGAGCAGGCAACGAATGGAGGAACATAGACTCTGTCCTTTACAAAAGCCCAAACGAAAGAAAATAATATGGGGTGAGATCTGGTGATCTAGGAGGCCACTGGAGATGAGCCCAGTCATCTGGACCATGACGACCAATCCAACGGCCAGTGACAACATCATTCTACCAATCTCGTACCCAAGGTTATGCCAATGTGGAGGGGCACCATCTTCGTTATTATTATTGTCATAGAAACAAAACAAAAAAAAGCTATCCGCTCATTCGCACAACTAAACCTATCTTCTTCCCTGTTTCATTTCAGTCTAACACAACTTTCTAGGCCTCATCAGAGTGATAATATTATTACTTGAAAATGTTATATTATTTCATGTACACACGGTATTTGAATCATGAGAAAACAAAATCTATATTTTTATAATTTCTGCAGGCTTGGTGTGAGACGTGGACAACCAAGTATCTTCAAGATATGAAGAATGATGTTCATGCACCTCAGTACTTCAGATTGATTGGATCTGTGTCAAATTTTGAAGAGTTCTCTAGAGTTTGGAATTGCCCGAAAGATTCAGCTATGAATTCCAATCAAGAAAAATGCAAGATTTGGTGAAAATTTCAAAGTCTTCTTTCTGATTACGTTTGATACTAATTTTTTTAAAAGAGAACACTACTTAATATAAGGCTTTCACAGTGCTCTTGAATCCGATCCTATGGTTAGTGACAATGGAACGTTCTACCAATGCAAGCCGAAAACTGCCTTGAAATGTCTCGCGGAGAAGCATTGTGAAGTACCGAGGCCGTGTCCCAAATATTATATGCCGCTTTTAAATGCGAGGCACAGAAACCGAAGCTAGAATCCAGCTTTATAATGTAAAATCACTGTGTGAAGCAGATGGACGCCTCTGCTTGAATTGAACGGAGTGGATTTAGGCGGGGCGCGGCGTTATCGGTAGGTAGTGATGGTTATCCAATCCACCAAGCCAGATGATGTATTACTTCCATGTAACTTAAATGAGATACTTAGCGCTGAATTTCAGTGCCTTGCGGTTAAAAACATCAGATATTTTTGGACATGACCTAGGTACATAACAACACTTCTCTGAGAGAAATTTCAAGGTTGATTTCAGCATGCAACGACTGAACGTTCCCTTGTTAGTATTGCATAGTGTAATTGCATAGGCTTATGATGTATCGACGTTTCTAGTTCTTACGGCTACATTTTGGGCTCAATGATACTGTATCACATCTTTACTACGATGAAATACTCTACTATCTGAAGGTACAACAATATTTAACTTAAGTAACTATTTTAACTTACCACCATTAATAACTTCACCGTCTAGACATTCCTACCGATTCCTTCTTCAATATCAAGTTGTAATTGGCACTGTCCATCTCGTTCCATGTTGGTATGGATCACTCCTTCCCGTTGAAGGGAATTCCGGAATTTGAACTTCAACAGTACAGTCTATTATGAAATATTCTTAATACGTGGTGATACCGTTTATTCCGTTATTTATTGACATATATTATAGTTAGATTTTATTTTAGTTGTCAAATTGTTTATATATATATAATATATATATATATATATATATAATGTGATATCCTTATATCATAAGTCATATTTATGCTTCTCCAATCTCTGTAAATGACGCTTATTTAATTTTCATGTTTCTGGATCATATAGAAAAAGAATACGGGGCAGCTCCGTGGCGCAAGCGATTAAGACGCTCGCCTCTGACCGCTGGGGTCCCGAGATCGTGTTTTGGTTAGTCCATGTGGGTTTCGTGGTGGAAGAAACGGAGCTTAGGCAGGTTTTTCTCGGGGTTTCTCCCGCTTTCCCTTGCCACAAATTTCATTCCACTAATTTTCCATACTCATCTTACCCATTTCGTTTCATTTCATTCATCCGCCCATGTGAAGGTGCGTCAGGATTGGTCGGCCGGCACCCTTGTCGTTCACAGACCTCTATAAATATAGGGGTTTCATTTCATCTCATTCCTCGACCCGAACTTTAGTTGCACTCAAGTTGAGGGTATTAAATATTAAAAAATAGAAGAATACGGACAACTTTGTATTTTTATTTATTTTAATGTGATCCCATGTCTCACTTTATTGAGTAGTGTTCTCTTAAAGCAGTTTCCTGGAACTCTGAAATTCAAATTTATAAACTAAATTGTAATATATTTTAAATTACGTTAAATAGCAAAGCTTATATGTCTACGTATGATTCAAAACCCTATTATTATAAATTAATATTTTTGGATAGTTGTGAAGTTGACATAAATAGAACAATTTTCATTTGATCAAGAATTACAACCAAATATCTCCAGTTTTACCACTGACCCTAATCAAGTACCTTTCCGGACCAAACATGAATTCATCCCTTTTAAACCACCAGTTTCTTGTATTTATTGAAACTGAGTTCTCTATATTTGTTTTCTCTCTACTTATGATGACTACAGCCAGCAGGTGGCTAAGTTCCAGTTGTAATGAAAACAAACCTGATGTAAGACAGCATTATCATTGGTCGAACAACGGTTTTACCTTTAAGAGTGTAAACAATTGTAGTTCGCTCTCTAATACTCGAAATAAATTAAATAAAACTCGAAATATATAGGCCTACTTATTTTCTAGCACATGTCCATATGAGTTATATGGGAGAATCTTAAAATATCACATGAAAATAGTAATAGATTAATTAAATAAGCGTTTCATGATTTAATTCTTAATCGTGCCCAATGCACAATAAATTCTATTTTCAATTTCCTTTTCAAAATGTCTGTTTGTCAAATTTAAAGCATCAAAAAAAGGATAACCTTTGAAAAGCAGAGATAAATATGATATTTTGGATGTTTTGAAAACGTTTAGTGGAAAATATCCCACATTAGGCATTAAGAACATTGCGATAATAACAGGAGTATCAGCATGAAGCTGAAATTCTGCTCGCAATTAAATTGAAATTAAAATATATTTGTCTACACTTTGGAAAGAAGGTAAACGCTATAAACCCGTTCTTGAAATTCAGTGCGACGATTTCGTAAGAAGAGCCGTGCGTCGTAAGGTGCATTATTATTTTAATATAACGATTGATAAACTGTTGTCTTTTATAAGTAGTGATACATACTTTCCCCACTTTAAAAATACTAGTATCCATACGATTCCGGACGAGATAGGGTTTCAATTTATTTAAAGAAACTGAAAAGGTTTGGTAATCGTTCGGGAAGACATTCTTATGGGGCATAGGAAATATCTTAGGAAAATTCGCCAATAGAGGAGATAAGTTCTCAAATTGTATTTTCTAGACGAAACATGGATAAATAAAGGCCAAAGGCCATGTCCTCTCTAAAGGTGGATAGACTCTAAAATAAAGACTGAAATACTAACATTTCTATCCGGTCTAAATACTGGACTAAAACCTCCAATAGGGAAAGGAAGGCGCCTCATTGTAGTGTTTGTTGAGAGTGAGAAATTTGGTATGGAGTCTAAAAAAACTGTTGATTTTCATGAAGAAACGACAGGATCAGTTTTTGTAAACTGATTCAAAAAGATTTTACCTAAGTTAACTTTAAACAATGTAGTTATTATGGATCATGCATCTTACCATTGTGTCAAGTTGGAACACGTACACTCCAAGCAGTGGCTTGAAAATGACATAGTAAGATGGTTGGACACAAAAGGCATTAAGTATACAAGTGACATGATTAAAGATAGCGAACGTCCTCAAAATGTATGATAAGTTTGAAGAGGATACACTGGCGGGACAAAGTGGCCACACTGTGCTAAGGCTACCTCCTTTATCACTGTTCGTTAAAACTCTATCGAGTCGGTATGGAGTCAAGAAAATTGGTACGTCACTTAAAATATTAAAACTTTCAAAATGAGTGAAATCGGGGCCTTGCTTCAGGAAGGGCTGCAATTGGTAACAACGGAAATGTGGCGGTCGTTCATACACCACGTGGAGGTGAAACAGGAAAAATTCTGGAAATTTGGTAATTTGCATGACCTCACTGTATATTCCCTCCTTATCAAACCAGGAAACGTCAGCAGTGAAGAAACTGACGTAGAAGTAGAAGACGAAGATCCACTCCAACGAATCCACGTCTTATCTGATTCCAGTTAGTTAGGCCCATATAATTATTCTTGTCATAAATTATTTTGTAATCTAAATAAATAAGAAATGTACTATGTTATCTTGTATTCAGTTTCATTTCCTGTAAAATACGAAGTAGTCTAAGAAACTAAGACACTTCCGTGGACAATTCACTCATCTGGAGGTAAAAGAAGTACCACAGTTTCCCCAATAGATAAAGTCAGCGGAGTTATGCACTTTGTTTACTGTAGAACTGTATCTTGGCTCCAATGTTGTATAATCTGCAAACATGAATTTCCATATTTAAGAATAATTCCAAATATTTTTATAAAATGTCGTCTCAGCACAGTATACTGTACCTTAAACTAATTACTACAGATTTAATGTAAAACTATTTACCTAATAACATATTTAATTTATTTTTGCAAAACTACGAAAATACGCTTTATGTTTAATGTGGCAGTGAAATAAATGGCATTCTGATCGAAATGTTAAACACTGAAAAATGTTGTAAGGGTGTAAAAAAATAGCATTAAAATTTAATATAATCCAATTAACTCACTAGCACTATCGAACCCGGAGGTTTATGATCTCTTACATATAAGCTCTCCATACATTCCTATCCTGAGCTAATATTTTCCGATCATTCCCTGTATAATTCACCTCCTCAGATAATGAGTAATGTTATTCTCTCGCCTCATTATTGGGCTGCATACTGTGTGTTTTCCTGCTGGTTTCCCTACAAGAATTTTCCATGTCCCTCTTTCATTCCCATTCGTGCCTCTCGTCGTGTCCATCTCAGCCTATGAAACTTAACTGTTCTTATTACATCTGGTTTCCTCTAAAGATCCTTTAGATGATACTCGTATCCTCATCTCTATCCGACTGCTTCTGAGAACTCGTTGGTCTCATAATATCAGCTTCTTCTACGAGATGAGAGTTTTCCGGCGAGAATCTCAAAGTTCGTAATGTCTGTTTTCTTACAATTTCCCATTCAATGTTTAATTAACATTATGTTTGATCAACTTGGCCCATAACTTGGGAGAAATAAATCATTCCACACCGAATGAAACCTAACGATTCGAATTTTCCATGAAAAATTTAATCCATCTCGGACAATATCGAAGTCGTATAAAAAGATGGATCGTAGGAGAATTTTCATAATTTTCTTTCCAATATGATTTAGATCCTCATTAATAAAATAAGCTTCTAAGGAGAATAGAAGCTTTTTTATTCTTATTTATAGGATGGTTATTATAAGTGATAAGAGTGATTTCGAATTTATCTGGAGAATTTGGAAATCAAGAGTGCATTTGTTAGTACTATTTAACGAATAAAATTAAGCTGTTTACTCACAAATCATTATTTAAATACCTATCCGTAGTAATTCTGCCCAAGGGCAGATCTTTCACTGCAGTCATAGCATTTTCAAGCTATACTTTGCAGATTACTAGGGAATTATAGGTGTGGTAGCTTCCCGTTGCTTTCCACACCGGTGAAGAATGATGATAATAATAAGGATGATGGTGATGGCCGAAAGATTTACGGGGACCGTTGGGCCCTAAGCTTCCTAACATGTCTTACAGGTGAGGAAAAAACCCGATAAAAATCTCACCCAGGAGCCTGGTCCGACCGGGTATCGAACGTGGGTCCGCTGCGTCACAAGTCAGCACACCACCTCGATAGCACAGTTATTTTAAAATATTTATATATTTAATGTAAACGGCGATGTTTGAAAACAAATGAGAAACAATTGTTATGCTTCATTTGTTCATAACTGCAAACAGATCATATTATTTATTGCCAAAGGATTTACCCTAGTGGAGAAAAAATAAAACATATCAAACTGTTCATAAGTATAGACAACATTATAGGTTATTAATTAATTTCTGATGTCCTATGATGTAAACTATATTTTCTGGAACGTAAATTTCTGGGAAATGATACGTTCAAGAAAGTGCAAGCAGTGGATTCTTTTTATTGTGGTTTAATCAATTGCTACTAATGTTTTTCTATCATATCACGCAAGCAATATCTGTTTACATTCGTGCACTAAATCTGGTAGCTGTATTTCTTAGTGAGTCAGTCACTGCAAAATAATGCTCTGAACTATTCAGAATGTTAAAAAGGAGGAGCTTGATTTTAATATGATAAGATTAAACAAAAAATCGAGGTGAAAAACGACTGTGATCGGTTGTAAATCAAAATTGATTGAAATGTGATTGACCATTTGGGGCAGGAGTTAAATAGTCATGTAAGGTTATACCACGTGTCGAACTCTACCTCCTTTACCAACTAGGTTTATAACTATTGGTGAACACAAAGAGAAATATAGATTGTTGTATAATGTTCTGTACTATTGGTGAACACAAAGAGAAATATAGATTGTTGTATAATGTTCTGTACTATCCATCTCTGTGGTCTCGTGGTAGCGTGCTGCCTTGTCACGCAGCGGGCTCGAGTTTCGAGCCCCGATTGGAATATGTTTCCTGGGTGAAGTTTCTTTTCTCTCTCCTCATCTGTTAGACAAATGCCAGGAAACATTAAGTTCCAAATGGCCCTCGAACACCATCTGTCCATCATAATCACAGTTATCATATTTACATCATTAGAATAAATTTAGACATCTCTTGGCGCATTATTACCATCGTCATCACCCATCATACCGTTGGGGCAGCGTAACCCCGCATTCTAGGTGCTCCAACCTCAGAAATGAGTTACAATACGTCAATGTCAGGTAAGAAACACAAACGACAAACTAGTGGCATTAAAAAATTATTTTCCTGTATTGCCGGTAGAGTATATTTACATAAAAAATAAACAAATATTTGACTACATATTGTATATTGAGAGATAAAGAAGATGAAAACAAGGATAAAATAGAATACAAACGTGTAATTTGTGTGTTATGAGTTAACTTATAGATATTCAGTTGTCATTTGCCGCATGAATTAAAATAAAAATACATAGTTGTACTAGTGCTGCGATCTGTGGAGGTCTCAAGGACTTGTTTTATCACGTAGTAGTTTAAAAAGATCCCGCTAGAGTAAAGTGATTTAAAACTTTAATATTATTTTATAACTATCAGAGGTTCGATAAGATAATTTATTTTAACGTACATTCAGGGTTTTAAAAATAGTTTAAATTAAAGAATATTAATACTTTTGTTTAATAATTACCGGTATGAAAATAAACACGAAAAATTTATAAAAAATTACGAAAGTTAACACTATGAATTCCTATTGACTATTTAGCTCGTGTCCCAAATGGGATTCAATGACCAATCACATTTCAACGATTTTTTAATTATAACCAATCACAGTCGTGTTTCACCTCGAATTTATCAAAGAAGTTTATCATATTAAAGAAAGCTCTTCCTTTTTAACATTCTTTATAGGTCATAGCATTATTTTGCAGTGACTGACTCTCCAAGAAATACGGCCACCAGATGTATATATAGTGCACGGATGTCAGCTGAAAGTGCTTGCTGGAGATATAAAAACATTTGTAGCAATTGATTATACCATAAAAAAAGAAATCACTGTTTGTACTTTTTTAAACGAATTATTTCCCAGGAAATAACGTTGCAGAAAAATATAATTTACATATTTACATCTTAGGATATCAGAAATTAATTAATACCTAGGGAATGTTGGTTATAAATTTCTCCACTAGGGTGTATTCTTATAATATTACGATTCTTTGGCAATAAATGATATGATCTGGTTGCAGTGATGAACAAGCGTAACAATCGTTTCTCATTTGTTTTTAAACACCGCCGTTTACATTAAATAAATACATATTTTAAAATAACTATATTTAAATAATGATTTGTGAGTAAAGAGCTTAATTTATTTCCAGATTCTCTAGATAAATTGACTCCTCACTTCGTGAGTCGTGAATTTATCGATAATTTGGAAATCACACGTGGCAATACTTACGATAAATACATATTATTAGGAGTTCCGAATTTTATAATATTGTACCCCAAAACTAAAATATTGTGTATATATATATATATATATATACTACATTACTAAAATGTTAATAAAAACAAATCTAGTTTGGTTAATTTGTATTTGATACAAAATTATAGAACAGTCTAAGGGAAAAATGTAATAAGTAACGTTTCTTACTCTTTTTCTAGGAAAAGTTCCAGGACTCTCTATATCTTTTTAATTATATTCAATTAGAAGTGTATCTTGAATTTCCATGGCATTTTACAGGTCAATGAAAAGGTTTTTGAAACTATGCACTTAATGCCATGAAAATTAAAACAAAAAATCGTTATTTTGCCATTATCATGCTTTTTATCATGTTCTCTTGCTATCGTTAAAGCTAATAATTTTATTCATAGTTATTTAAGTTGTAAGCATAAGTATGTCATATAAGTCTTTGGTTGTATTGCAATGGGTTCCATTTTTGACGTGAAAACCTTTTTAAATTTGCGTCCATAGTGGGAGCCAATTCAGAAATCTGATGGTAACACAATCGGGAGATAGAATTTGTTGTTGCAGCTACATATCTATCATATTCATGCAAAGTTTAATTACACCTATCGATAGATAAAGGGTCAAATAATTCGTTACGTTGAGTGTGGACTGTGACGCATCGCGCGCGACGGAGGAGGAAGCGCCGCAATATTGAGGTGTTTCTCTGCTTCACATAATTTTCGTTTAGTATAAATATTGACTGAGAGAATTTACGATGTTCGTTTGGGTTACAATTGTCAGCTCTCGTCAATATCTATCTATTACGTATATAAAACATTAGTGTGAAATAGTTATAATGAATATAAAGTGTTAAATCAAAAAAATTAAAATAAACGATGCAATGTCGACCTATACTCGTCAAAAGCCATATAAAAATATAGAGATCATATACGATTGGAAAGGGCTTCTCAAGAGAAATCCAGTGGTACCCATAAATATGACAGAGTAAAGTAGTGCCGGAAACGTAAAAGATTGAAGACGTCCGTTCGGATCAACGACGGCGCCAGTATTCCTTCAGTTGGGGCGGCCAAGCCTATGAAAATGGTTTATGTAATCGCTTGTATATCAACGCCGGACTGTATAGACATCGATTGTATGCGGTCGCCGATTATGAAGGCACATTGGGCAGTAGATAGTGCATGTTTCACTACTACGTTTGTAAACAATCCATTCGGACATAAGCGTGATATTTGTGACCTTCTATGTATTCACGTAAAACATACGGCCGTGTCCACGACACAGCCACACCCCGATTTTTTTTTTGCGTGAGTATCAATTATTTATTTTTTTCTATGTGGAATAATACTTATGATGAATTTTTACATTGGAATTTCGGTTCTGCGTTCTTCATGACAAAAAATCTACTAAGTTTATGGATACATTTTGTCGCGGATTTGTATTTGTTATGGTTTAGGCAGCGCAAGCCAAAAAGCAACTTTTTCAGCGCACCAATACCCCTCCTTTTTTATCTCCCGCTCTATAGTATGTACTGCGATGTATTATATACGTTAATTGTGCCAGAAAAGATCTCGAAATGATGGTTAAAAGCCTTTTTTATATAGTTTTTGAGTCCATAGAGGACAGACTCACACTCATTTTTATACATAATTATGTAAGCGCCTATAATACATTTTGACAACGAAGAATGAAATAATACACACTCCAGCACAACGGAAGATGAAAGCAATAGCCATTTCTTGTCTTAGAACAGGCAATGAACTCTTTGTGACATCATCTACATAGAATTGGAATCCGAGACCTAATTTTCTTGAACACTACGCAACTCTGCAGAAGAAATAGATAGACTCCATATCAATCGCTATAAGGCCGTCAAATCATTCAGTGAAATAGGCTATAACGATACCGGTAAGTACACGACGGATAAAATTAGTATCAATTTTACCAAAACTACTTGCTTGTAGAGAAATCAAAATTGACATAGTTACATTGAATTATACGGGGCGAATCATAAATATGGCTATACGTTTGATCGCGTTGTGCGATGAAACATATGAAATTACCGTTGGAAAGGCAATTATTCAAATTACAACAATGGAATAAAACAAAACAGTGTACAACTTACGTCATTCGTCAAAATGGCGTTGAATATGCAACAGCAAATTACAATTGCTGCATGGGCAATAGCGTATGATAATGATCGTGAGGCCGCAAGACGTGAGTTTAACGTAGCATTGCAGCCGTCGATTGTGGGGAATTGGAAAAACGACTGCTGGAAACGGGAAGGATACAGAAAATCAAACCTCCTGGAAGGCCTCGCATTAGCACGGATGCAGAAACTTACTTACTTACTTACTCATTGGCACTATCGAACCCGTAGGTTCATGGCCGCGCGGACATAAGCTCTCCATACATCCCTATCCTGAGCTAATGTTTTCCAATCATTCCCTGTATAATCTACTTCCCTTAAATCATAGTTAATGTTATTCTCCCACCTCATTCTTGGTCTACCAACTGGGCGTTTTCCCTCTGGCTTTCCTACAAGAAGCTTCCATGCAAGCCTTTCATTCCCCATACGTGCAACAAACATATCCTGCCAAACGCAGTCTACGAGACTTCACTGTTCTTATTATATCTGGCTTCCTATAAAGACCATGTAGTTCATTGTTATGTAGTCTTCTCCATTCACCTGTCTGTTCATCTCTCTTTGGTCCAAAAATTTTCCTAAGTACTTTATTCTCAAATACTTGTAATCTCCTTTCCTCCACGGATGCAGAAACAACGAAGAGAATTGTGGATGCGTTCAACGCTAGCCCACAAAAATCAACCCGCCAAGCTGCACTTGAGCAGTGATTTATTTATTTTGTTTTATTGTTGTAATTTGAAGGATTCCCTTTCCAATGATAACATTATATTTCCTTTAATAATAATAATATTTTCGTCACAAAATGCGATCAAACGTATAGCCATATTTCTGAATCACTCTGTACAGTAAACAGTGTCTTATATTTCGAAACAAAAGTGATTACCGTTGATAGTTATTACTGAAGACATGCCACGCCAGTCAAGTCTACTTGTCACAGGTGATTTGTCTGCGAATGCTTTGTTTCTCCTGCGTTTGTTAACACTGGTAGGTAACGTGGATGATTTGTCACGTGCATTCAACTAGGTGATGCGCAGACATCTTAAGTTGCAAAGAAACTCACGGGACACATTTCCAGAGCGGTGACATATTTGTCACTGCATTAGTAATTACGCTATTTTTATAACATTAAAAAGTTAATTAGTTGGCCGCAATGGTATATTTGCCTCTAGTTCCGAAGGACGCGGGTTCAAACCCGTCCGGGGTCGATGGGCTTTTAGGATGGAAAAATCCAAGGGACAAGTCCTGCGGGGGGACTTTAAGTCGCGGTCCCGAAGACTGAAGATTTTCAGTGAGAATAAAGAGACTCCTGTAAAAAAATTACCGGCCGTTACCATTCCAACTAATACCTCAGTTAACCACTAGATTTCTCAATGAGGCGATATGCCGGCCCCATACCATTTACTGGCATATATGGGTAACTAAATTAGCTTGGTTAAAATAGTCCCATAGAGGAAGTACGGGGTATACAAAATTAGACGAGTACAAGCGAACTGTAATAGAGAGCGGGAACTTCTCTGAGGGACCAGAGGAGAGTTTTAGTAAATGCAGAATTAAACCTAGCGATTCCATAAGCCACAGATGTAGTCATTGTCAGCATATCGTATGTTATAGTGGATTAATCAATTATTTTTATGCTATTAATATCCATATTTTGAAATAGTATAAGTTACTCTTAGTCGGCCGCAGTAGTTATCCTTCTTGCCTCTGGTCCTGAGGGTCCCGGGTTCACAATTGCAACGGTAGACTAAACAAAATCGCTTCATATACGCTGACTAAACCATAACAAATACACTAAACGAATGTACACAGAATTGAATATCTCAAAAATCTACAAAAACGTCCATGACAGCCTATGTCCATATTTTAAGGAACACTCACAAACATATTTGTGTATTTCAGCTCATTGATGCTGAGAAGATCGGGGTAAGTAGATTCCCGGGCAACGCCAGGTAATCCTCACGGAGTATATAAAAATAATTATGATGTAAATTTATCAATATTATTAATTTACTTATTCAACTAAACATAAAAAACACAATTCATTAGCTAGTTTTTAACAAAAGAATAAAAAATCCGTTAGTAACAACGTAAACTAAGCGAATTTCTCAGAAAGTCAAAGTTATGCAACTTTAAGGAATATATTTATTTTGTTTCCATTCAATCTGGAGAACTTAAATTTATTATGTGTATACTCCATACGTCTCACGTGGAGACGTGGGTGCTCCCTAGCGAGAGTTATTTAACCAAATTAATTTAGTTACGATTATTTATCTAAAGATGTTAACGAGTGACCTATTGTTAGCACATCGCCTCGATGTGACATCTAGTAGGCAACTAAGGTATTACTTGAATGAATGAAGGTCGATTAAATTTTGCACAGAGGCCTTTTTGTTCAAGCTTGCGGTTTTTTACAAGGTTCAAATGTTCGGACTTGGAATCCACAGCTTAAAATCCTAAATGAAAACTTCTCCCTTGGATTTTATTTCATAGAAATACATCGACCTCGGGCCGGGTTTGAACCCGGGACTAGTAGAAAGGAACATAACCCTTGATCATCGCTTGTTGGACTGTGGCGAAAACAAACCGTGTATATTGTTACCTACTGAATGTTCTTTAATAATTTGACATATATTCAAATAACTTTCAATTATTTTTTTCTTCTTCTTCACTTCCTGATTTAGGCATTAGTTGCCTGTTCCGTCTTCACTAATATATCTAAGACCATCTCTTCCGAGGACGTCCTACATCTCTTCTTCCTCTTGGAAAATAATGTAAGATTTTATTTGGTAATCTACTTTCTTCCATTTTTTCTACATGTTCTTTCCACTAAATCTTGTTGTTAAATATATTTTCTTTTATGGAGAAATTCTGCAGTTCTTCACGGATATCCTTGTTTCTTATCTGGTCCATTCTAGTGCAGCCTTTTACTCTTCTTAAAAATTTCATCTCGGCTGCTTGGATTTTACTTTCTTGTTTGGTAGTGATAATCCAAGATTCACTCCCATACAAAAGGATATGGACAACCATTGTTTTATGAAATTTTAATTTTGTTTGTTTATGGGCTTTATTATTCAATGTTCTATTTACTGTGCCACAAATAGCTTGAAACTTATGAGTTTTATGTTCAATATCTTTATCATATCTGTAGCTGATATCACATCCTAAATATTTAAAGTGGGATACTTGTTCCGTAATTTTGTCTCTAATTATTATTTTTGCACGCAGAGTGTTTCTTTCACAAAATGCCATTACTTTTGTTTTACTTACTGAAATTTTAAAATTATAATCGCTACATATTACATTTAGTTTGGAAACAACCAATTGTAATAGATCTTCTTCATGGTGTAGTAAGACTAAATCATCGGCGAAAATTAAGTTATTAATACTTGTGTTATTGTTCAATCTAAGAACTTTGTCCATTGTAATTTTCCATTGTTTCATAATGTCAATATATATACTAAAAAGAGTGGTCGTTAGACTACACCCTTGTCTAACTCCTTCATTTATTAAAATTTGTTCTGAACTTTTTCCATCAGTTTTTATCACTACTTTAGTTTCTTCATATAAGATTTGGATGGATATCCTCGTTCTTTAATTATTTCCCATAGTTTAGATCTATTTACTCTGTCAAAGGCCTTTTCAAAATCAACGAACAACAAATATGTTGGCAGATTAAATTCTCTTCTCTTTTCAATTAGTCTCTTTATAATAAACATATTATCACTACAGGATCTTCCTTTTCTAAACCTGCTTGTTCTTCTTCTAAGAGTGTGTCAGATATATTCTTAATCTATTATTTATTATTTTCGCATATCATTTATAAGTGGAGTTCAATAACCTGATACCTCTATAATTTTTACTCTCTAATGTATTTCCTTTTTTGAAGAGAGATATGACTTCACCTATCTTCCAATTTTCAGGTATTTTACGTCTTCCAACATTCGTTTATTAAGTTTCGTAATCTTATTTCTGCAAATAAACCCGCATATTTTATCATTTCATTATTTATACCATCTATACCTAGTGCTTTTCTATTTTTCATTTCTTTCAATGGCACCCTCATTTCGCGTAGAGTAATTCTGTCTATTTCTGATTTATTTTCACTTTCAGAAGGGCGTTTTATAACTAATTCTTCTTCATTACACCATAATTCTCTGTAGTGATTTTCCCATGTCATCAGATCAATGGTATTTAGATTTGCAGTATATTTTTCTGTTGCATTTAATTGTTTCATCACTTTAAATGCTAAAGATTGTCTGCCATGTTCATCGTGCTCAATTTTGGGAATAAATATTTCCCAGGAATCTTTATGAGCTGTTCGAATTGTTGTTTCTCTTTTTTGTTTATATATAGGCCTAGTTCTAGATTCTTCAGTTTTCTTTTGTAAGTACTCTAAATAAACTATTTTTTTGTCTCGCACAGTCTCCTCTATTTCATCATTCCATATCTTTAATCCTCTTTTGTTGCGAATCTTTTTCTTCTTTCCTATAGCTTCTTTTGCAGCATTTATAATACATTTTTTATATTTCCCCACTCTTCATTTAGATTACCATTAATTACGTTTCTTTCTAAGTGTTCTTATAGGCTTTTTTATTATATTTGCCTTCACTTTCTTCTTCTAGTAGATATACTTTAAAAACTACTTATTTTATTCTTTCTCGATTTTTTTTTTTTTTTCCATTTGGCTATTATAAGTATCGTGGCTACCAATAGGTAGTGGGCCTGTATATGTGTCACATCCTCTGTATACTCTTACATCTTGTATTTGATTCCTGTGTCTATCATTAATCATTATTAATCTATTAAAGATCTTTGGTTTCTAGCGCACCATGTGTATGCCCTTTTTTTTATAGAAAGTATTGCTGACTTTTAGTTTATTATAGGTAGCAAATTGTCGAAGTTCTTCTCCATTTCTATTTATTAAATCTCTCCAAACATACCTGCTATTCCTGGGAATGGGAGATTACCAACTCTGGCGTTTAAATCACCACCTAAGATAATAGTTTCCATATTTTAATACCATTTATTTCTTGTTGTAATTTATCGTAGAAAATTACGATGTCTTCAATTTTCCCTTCTTCTGGTGCATACACTCCTACAATGTTTAAACAATTCCGATCTATTTTCAACCATACTGTTATTATGCTCTCATTCACATATTTGTAGCTTATTATTTTTTATCTCCATTTGTTATTAACTAGTATAGCTACACCACTGCTAGCTACACCACTGCTAGCTACACCACTGCTAGCTACACCACTGCTAGCTCTTCTATCTTCAGATATTCCACTGTATATTAATATACAATTACCAATACCTTTGTTTCTTTCAACTTCTTTTTTGTTTCAGTAAGTATTGCTATACTAATATTTTGATTATTTAGTTCTCTGTGATTAGTTCTTATTTTGTGTTTAGCCCTCTGACATTCCAAGTTCCCACTTTAATCCGATTCTTTATACCCAATCGTTTGTCCTTAATTCTATGCTAAGGTCGTCTTAATTAATTAATTTTTCTATCATCGTATTGAAAATATTAAATAAATTAAACTAATGTATATTTCTCAATCACTCTCAATATAAGGGTTAATTAAATTTTATGGTTTACACTGTAATCAAAGTAAATATGAGAGCTGCACAGCGATTTTGTTTTTAACTTAGGGTTTCAGGTAAACTACCACTTCTATAGGACGAATTTCCCTTCATTTTGGAGAATGCCTTCCTTGTTTTTTTTATTTCCATAACATATACTGAGTTCCGTTACGAAGAAATAAACCATTGTGACCTCGACCTTACTTTTTAATTGATTGCTATATGCCAAGTTACAACACAAACATACACACACACGCACATACACATATAGGACCTATATATATATATATATATATATATATGTACATGTTCATGGAAATATTCAGTATCTACTCTCGAATAGGTGAAGATCTATAAAACTTGTTCAATAATATTTTGATGAAAACAACCTCAATAGCTCCATTCCTTCGGAATTAGCTGAAAGCAAGCAGGTATGAATTATTTAATGTTGTGTTGAATTACAAAATGTACAACAAGAACTTAGAGTTATACATGATATTGTTTTCTCTGCAGTCCTACATATTTAAATAACTGGCACGAGAAATTAGTATTTCGCCAATTTAACAGTTAAAAGAAATATTTCTCAATTGTCGATCTAACTTCACGTAATTAATTATTGTTTTCTAAAATTCTGTTCTGCATAACAGTTCATTGTAAATAGAATTTGTTTAAGGTCAAGGGCTCATGTTTGCCTGGTGGATAATAACATAATTAAAACTACAACCCAATTGATCACTCTGGTGGTATTTTATAGAACTATGGTGATTTAGTTCTACACTTGTAAAGTAGATGGCTACATGATGTATATTCAATTTCTTACAAATATAATTACCGACAATTATGAAGATTATTTTCAGAGAATCCGTGGTTCTCATTTCCTGACATTCCTCTTAAAGCCGAGGAAAACCTTGAAAACCTCAACTAGGAAATTCAACTGACGGGAGTCGAACCAGGTCCCTTGCTTGAGAGACAACGAATTTACTATAATATCCCAAGGGTGGCAAACAACTGTTTTCATCATTTTACATTTATATTTTAGCGGAATTTAACACGGGGATTTGTTCTCCTGTGAACTATAATGTAGTTTAGAAGGGGATTCAATCCTGTCGCTCATATAAGGAGTGGGGGGAATATCAACGAGTGAGAATTAATATTCAGACGTGATAAAATCTCTCCATGAATAATAAAAATACGTATTATCAGTAACAATAGAGAAACATTCACTTATAATATTTACAAAACAATTGAAAACTATACACGATGAACAAAATTTGAAATATAATCACATGAGTATATTTGAGATAACTTGCAATGTTTCAAATTTTATTTTCTGAGAGTTTGTGAGTAAGAATGTAAGGAATAATAACGCTCAGTTTGATTGTTGTCAAGGTTAAACGCGTTGCTATGACAACACATACCCACAATAATTCATAAATATTATACGACAAAGCGGAACGTTTACCTCCAGTCATAGCAGCACTGTTGATGCTTCGCACGGACGTAGATACTAATCATGAGTAGTCAGGAACAGATATAAAATGAAGCGCTTACACTGTTCATCATTGTTAATATTCCCACATACAAACATTAATTGAAACTCACTGACTGATTTGAAGAGAGTGTACGCGGTATGACATGGCATTAGTTCACAAATCATCCATAAATAAAGCAGGTCAATGTTCAGCTGTGTCAGATAATACTGAACTGTCAGAAGTCCAAATATCCTTTAGTCGTAATATGACTTAATTAGACTATAAGTGGATCGTACGGGCAGCAAGCCGTACGTGCTGTTGACAGTCCGTATCAATAAATTAATATCTAGTAATAATATAAAATAAACAAAACAAAAAGACAACACAACAGATAACAGTACAATTATATTTTACACTAATTAAGTTACTTATTAAGTATTAATAATATTACATTTCTCTTACATATTTATTTATTCACGAATAAGTGTTGATCTTATTTTCCGCTTCTTGTAAAGAAATTTACCCACATTTAATCAATATTCTGAGTTTACCATTAACTAATAGCATGTCAATCTATCAAGATTTGAATTTAGAAATCTTTGCGACAACAACTGATGCTTCCAATATTCCAAATGCTTATATTTTACTAATATATGTATTTCGTCTTCAAAACCTCCCGCACAATGGACATGTTCCCATATCGTGATCGTCGGTAATTACCCTGTAGTGTAACTAATATGAACAGTGCCATACATTCGCAAGTAGAGATAATTTGAAATCAGGAATTGAAAAAGTACTTTTCTACCATTAGACATGAGAGGTATCGTTCTCATCGCTGTATTTCCGTAACCTTGGCCGGGAACTCTGTCTTGGTGAAATAGTGGTTACCATACTCACCCATGGTTTTGAGTTTCGAGGTTGAAATCCGGCTGGGGTTGATTTATTTTGGCAAGGATCTTTTCGGGTCCTCTACCGTAGATTTCATCATAATCATAGTCCATTCACGAATTTACAACATATGTTGACCTGTTTCGGCTCCAGTAGAAACACCATCCAAAACTATTTCTGATCTTCTTCTTCCTGCAGGTTGATAGCTTAAGCATCCTGTGATCCTCCATTCGATGAACATGTTGCAACCATCTTGACTTATAATGAGACATTTTCTTTTCAGAAGGTTCCATGTGTACTTTTTCTAAGATGTCTACAATTGGAAGAGCCAGTGGTTTATACATTTTTAGTTTTCAATATTTTTTTTGGACTAGCTGTAGCTTGAAGATAGATTTTATTAAACCTAAAATCCTTTAAAATATTCATATTTTTGGATTTACATCCTTTTCTTCTTCATATGAGATATTGCATCATATATATGTAAAACTGTCCGTAGATTTACGGAACATAAAAATCTCAAATATGAAATCAGAAGACTCTGATAAAATATTGTCCGTTTCACACTTATCTTTTAATTGCGTTCTCAAAGAGCGTCATAGATAAAATACAACCTGCTTACCAGTCCGATATTCTAAACAGCCTCCTGAAACATAGGCAGCGGTAATACAGTGATCTGCAATTAATAACGAAAATGTGAATAATTTGTGTGGATGCTTCCAAGAAATTATATAAGAATTGCGTTGCTTCATGCAGGAAGAATCTCAGTCCATTTTCATTAAATGAAGATTTTCCTGTTAGCGTATTATGTACTGCTCTTGGATTTCTCTTATATTCACAGCAGCGAAATCGGACTGAAGCTATTTGATTAAAAAATATGTACTTAAAGAGTTCAGAACATGGTAAGAAATCACAGTTTTAGATGCAATTTATCCAAGAAGCGATTCAATGAACCCATTCAATGAACCCATTCACCTCTGAAGACGAATTTCGTAGTCTATTAAAAACTTAGCAAAGCTCGATAAATCTAAATGCAAATTATTTTTTACGATATGTTGTATATCTCTCTTCAGAGGACGATTTTTAATTAACATTTCTCCCGGTTAACTAGTGGTTACTCGCCTATGGTTCCGAATTTCGCGGGTGTAAATTAGCCCACGGTAGATGGATATTTAAATCAGACTTATTTCTGAAAGTAAGTAACCTCGTGTTGTTTCTACACCATGTATTGATATCAGACCCCTCTTAGTGAAGTTTGTCGCTCCTTTCAGACCAAGATTGGAAAATGGGACGCTAATCACTACAGTCGTTAAATAAAATATTAACTTTACTTCTTCATCGTCATCATCATCATGTTTGGCGTAACATCAAGGTCGAGTGATAGCATTCCTAAAAACTCTTTTCCAGACCTCTCTATTCCTGGCGAATGTCCACCAATTGCGAATTTTAAGCCTTTGGATATGTTGCAAAACTCCGTCCATCCACCTATCTTTACGTCTTCAAAAATTCTTCATCCATCTCGATGGTCCATCATTATTTTTTTAACCGTCTCACTATTTTCTCAATCTAGCTATTGTAATATCTGCAACAATATCTGGTGATGTATACTAACTTTACTTAATATGTAAGTGGTCAAATAATTTGAGTCCATCGCCGTGGTCTAGTGATAACGTCGTTACCCAAGACGCAAACGGCACAGGTTAGATCCCTTGTTGGGACAAATTTCCTATGCGAGATTTTTCGGAGTTTCTCCTCACCTGTAAGACAAACATCTGGAAACATTAAGGTCCTCGAACACCTTCGTGCTGTCATAATCATCGATATCATATTCGCCTTGCTTAGTATGGATTAATGAATGAATGATCTATTTTAATAGTTCGTGTTATATCCGAGGCAGCTCACGTATGTCATCCATGTCCTTGTGTCGTCAAAAAAAGTGGATATGATCTAGAGATTAAAATCTTCCTCAGTTTTTTAAGTCTACAAAGCGAGAAGTTAGTTAAGGTAAAGAGAGAAAAACAGAAACAAATTGACTTTCTTATCACCTTATTAGTTCAAGTTATTTAATAAGCCCGGTGGAGTTAGCCATGTGGTCTCCTTCTCTTCCACTTACCGAGACAAACATAATTATGTTACAAAAAATATAAAAATATTCACAATTATATTGGATACTAAACAATTATTATCTGACCAAATTGAAGAATAATACAAAATAAGATATTACAATTAAAGACAATTTAAATTAAAACTAATAAAAGAACATAATATATACAATGGAAGGACAGTTGGAATCTACTATACACGAAACAAAATTACAAAGAAAGTATTAAATTGTAATGAATTCATCCATCACTTATATATTGGCCTATAATAGACATTTAGAAATATCGATAACTTTTATTACTATTTTTATTAAATAAAAGAAAAAAACAAATTATTAATTGTTAAAAAATACTATTTTGAAAACAGATAAAAACTTTTCAGGTTTCAAAAAGAAGTTGTTGGACAATTAAAAATAAAGACGTCATTGTAAGCAGAATAATGAAACAAGTATACTTGACCCCTCAATGTCACGTCATGACTCATAAACAGCGCAGAGATCTAATCACAATAGATCCTTCAATATTTATGAACTATAAAATACTTTACGAGTTTAAACAGCAGCATATTTATTGTGCAAAAACAGTATACTGATGGCAAATATACTCTGTTTCGATTGTCATTCTATATTTCCTGGTCACGCCTGTAATCAAATTTTCATCTTCATAAGATATTACTGCCACTGTCATTACTATATAGAATTTAGCTGTCTTCTTCCATGTGTGAAGTTCTTCTTATGGTATGACACTGCACATTTTCTGGTATTTTTAACTATACTCTTTTACAATATGAGATATTAGTAGGTACCCAGATAATTGAGGTTGTTTACTTTCCCACAACTCTTATTTAACAACTAACACGGGTTTTGCCGTGGAATTCAAATACTTTGCTTTTAGCTAATTCCGGAGGTTGGTTATTGTTATGGAAAGAGTATTAAAAGTATGTATCATCATCGGTCCTCTAACTAACTAACTCACTGACACTATCGAATCCGTAGGTTCATGGCTGCGCGGACATAAGCTCTCCATACATCCCTATCCTGAGCTAATGTTTTCCAATCATTTCTTGCATAATCTACTTCCCTCAAGCCATAGGTAATGCTATTCTCCCACCTCATTCTTGGTATACCAACTGGGCGCTTTCCATTTGGTTTTCCTACAAGAAGCTTCCATGTAAGTCTTTCATTCCCCATTCGTGCCACATGTCCTGCCCATCACAGTCTACGAGACTGAACTGTTCTTATTATATCTGGCTTCCTATAAAGACTATGTAGTTGACTGTTATGTACCAAGTATTCTCCATTCACCTCTCTGTTCATCTCTCCTTGGTCCAAAAATTTTCCTAAGAACTTTATTCTCAAATACTCGTAATCTCCTTTCCTCCCTTAATGTAACAGTCCAGGTTTCGCATCCATAATATATAGCTGGTAGAACAATATTATTATATATTTTCATATCGTACGTTTCTTGAAAGTAGTTGGGAAATCAAGAGTCTCTGTAATGAAAAATAACACGTATTTCCAGAATTGAGCCTATATTTAATTTCCTTGTGCATTTCGATTCTATTTGTGATTATTGTACCTAGGTATTTGAATTCAGCCACTTCCTCAAAATCTCCCTCATTTGTCATTAGCTGTCCATATGTACATTTGATGTCCACTTTGTGCCCTCCAGTATATCTAAGAGCACTTGCCTTTCGAAAGTTGACTTTTCTTTCATCCATGGTTTTCTGGCGTTTGACCAGCTTATCAGTCAGAGGCTTGAAAGACACAAAATAATTATTTTCCATTTCAAGCACCTCAAATGGTTTGGTCGTACGAGATTTTCTGATAAGGACCATCCAATCTTGTGGTGTGAACACATACTGAGTTTTTCTTTTCAGTTTTTCTATCAGACCAAAATCGGCATCGCAGGGAAGGAAGGTGTGTCCTGGAACCAGGAAGTGATGCTCAATCTCTTCAAACCACTGCAGCTGGACCATGTAGATGAAAAGACTCATAATAACAAAGTTTTTGTTTTGTCCAGCACACGAATCACTAAATACTATCAGTTTTTTGCACTTCTTATTCCCCTCATTTATTGTTTTTTGCAATACTCTATATAGAGAGCTTCCAATTTCATCTGCTCCCCTTGCTGCTGTATATTCTGGCCACACACACATTGTTGCAGTTCCATTGTTTAAAAAATGTATTTCAAAGTTATAAGTCCACAACTGACGCAGGTAGAATACAGTCTCTGTTGCTAAATGTGGTGTAGGAAGGGCTTGTTGTAGATCCATTGCAATTACAAGTGTGTCCGTCTCTTCAATGTGGCTGCTTTTTCTAGCATTTGAAAGCATATCATAAGCTTTCTGAGCTTTTAACAAGTAAATCCTATGTTTGAGTGAAATATCATCAATCTCAATCCCTTTGAACTCATCACACTGCTTGCAAATGTCTGCCCTCTGTAGTTTAAACGAAATATTAAAATATTTGTTGAAAATAAACCGATACATCGATCCCTTTACAGGTGTAACATTATTTTCTTCGCACATTGTGCAGTATAACCTGTACATCTCTTGGACACTATTCACTGAAGTGATGTAAGTTTTGTTGGGATTATCTCGTAGACTGTAGTGTGATCTATATCTGGGAAAATATGATATATGATTTTTTACACTTACTATGATATCATGAGGTATTGCATGTGTTCTATTGGTATGCTTTCCCCTACTATTAATTTTAGGAGACCATTGATTACTGTCAGAACCTTGTGCAGCTCGCCTTACCCGTTTAGCTGAAATACTAAACATACTGAGAAAGGCAGACTTACATAACCTAATTTCGCAACTTTCAACAGGGTGTCTTACATAGTATTCCATACTCCTGGTACGCCTGGAAATATCATCTTGTACTGTATATTTTATGTAAATCCTTTTGCATGCCTGCTTCTTAATCAGTCCAAACAAAAAAGCTGTTTGACTATTATAATCAGCCAAATTATAGTATTCTTTAAGATGGAATCTTTCTCACTAACTGTTAATATTTTATTTTTGCACCATGTTGTTGAACAGCACTGTTCATATTCCACTCTGACCTTCTTGTTTACAACTTTGCCTTCTCTGTTCACATATTGTTGTCCTTGAGCCTCCAAAGCCTTTCTTTTATTATCTTTCCATTCTTTAATACTCTTTCGTTTTTTCGACTTTCCTTCATTCAAAGAGCTACATTTATTTAAAATATCACTATTATTTTCCATGTACTCCTAGAATCGCCATTTAAGTCAGCCATGATTGTTTACTAGCAACCACTTAGAAAACAAACATGTAATTGGAGATAAACAACAAGATGGCGCCCACATGGCCAATCAGAATAAGGCTTAGGTTAACTGAGAAGGCATTGAGGGATTGGCCCTACTTCCACCAAGAAGCTGCACAGTTCATTCTCCATCACCTTTTATGTTTAAATTTACATGGTGTTGGGCATATCCCACAATCAATTTAGTTCATGGAGTAAACACTAGATGCCACGAGCTTACACATTAGTCAGAAAACTCATTTTTCATGGAAGAGTGGGATTTGCCCTTCTTCCACCAAGCCCTTCAATTTATTCCTCTAAAAAATCTTACATTGTGAATTTTTATTTAAGAATTGTGTAAGCTGATTACATAATCTATAATGGATCTACCTTCGTATTGGGTTATTGCATATTTATGGATTTCCTTATGTTGAAAGAAACCATTTTAAAATTTCAGGAAGTTTTTCTAACAGAAACTGATTAATCTTTCTCCATTATCTGTTACACGTTCTTCACCAAATGTCTCCATAACTTAATTCTGCCCGAAGGCAGGACCTTCACTGCAATCATAGAATTTTCATGCTATGCTTGCAGCTTTACTAGGGAATTGTATAATAATGATAATGATAAATAATAATAATCTTGTAATATTAATATACTATTATTATTATTTTCATCGTCATACACTATTTACGAAAATAGGCCAATGTTGACCTGTTTCGATCTCAACTAGACAGGGTATGAAAGTCTTTTTTATTTATTTTATGGACGTTAAACAACCAACAACCAACAAATTGTTAGCTGCTGAAATTGACTTTTGGAGGAGTGCTGCAAATAAATCCAAACTGGATAAAGCAAGAAATTCTTCAATTAGAGAAATAATGGACTAAAAAAAATATTGGTGTGATTAAAGAAAAAAATGTTTTGACCATGTGCGAAAGATGACGACGTGCACATAACTGAAGATGATACTATTGTGGACGGCAGAGAGAAGACAAAGAAGGGGAAAACCTAAAAACAATGAATGGATGAGTGAAAATTAGTATGAAGAACTCCGAAACATGATTGAAAATGGTGCGCAGGAGATTTGTGAAAAAAACGTTACCGTGGTTATTGGAAAACTACTGTATTGTATAAAAATTATGGAGTAACATTATTATTATTATTATATATTATTATTATTATTATTATTATTATTATTATTATTATTATTATTATTATTATTATTATTATTATTATTATTATTAGGTAAATGTGTAAAGTGATTTACATTCTTTACTAATTTTATGTATAAAACTTGTTTGTATGTGAGACGTGTGTTGTATAATTTCAGACACAGTGGGTGGGCTCGATGGCCTGCCGGGACATGTTTACTGGATGAGTTTTTACGGTCCTTTTTCTTCGCAAATGAGACAAATATCACGAAAATTTAAGGCCCAAATAATCCGAACACCATCATCTCATAAGTAATGCCACGAGTGATTTTCAATTTATCTAGAGAATTTGGAAATCAAGAGTGGCATTTGTTAGGACTATTTAACGAATAAAATTAAGCTCTTTACTAAAAAATAATTATTTGAATATAGTTACCGGTGTTTTAAAATATTTATATAATTAATGTAAACGGCGATGTTTGAAAACAAATTAGAAATGAGAGGTTATGTATATTCACTGCAACTCGATCATATTATGTATTGCCAAATAGGATCGCAATATTGTAAGAATGCACTCTAGTGGAGAAATAATGAAACGCATCAAACTATTATAATCAACATTATAGGTTAATCATTTATATTTTGAATAAACAACTCAGTAAAATCACTGAATCTATTGATTATATGCTATATTCAATGTATTTGTTGGAGAAAAATAATGGTCTAACCATTTCAGAATATTAAAAAAGGAGCAGCTTTCTTTATCACAAAAGCAGGAGCTGATAAAGAGAAATCGATAAAGAGCGAGGTGAAACACGACTGTCATTGGTGTAAAACAGAATTCATTGAAACATGATTGGTCATTGACTACCATTTGCGACATGAGTTAAATAGTCATAATAATCATCCATATGATATTTGATTTAGAATTAATTTATTAGTGAAACGTATGTCCTCTCTTAAAAGTTTTTTTGACTCAAATTTGATCGCGGTGTTAAGCTCATCCACGGAATTCTTCCATGCTCTTCTGTAGTTCATGGTGGTCTTGATCAAACGTCAATTTCAGACAGAAAATATCCCTGTCATTTCTGGGAAGCAAAGAATACAAGGTCCTACAAGAAAGGGAGTGATTGAGGAAGACAGATGAAATAAGTATTAACGTACTATAGCTATAGATTATGCCATCTTATCATTTTATATCTTATATAATACAAATAATTTGTATTTCTAGACTCTATTACTATTGATAGTCCACTGCTGTGGTCTCGAGGTAGCGTGCTGCAATGTCACGCAGCGGGCCCGGGTTCGATCCCCGGTCGGGGCAGTTTTTCTGGGTGAGGTTTTTATCGGGGTTTTTCCTCACCTGTAAGACAAATGTCAGGAAAACTTTAACGACCAAACGGTCCCCGAAATCATATGGCCATCACTCATCATCCTTCACCGGTGTGGAAAGCAACGGGAAGCTACCACACCTACAATTCCCTAGTAAAGCTGCAAGCATAGCAAGAAAATGCTATGATTGCAGTGAAGGACCTGCCCTCGGGCAGAATTACTTATGGATGGATACCTGTTGGATTCCATTGATTTTCGTCTACGCTATTCGTCTGAGCAATTTTAACAAGTCAGAAACTCAATGTTTTAAATATGCGTAGTGTTATAAAGGCATTCGGACATAGAAAGTGGTACAGCATGGACATATTGAGACTGTAGAGAACCGAATAGTTCTTTATAAAGAAGTGCTGGAATTGAAATCATTTGGAAAGTAAAAAAAAGAAGATGATTTAGACAAACATGGCAGAACAGTGTAGCTGAAGATTTAGAAACTACACCAGGAAGGTATTTAAAGATAGAGAGGCCTGGATATTGCGAATTAGAAATATGTCACTTATTATAAAACTGAGGAAAATGAAGCTTCATATTATTATTATTATTATTATTATTATTATTATTATTATTATTATTATTGTCATTATTATTATTTTATGTTCATTATTATAATTGTTGTATATAACATATAAGCAGTTAAATTGGTATGGGAATGTACAAAAAAAAACAAGAAGAAAGGTTACCCAGATAATTATTGGAATGGTGTCCATCTGGAAGAAGAAAGAAAGTAAGACCTTGAAACTCATGGATGCAAGAAATAAGAACTGGAATGAGAACAAGAGGACTGGATGACTAGGAGTGGATGGATAGGGACGAGTGGAGAAGGAAAATAAAACTTTTGGCAAGAAAGATTTGTGTAAACATTAAAAATGTGTATATAAAAATATAATAATAATAATAATAATAATAATAATACTATTTCGTCAAGGTTGTTGTCTATCACCAACTCTGTTTAAAATGTATGTACATGAAATATTAAAGAATTGGAGGAGAAAATGTTCAAGCATGGGAATTCCTATTTCAAACAACAAAACTTTATATAACTTACATTTTGCAAATGATCAATTGTTAATTGCACAAGATTATGAAGATTTAGAATATATTACTAGAAAATCAATAGAAGAATATGAAAAATGGGGATTAAATTTGAACATGAAAAAAACAAAATATTTATCAATTGATGAACCAGAACAAAATGTAATTTTGGAGTCTGGAGAAACAATAAAATCTTGTAGTGAGATCACATATTTAGGAATAAAAATAAATAAAAATGGGAGTTATGAAGAGGAAATAAGAAATAGAAATAATAAAAGAAAATTTGCAATTGCTTGCCTCAATGGAATATTGCGGAATAAAAATATAAGTAATCAAAATAAAATGAATATATATCATACAATTGTTAAAAGCATAATTACTTATGGAGCAGAACTTTGGCCATTAACAACAATAACAAATAAGTATTTTTTGGCAACGGAAATGGATTTTATACGAAGGGCAGCAAGAATTACAAGAAAAAAAAATTAGAAACTCAGTTATAAGGAAGAAAATGAAGGTTGAAGACACTATTTTAGATTATATTAAAACTCAGCAATTAAGATGGTACGGACATGTCCAGCGAATGGAAGAGGGTCGACTACCAAAATATGTTTTGGAATGGAAACCTGAGGGAAGACGAGGCAGAGGAAGACCTAAAACCTCCTGGAGTCAGGGAATATGTTTATATATGAAGGAGAAACATCTACAACCAGGAGATTGGATTGACCGACAAAATTGGCTATTAGGAATCGGACGATGTCAAAGACATTAATCAACCGATGATCTATCTATCTATAAATTATTACTATTGTTATTTTGTCATGGCATACAAAAATACTATAATTTTAATTTGAATTGAATTAAAAAAAATTCCATCGAACAAAATGAATCAAGGCGTTGCGTTTGAGAATCATAATCGGCAGGACCCAGATTAATTCCGATCCAAACAACCTGCAATTTTTTCTGATTTACTTAACCCTCAAGACAAATGCTGGATTAAAATAATGATTTTTCTGGACCAAATTTATTATATTCACTTTTTCACAATAATAATAATAATAATAATAATAATAATAATAATAATAATAATAATAATAATAATAATAATAATAATAATAATAATAATATATAAGCCAACATTAAATATTTAAGTGCCCATAAATAAATTTTTAAAAAAGGCATATTCAGCAGGTGTTAGTTTGTTTTTATTAACGTAATATCGATATTGCGAATTTATTTTGTTTGTAGCTTAATTTTACGCATAATGGCTCCACGTAAAACAAGAAATTGTGAAGGAAGCAAAGAAGAAATAACTAAGCGTGTGGTCCAAGAATGTTTGCGGGATCCAGCCATGTTGCAGCTGTTGAAGGACTCCATGCGTGAGGCTATTGTATCGGAGCTAAAGGTAACTATAGACCGTAATACGGAAGTTATTAGGCAGTTGGAACTCTCGCTTCAGGAGAGGGACAACAAAATATTAAAACTGGAACAAGAGTTAAGTGAGAAAACCGACTCGCTAGAGCAATACCAACGTCGACAGTGTCTACGTATTTTCGGTATACCTGAACAGGATGGTGAAGATACGGACAATATAGCAATCGACGTGGCCTCCAAAATTGGAGTTAAATTAGAAACCTGTGATATCGACAGGAGTCACAGGGTTGGGAAAAAGTCGGATCGACCACGGCCTGTTATTGTTAAGTTCATCAGTTATAGAAAGAGAAGGGAGGTCTTCCAAAATAAAAAAAAATTGAAAGGCAGTGGGATCACAGTAAGAGAAGATCTCACCCAAATTAGATATAAATTGTTAAAGGACTGTATCACAAAATTTGGCGTCAAAAAATGTGTGGACAATTGATGGCGCAATACATGTGAAAAATGGAGATACCAAACGCACCATCACCCGGGCCTCTGATATGTAAATCTACCTAGTGCAAACACGCCCAGGATACCATATCCCCAATTTAGCACTTTTATATAAATTATTAAAATTATATTTAGTAATTTCACATTAATTATTAGTATTATATTTAGAAATTTTACTTTATTTATTAATTTAATATTTGAATAAGATATTAGTGACTTGTTCTTTTCTTATAATTCTAGTTAAAATATTTTTAAAATTTTCCATCCAAATAATGCTATTCATTTGGCGGTCTCTGACAGGTTAGAGGACACTACCCTTCTCAAACCCCTTCCAAACAACAATAATGCAAGACAGGTTCTAGAAACAGCATTCTCCCCTTCCCGTCTTCCCTACATGTGGTTCACCTGAACGCACAAAGCTTAACTGCACATACAGACGAAGTTAGAATGATTTTTTCTTCTTCCAATATTCATGCTATTCTCGTATCAGAAACATGGCTCACTCCCTCCATTAATTCTAGTTTAATTGACATGGATGGTTATACTTTTCTTAGACATGATCGTGTACATAGTCGAGGGGGCGGTGTTGGTGTCTTCGTTAGGACAGACCTTTGCCCTAAGTCTGTATACTTTTCTAATAACGAGACATCTCCTGAAATTATGTTTATAGGAATATACGCAAGCTTCAAAAAATGCCTTCTTTGTGTAGTGTACCAACCCCCTAAAAATGAAAAAAATAGCAGAAATAGAATCCGCTCTACAAAACGCACGTATACAATATGAACACGTTATCGTCATGGGTGACTTTCATATAAATATACTAGACACTGACAACAGACATACACAACAGCTTATGTCCGCGTTCCAAGTTTGTGATATGACTATCCTTCCCTTACAGTCTACATATCACACAATCATTCTGAGACTTTACTTGACTTAATTGCTACTAATAATCCAGACAGAGTACTAACCCACGGGCAACTGTCAGCTCCCGGAATATCAGCACATGATATTATAGTCTTAGCATATTCACTGCAGTGCCCTAACCTAGCTCGTAAGACTATCACATATAGAGACCTAAAACATATAAACAATGCAGCTCTACTTGAAGACGCTATAAATTACCCTGGCATACTATATGGACGTTGCATTCTGTTGACGAAAAAGTTGAGGCATTAATAACCTTATATTAAAACTATATGACAGACACGCTCCACTGAAAACTAAACTAGTGAAACGACACCCTGCTCCCTGGATGTCTGCTAACATTCGTGACTTGATGACTGAAAGAGACGCAGCATATCGGAAATATAGAGTCGACAAAACTGATATAAATCTTAATCACTATAAACGGTTACGTAACAAGACTACACAAACTATCAGAAACGCCAAACTTAGACATCTATACAGCCTTACTGAACCTAATAACAATAACCCAGATATTTGGAAAAATCTGAATAAAATGGGTGTAGGAAGGAAAGACACACAGGTAGAAAAACTACCTGTTTCTCTGAACACACTTAATAACCATTTTACAAGCACATTCTTTACTCCTAAAGACAAAACACATACAATAAGTGAACTACTATTGACAAATCCACCAGACAGAGAACATTTCCATTTTCATATCTTACAGAAAATGACATAAAGAATGCTCTCAAACGAATAAAAAACAAAGCAGAAGGTACTGACCGTATAAATATCACTCTACTTAACAAAATAATCGACGTTATACTACCTACCATAACTCATGTTTTCAACTCCTCACTACAAACCTCTATATATCCCACATTATGGAAGAAAGCAATTGTACGCCCACTCCCGAAAGTAAAAACTCCCTTAACTCCTAACGATTTTCGACCCATTAGTATTTTACCTACCCTTTCAAAAGCTTTGGAACGATTAGTCCACAAACAACTGACTGACTACCTAACTGAACACGACCTTTTAGATCAATACCAATCAGGCTTTAGGACAGGACACAATACAAATACTGCTCTACTAAATATATGTGAAGACATACGCGAAGCATCTGATAATCGAAAACTTACTATTTTACACTACTTGACTTTAGTAAAGCATTTGACACGGTAGACTTGGACTTATTGTTGCTTAAACTAAAAAACCTCTCACTTTCTGACAGTGTCACGCAATGGTTCAACACCTACCTTCGTGAGCGCCAGCAATATGTTGTAGGAAATTCTACATACGCTCTTCTTGGACCTACCGTAAGCTGGAGTTCCACAGGGCTCGGTGCTCGGCCCATTGCTTTTTTCAATCTATATAAACGACATATCTGACTCCCTAAAACATTGCAAACATCATTTATTTGCGGACGACATGCAGATCTACCTTCACTCAGACAAATATTCTTTAAATGACGCGGTAACCAAAATTAATGAGGACCTTGACTCGCTTACGGCGTGGACAGAGAATATGGACTTGAATTAAATCCTAGAAAGACACAAGCAATCATTATGGGCCATCAGAGACTATTATCCTCAATTAACACAAATGCAGTATTACATGTGTCACTTAATGGGGTTCAGAGCCCTTATAGTGAGACAGTAAAAAATCTAGGAGTGTTTATGGATAAACATTTAATTTGGAATAAACAAATAAATAACATTTGCAAAACTATCTTCTCAATAATACACTCATTAAATCGTATAAGAAATTGTTTACCGTTTTCTCTAAGAAAAATGCTAGTAGAAACACTTGCAATGCCCCATTTTGATTATTGTGATACTCTTTTTACTGACCTAAATACTGTTCTTACCCAAAGACTTCAACGTGTTCACAATTCTTGCATACGTTTTATTTGTGGTATACGTAGATTTGATCACGTTACACCATCCCTGGAACAATTGTCATGGCTTCGTCTTCAAGATCGTAGAACCATCCATTCCCTATGCCTTCTCTATAACATATTACACACATCTTTACCTTATTATTTATCACACGCTTCACTAAACTCTCTGATACACATAACTTAGATACCCGATCCCTTGAGCACAGTGTCCTTTATATCCCTCCTCATCATACTACCTATTATTCGAAATCTTTTACAGTTTCTCTTGCTAGAACATGGAATTCACTTCCACCCTATGTCAGAGACTGCCAAACTTTACCATCTTTCAGAAATAAATTGAAAATAAAATCACTAACATAAACAACTCACTAATACTACTTTTTAAGAATTAATAATGCGTTTTTGCATTATTTAATAAAAATAGACTTAGGATTTGTTAATATATTTACCTAATGCCTTGTATAAAAAGCGTAGATTAATTCATTGTAGTTTTTTACTTTCTTTGTATTTTTTTCTCTTCTTTTTATGCATAGTAGATTCGAGCTGTTATTCCTGTTTTTATTGATTGTATCATTAATTTAATTTTAATTGTATTTAGTTTCATTCTATTATTAGACATTAATTTCATTATTATTATATATGACAGATAATTAATTGTTCAATGACTATTATTGTAACTTTTTTTGTATTCATATGTAACATGTTTGTCCTGTTTAATATGACTATTATTGTAATTTTTTTGTATTCATGTGTAACATATGTTTGTCCTGTTTTATATGACTATTATTGTATTTTTTTTCGTATTCATATGTAACATATGCTTGTTCTGGTGAGTGGAAGAGAAGGCCACATGGCCTTAACTCCACCAGGCTAAATAAATCTATTCTATTCTATTCTATTCTATTCTATATTCTTTAGAACATAATATATGCAAACATTTACATCAGAATTAGTTGGTTTAAAAATAGACTTTGTTTACATCTCATATTCAAGAAATTCCGGATTTGGATCTCAAATTGCAATACCCCGTGTGACATTTTTGCGAGGTTTCCCACTAAATGTTGTGTTGTATTCTGATGCTCTTTATGCCAAATATCATTCCACATTTTATTCGATTCAAATTCATCGGTCATGTTTTTAATTTTATTTAACAATTTTTTATTTTACCTGATGGAGTTAAGACCGTAAGGTATTCTATTTCACTTCACTAGCGTTAAATTATATGTAACAGGTGTCCCATTCAAACCTCCCACGTTGTATTTAATCATAACTAACAAAGTATGCGGAATTATGAAATGAGGCCGGTATTAAACGAAACAGAAACTTAAAGAATTATCATTGCCACACACTGAAACACCTCTATGTGTGCACCATCCTGGTCTAATGTCTACAATATTTTATTCTGAAACACGTGTACGAGCACCTCCTGATTCTTTGTTAACGCTTCCTGTCGCCGGAAACTTCACAAGACGTGCCTTAATGTTCTTCCTATCAGGTGCATTTCCTTCATATACTTACTTACTCACTGACACTATCGAACCCGTAGGTTCATGCCGCGCGGACATAAGATCTCCATACATCCCTATCCTGAGCTAATCCTTTCCAATCATTCCCTGTATAATCTACTTCCCTCAAATCATAGTTAATGTTATTCTCCCACCTCATTCTTGGTCTACCAACTGGGCGTTTTCCCTCTGCTTTCCTACAAGAAGCTTCCATGCAAGTCTTTCATTCCCCATACGTGCAACATGTCCTGCCCATCGCAGTCTACGGGACTTGATTGTTCTTATTATATCTGCTTCCTATAAATACCATGTAGTTCATTGTTATGTAGTCTTCTCCATTCACCTGTCTGTTCATCTCTCTTTGGTCCAAAAATTCTCCTAAGTACTTTATTCTCAAATACCTGTAATCTCCTTTCCTCCCTTAAAGTAAAAGTCCATGTTTTCGCACCCATATAATATAAACTGGTAGAATAATATTTTTATTATATTTTAAGTTTAACGTTTTTTGAAAGGAGTTGGGACATCAAGAGTCTCTGCAATGCATAATAGCATGCATTTCCAGAATTGGGCCTATGTTTAATTTTTTTGTGCATCTCATTCCTATTTGTGATTATTGTTCCTAGGTATTTGAATTCAGCCACTTCCTCAAAATTTCCCTCATTTGTCATTAGCTGTCCATTTCCATTATATAATGTATTTCTACGTGTGACCATATATTTAGTTTTATTGATATTTACTTCCAGTCCTAAGTTCTTAGTGTTACTCAATAGTGTGTGCGTATTGTCCTTTAGTATCTCCTCACTATCGGCCAACAATATTACATCATCAGCATACACTAACTGTTTATTAATACCAATGAGCTGTAAGCCTTCCTCATTCTCTAAAGATTTAATGGCATGCTCTAGTACAAAATTAAATAGTAGAGGAGATAGTGCATCTCCTTGCTTCAAACCATTCTGGATTTAAAAAGTGTCCGAAAACTCTCTGCCTACACGCACCCTACTCTTAGTGCCATTTAAACACATTCGTATAAATCTAACTAACTTTTTAGGAATTCCGAACTCCAGCAGGATACTATATAACTTCTCCCTCTTAATTGAATCATATGCTTTTTTTAAGTCTACGTATAGTTGCTGTACAGTACCATTATATTCCCATTTCTTTTCTAAAATCTGTCTTATACTAAAAATCTGATCTCTTGTAGACCTGTTTCTTCTAAATGCACATTGATGGTCTCCTAGAATGTCATCAATATAGGGAGTAAGTCTGCTGACTAATATATTTGTTAGAATTTTGTACGAAGTTGAAATTAATGAGATGCCCCTGTAGTTGTTGCAATCAGTTTTATCTCCTTTCTTATAAATTGGTACGATAATTGATTCCTTCCATTCATCTGGAAGAGCTTCTTTTTCCCAAATCATACTAAGCAACCAGAGTATATTGTCCATCAATTTTTCTCCCCCTGATTTTATCAGTTCTGCTGGGATCTCATCTGAACATGATGCTTTATACATCTTCAATTTTTCAATCGCCATTTCAACCTCTAATGCACTTAGCTCTGTGACTAGCATTTCTGCTGTCTGTAAATTACCCTCCTCAATGTCCTGTTCTGTATGTACATTTAATAGCTGATTAAAGTAACTTTTCCATCTATTTAATATAGTCCTGGAATCTGCAATCATATCCCCGTTTCATTCCGAATTATGTTTGTTCTAGCCTGAAACCCTTTCTTCTCTATACTAATTCCCTGATATAATTCTCTAATGTTCCTATTTTTGCGTTAAATTCAAGATCATTAATCTTCTCTCTCAAATATTTCCTCTTTTTACTCTTTAGTAACTTGGTGGTTTCCTGTCTAATACTACCCAATTCCTCCAAATTTACCTCATTTTGCTCGTGTAACCATTTCATTTTTGCTAGCTTTCTTTTCTTTACAATGTCGGCACATTCTTCATCAAACCATTTCATGTTTTGCCTCTTTTTTAAACAACCAATACTTTCTAATGCTAACACTTTAATAGTATCTCTTATAGCCTCCCATTCTTTATTTATATCAGTTTCTTCTTCATTTTCCACATTGCCATCTGAAGATTCCAGTACTTCAAATGTATTAGCAATTTTGATTTGGTATTCTTGCCGCATTTCATCATTTTTCAAGTTTTTTAATTCAAATTTTACAGAATCATCTTTAGCGTTTGTTCCTCTCATAAGCGATAGCCGTTGTCTGATTTTCACACTGACCAGATGATGATCCGAATTGCAGTCTGTCCCTTCTAACTGATCTAACATCGATGATGCTACTGTGCCAGCGTTTGTCCACTAATACATGATCTATCTGGTTCCGAGTTTCTCCATCTGGAGACGTCCAGGTGTATTTATGAATATCCTTATGCTGAAATGTTGTGCTCTTAACAATGAGATTCTTTGATGTGGCAAAGGTGATTAATCTAACCTCGTTGTCGTTACTATCTTCATGAAGACTGAATTTTCCTATTGTTGGTTTGGATATATCTTCCCGCCCCACTTTTTCATTAAATCTCCTAAGACTATTTTCATGTGATATCGCGAAAGGCTATCAAATAAGCATTCTAATTCTTCATAGAACTCATCCTTGATCTTGTCATCTTTATCTTCTGTGGGGGCATGTACATTTACAATTATAAAATCATGTCGTTTACCCTTTAGAATTATGTATGATATCCCATCACTAACAAACTTAATATCTCGGATAGCGGATAGGATCCTCCTTCTGACTAAAAAACCCGTTCCAAATGCAGGTCTTTCTGCACCCCGATAGTATAACGCAAAGCTTCCTGATTCCTGACTACCTTCTCCTGGCCACCTAACTTCCTATAAAGCGACTATATCCAAGGGCGATTTATCTAACTCCCTCGTTAATATCTCTAGTGCCCCGCTATTGTATAAAGTCCTAACATTCCATGTTCCTAGGAACATGTCCCTGTGTTTGAGCCTTTGGCATGGGTTCCCTGAAGTAGTCCCCGCCCGGAGAACCGAATGGGGGACTATTTGACCTCCGGATAATTTTACCCCAGTTGAACCCATGTCCGCATTTCTTGACAGTTGTATTTTTACGGTGAAAAATCGTCACTCTTTCGACCAAGGTACTTTTTTCGTCTGGCTTATCACCTTCGACCAGTCCGGCATGGGTAACCCTATCGGCAGCAATGCTACCGCCGGTATAGCTCTCAGGATCCTTTAATCACGCAAGCCACTCCACCACGACAAGGTAAAGATACCATGGAGGGATTTCCTACCGGAGAGAATATGATTTCCTTCATATTCTCTCCGGTAATTTCTTTGTACTGTAATTATTGACTTCGTCTATGCATACAAGAAAACAGTTTGTCTTTGTTGCTGAGGAGTCGCCATTTTGTTTTATGTCATTATTGTCCAACATGCGACAGATGATTTAACTGCAAAAATGAAAACAAAAATTCTTTGAGTTTCCCTTTCTTTTAATACCAACCTCATTTCATAATTCCGTACACTTTGAGAGCTATGATTAATTAAATTGTGGGAGGTTTAAATGGGACACGGTGTATATTAACAATTATGAATTATCTACATATTGATTAGCAATACACAATAGGTATAGGCTACTCAATATATAGTTGACAAAGAAAGAAAAAAAGAAATACTACTACTAGTACTACTACTACTACTACTACTACTACTAATAATAATAATAATAACCTATAATTTATTAAATAATTGGTAAAGAAAGTGTAAAATATAAAAGAATAGCAAAAGTATACATGGAACACGGTTACACATTATATTGTCTATGGAAATACTCGTATTTAGTGAGCTTTTTTAACTATTCTTTAGTCGGACAGATAATAAACAAACGAATACCATATATATACATCCATCCATCCATAGTAATTCTGCCCGAAGGCAGGTCCTTCACTGTAATCATAGCATTTTCATGCTATGCTTGCAGCTATATTAGGGAATTGTAGATTTGGTAGCTTCCCGTTGCTTTCCACACCGGTGAAGGATGATGATGATAATGATAAGGATGATGATGATGATGATGGTCATATGATTTCGGGGACCGTTTGGGCCTGAAAGGTTTCCTGACATTTGTCTTACAGGTGAGGAAAAACCCCGATAAAAACCTCACCCAGAAAAACTGCCCCGACCGGGGATCGAACCAGCGCCCGCTGCGTGACAAGGCAGCACGCTACCTCGAGACCACAGCGGTGGGCATATATATATATACACTACTGCTTCAAAAAAAGTTGCTATACGTAAGATTATCATAAATAAAAGTAAAAATGTATATTGGATTGTATTAACTGAGTTTAATCTCTCAGCATATAGGTAGGTAGGCCTAGTTTTAACGTGCCACACGTCATCTGAGCCTTACAGCGTCACGATCTGTCGGTAGAGGGGTTTTAAACTGTTGATCATACACATACGTTCTTGACTACACAAGGATATGGAGGACCTTTACAAATGAGTGATCAGCTCAATATAAGCGCAACAACATAACATTGAGACCAAATACACTATTCATACACAACCCATACTAAACATGGCGAATACACTATTCATACACAACCCATACTAAACATGGCGAATACACTATTCATACACAACCCATACTAAACATGGCGAATACACTATTCATACACAACCCATACTAAACATGGCGAATACACTATTCATACACAACCCATACTAAACATGGCGAATACACTATTCATACACAACCCATACTAAACATGGCGAATACACTATTCATACACAACCCATACTAAACATGGCGAATACACTATTCATACACAACCCATACTAAACATGGCGAATACACTATTCATACACAACCCATACTAAACATGGCGAATACACTATTCATACACAACCCATACTAAACATGGCGAATACACTATTCATACACAACCCATACTAAACATGGCGAATACACTATTCATACACAACCCATACTAAACATGGCGAATACACTATTCATACACAACCCATACTAAACATGGCGAATACACTATTCATACACAACCCATACTAAACATGGCGAATACACTATTCATACACAACCCATACTAAACATGGCGAATACACTATTCATACACAACCCATACTAAACATGGCGAATACACTATTCATACACAACCCATACTAAACATGGCGAATACACTATTCATACACACCCATACTAACCATGGCGAATACACTATTCATACACAACCCATACTAAACATGGCGATACACTATTCATACACAACCCATACTAAACATGGCGAATACACTATTCATACACAACCCATACTAAACATGGCGAATACACTATTCATACACAACCCATACTAAACATGGCGAATACACTATTCATACACAACCCATACTAAACATGGCGAATACACTATTCATACACACCCATACTAAACATGGCGAATACACTATTCATACACAACCCATACTAAACATGGCGAATACACTATTCATACACAACCCATACTAAACATGGCGAATACACTATTCATACACAACCCATACTAAACATGGCGAATACACTATTCATACACAACCCATACTAAACATGGCGAATACACTATTCATACACAACCCATACTAAACATGGCGAATACACTATTCATACACAACCCATACTAAACATGGCGAATACACTATTCATACACAACCCATACTAAACATGGCGAATACACTATTCATACACAACCCATACTAAACATGGCGAATACACTATTCATACACAACCCATACTAAACATGGCGAATACACTATTCATACACAACCCATACTAAACATGGCGAATACACTATTCATACACAACCCATACTAAACATGGCGAATACACTATTCATACACAACCCATACTAAACATGGCGAATACACTATTCATACACAACCCATACTAAACATGGCGAATACACTATTCATACACAACCCATACTAAACATGGCGAATACACTATTCATACACAACCCATACTAAACATGGCGAATACACTATTCATACACAACCCATACTAAACATGGCGAATACACTATTCATACACAACCCATACTAAACATGGCGAATACACTATTCATACACAACCCATACTAAACATGGCGAATACACTATTCATACACAACCCATACTAAACATGGCGAATACACTATTCATACACAACCCATACTAAACATGGCGAATACACTATTCATACACACCCATACTAAACATGGCGAATACACTATTCATAACACAACCCTACTAAACATGGCGAATACACTATTCATACACAACCCATACTAAACATGGCGAATACACTATTCATACACAACCCATACTAAACATGGCGAATACACTATTCATACACAACCCATACTAAACATGGCGAATACACTATTCATACACAACCCATACTAAACATGGCGAATACACTATTCATACACAACCCATACTAAACATGGCGAATACACTATTCATACCACAACCCATACTAAACATGGCGAATACACTATTCATACACAACCCATACTAAACATGGCGAATATGATAATACTTATTAAGATGACCAGATTATGTTAGGGGTTCGTTTGGGTCTTGAAGTTTCCTGAGGCATAGAACTACCCCGAGATCACAGCATAGGGTAAAAGACCCTTAAAATGATACAATAGAGCATAGAAGACTGTACAAAGAGATTATTATATAAAATTACTGGATTGTTTTGTTCAATAAATAATCGAACATTTAAGTTCGTTTCGTAACTAAAACGAATGAAGATGTCTGTCATAACTGTATTCATATTTTAACAAATTATTAAATATGTACACTTCATTTTTATTCAACAGGAAAGCTTATAAATGACATCTAATCGCTATAAGATAAAGTCAGAAAGTCTATATCAAATCAAATAACTATATAAAAGCTATTAATTTCGATTAGATGATAAGGAAATATTACGATTTATTTCAGACGTTAAATTAAAAGGTAAGGAGTATAGTCATAAAATATTTATAAATCTCCTTACTGTAAAAAGAGTTTTCCTCTATCATAAGGTTAAGAAAATACTGAGTAAATTCAGGAATATAAGTCTACAAACTTCAAATTGTTTATTACAATCATACGTTCTGCAAATTAAATAGCTCTATTGGTCCACCGCTGTGGTCTCGAAGTAGCGTGCTGCCTTGTCACGTAGCGGCCCGGGTTCGATTCCCGATAGGGACAGTTACCTGGGTGAGGTTTTTGTCGGGGTATTTCCTCGCCTGTAAGACAAATATCAGGACGCCTAGGACCCAACGGTCCCCGAAAATCATCCGGCCATCACTATCATCCTTATCATTATCATCATCATCATCCTTCATCGGTGTGGAAAGTAACGGGAAGCTACCACCTATATTTCCCTAGTAAAGCTGCAAGCATAGCATGAAAATGCTATGATTGCAGTGAAAGACCTGCCCTCGGGCATAATTACTATGAATAGATGGATTGCTTATTGAACCCGTGTAGATTCAAAGCTGCATTCACTAAGGCTTTCAATCGGTCCCTATCTAAGCCAATAAACTCTAGTATCTTGTTCCTAGATAAATCATTCACCTAGACCTTCTATTTTTCCCCACATTTGATATCCAATCAAAATTATAAAACCCTTTCTAGTGCCACCCTTTCAAATTACTTTCCTCTCTCGTTCATTTAACGATCCCAACAATAAAAGAATAACGATACAAATTATAGAGTTTCTTCTTTCGAAACTTCCTCATGATAAATAAATTATTCCTGTAGAACTTGTGTTTTACTTAAAGTTTCTGAAGAAGCTTATTAATTATGTACGAATGATTTTAGCTACTGAGGTTATGCCCCTAATTTTTTTTCAATTTTTAAAATCTTTATCGATCTTACTTCCTAGGCACCAAAAAGGAAAACAAAAATGTGTATGCCTTCATACACACAAATACACGCATATCTGTTAACGCTCTATGATATTTCACAACTCCGTTATAACAAGCAACTAAGAAGAATAAAATCGAGTTGGTAAACCAGTAAATCGGATCATTAGAAGAAACATTTAAAATCGATGTATCGGCAGCCATTTTTAATTTTTCTCTCAACGGAACTCGGATATGTCATTTAAATAATATGAGAAAGGTATTCACCAAAGATCAGCGAAAATATACTGGAGTACGGACTACCTGGAAGCTGAAATTTAATAGCTCTAACGGCGACGATGATTTTTTTCGCAACAATGTACCTACTTATAGAGTAGTTGCAGATAATATGTATAATGGAATCCAGACTAAGTTTTATGATTAGAGATAACCAGTTGTTATATTTGTTTATATTTAACGCTCATAATTCGGTATTCAAATTAAATTGGGGTGTGAAAATGTGTGACGTGACTTCGGTCTTAATTAAGGATTGTAATAAATTCAACTACTATTTAGAAATATATAAATATATTTAAAAATATTTGACGCAACCTTTTTGAGAAATTTAAAAAAAACAAAGTTTTGATAATAAGATTGATTGGATCTTAAGAGTTATAAATAAAAAATCGACCTGTTCCTGCCAATAAGTTCTGTAAAACGGGTATTCTTTTCTCGTCATGCAGTTAATTTCGCAAGAAAGTGCCAGGCCTAGCACAAAGGGAAGATGATGATGAAGGCTATAATGGTAATTTCAACAATGATATATAGTGTGTTTCATTTATCTTATGGATATATAATAACGTTTTGTTTACACTTGTATCCGATTTTTTAAAGTAATTTTAGAACCAGGAACTAACATACGTATTAACATTTGGTTCGCGTAGCTGCATCCGTCTTTAAAATACGAGTGACATCATAACTTTTCAAAAAGCACTCTATATGTATATATATATATATATATATGGAATGATAGAAATAAATGCCTGGACGGGATTCGAACCCGGATCTCTGAGTCAGTACCTCAGCGTGATATCCATTACACTACCAGGAGAATCCAATTCAAACACTTATTTTTTCTTATATATGTATTATACTCTCCATTATTACTAGATGTCGCGAGAACTCGGTCTTCACCGCCATCTAGCAGCTGACTATATCAAGTAAGCAAATTAAAGAGAATATTTTTACCTTATAGCAGTGACGCTTTATAGATGTTATAATTAAATGTTTAACATTGAGCAATGCAAGCTTAATATGGAATGATAAGCTTGCATTGCTCAATGTTAAACATTTAATTATAACATATATATTATATATATATATATATATATATCTATATATATATATAAACTAGGACTTTATATATATGAACTCTAAAAAAAAGAAGGTTGATATGATCCTCATTAACGCAGAATGTCGAAAAAACGCTATGAGCAGCAGAGGATCTTTACAGGAGGAGATAACCTCTGAAATCATTCTTCTGGAATGATGCTCACTATCTCGTCTTGACATTCACAGAAACAGGAATTATTTCAATTCGTGAACGACTTCATCGCAGAACTCGCACTGGTGAAGATTCAATTAAACCGCATGAGAGTGCAAAAGGTAATGAACTGGCTATCAAATTCAACCGCCATCGTGTACTTAAGTTTGCACTTTTAGAAGTTTAAGTTTGTTTTATTTGTATTTATTTTTCGAGAGAAGATTATTCCGTACATTGTCACCACAAATGTCATGGATATTACAAGTCTTTTCGACATAACTGCAATGTAACAATTTTCAAAACCTTGTATGTTTCTGTAAATGGGACTGGGACAGTTTTTAACCTTTTTTCTCAAATGTCTTGTATACCGATGAAGAGACTGTTACCAATTAAGGAAATGAATTCCAGTAACATGCATTATTGGTCTGTAGAGAACCTACGATGATTCCGTGAAATGGAATTCCAACACAGGTGGAAGGTAAATGTTTGGTGTGGCATTGTTAGAATGTCATTATTGGGTCATACTTTATCCATGGTACTCGAAAAGGTACTAAATACCGTACGACGAACTCTGCCTGCTTTGTTGGAACACATACCCTTGTCAGATAGAGCATCAATGTGGTATCTCCATGACGGTTATCCAGCACATAGTGCCCTCCATTTGCATTTGGTTCAGAAAATTTCCTGATCAATTATTGCCATTCGTGATAGCACTAGTGACCTTTATGTTCTCTGAACCTCTTGGTGCTAAACTTATTACTTTGAGGAACTCTAATGAACAATCTGTACCAGAACACTCCCACAACACCAGATAACATCATCAACGGCGAGTAATGAAGGCTTCGTGCGACCATTTTGCTGGCGACAACTCGGAGAGTAATACGGTCTTTCAGGGAATGTCTTCCGTTGTGTATTGATATGGATGGTAACCACTTGAAATATCTTCTGTGATTCTCAAACCACATGTTGTGTTACTAAATGTGTAGGTTTCATCTCTCTTATTTGCATGGACATTGCAGTTACTATTTCTTTGGATGACCTGTTCATCACGGCATGTTTTTTTTTTTATTAAAACATTTCATTTTACATGTTTTGCATATGTCACTCATGGTTGAAATTTCAAAATGATGCTCTGAACATACTTCTTATTCCTTTTAGAATTATCACTTTTAAAGTGCGTAATCAGTAAATACAGATAGACATCTTTATACATATGTTTAACTCTTCTTTTAGAGTGTAATTAAAAGCAATGAACAAATCATATACGTAGTATTATTTGAAAAAGTTGTGACGTTACTTGTGCCCTGAACAAGAATGGAGTTACATGAACCAAATCTCCATATATATTTATATATATATATATGTTGCGTATATGTGTGTGTGTTTGTGTGTGTGTGTGTTTGTGTGTGCGAGTTTTCTCCTGGTTCTATTTTTCCTTCTAAAAATAAAAGTTTAAATACCAATATAAGTAGCAAAGTTATTATCTGATGAGGCATCCTGTATTATCGAACGAGTTGGGTCGAGCGGTAGCTTAATATTCCTTTTCGAGATTGAAATCCCTGTACCTATCAACCTCACTTCTGCCTTTATAGTCATTTTCCTCAGTCGTCAAGGCAATTTCTGGGTTAGAATTTCATTACTAGGGCCCTTTACATCATATTCCCCATTAAAAAAATATATATATTCGCGATATGATAATAGATATATCGTGCACCAAAGAGATTCATCCGAAAATTCATCTCATACTTATCGCGAAATTTCAACAAGGAGAGCAAACAAAGAATGGAGAGGCCTCGCCTGCCTACCAGATCATATTCACCGCAAGCAGCACGTATATCCCATGCGAGTTAGGAGAAGTGCTGGACAGGAGCCACTTGATGTGCTACTCTGAATTAAAGAAAAAAACTGAAAAAGTAGTAGATACTGGGAAGACAGAAAAAAAAAACTGGATAATAACATATAGTTAAAAAATGTCTGCCACTAAAACAAATAATAATTAATTCTTTATAGTTACTAAAGCCTTTAAAATAAGAATAAAAATCAAGATTTTAGTATAAAATCTAAGAAATTTAACCCGATTTGATAAGTTGCTAATCTCAAATTGTTTAGCTGTAACTCAACCATACCAGGAAATGTGGTAAGAATGGAGAATGAAAGAGGGGCAAGGAAAATCGTAACGAAATCAGATAGAAAGCGCCCAGTAGGTGAGCCAAGAATTAGGTTGGAGAATAATATTAACCATGATTTGAGAGAAGTAGATATACGTGGAATGATTCGAAAACATTTGGTGTGGATAGGGATGTGTGGAGAGTTTATGTCAGCGCCGCCATAATACTATGGGTTCGATAGTGATAGTGAATAACATAGTAACTCCTTTATAACCGGAAAATTTTATTCGGTTTAATTCGTTTGCACGCTGTATAATATTAAATTGTGTCACAGTTAATTTTTCTAACTAGAGAGAAAATTGATTGTGCAATCAACGCTAAAAACTTAATTTCCAACTTTAATCCAATAATCACATGATATTAGTTTATTATAAATTTCTTATTGTATCATACAGAATTTTAGATGTGCCCACGTGACCTGCTGGAAACGTGACGTAGATGATTTCTTGAAGATATTTGAACTGCTAACATCTGTACGTTTCACAGCACATTTATTTATTGAAACGCCTGGTCTGTCCCAACACTTAATATTTTAATTCTAAATGACACAGCCACTTAGCAAAAGTTTCTGTATTTGACCTTGCACCCTCTGTGTGGGGGTAATTTCAACAGCAATTTTGTAAGACATTAGTCACCACTGTCATGCAATGTATTTAACTACATTTCAGTCTAAAAATCAATTCTTATTTTCCTCAATTTTCTAAAAATAATGGTTCCACATTTCGTTGGTTCAAACTCGGAAGGGAAAGATGCGTTTTCAAGTCCTATGTATATCTACTTTCAGAAGAGATGTAAAACCATATGTCTTGTAAATGAACCTCAAGCCTGAATTAAGGGCCTCTGAGTAAAATTAATCGGCTATTTTACACCCACATTTCAATCGGGATATTAACAGCCTGAGATGTTAAAGAGAGTCGTTAAAAATAATGTAATTAACGAAAATTAACCGACTTCAATATTATTACGGGGGTCCCAACACAAATGCCAGTTCAACCAATCTGAGAATGAAAACATGCTTGGCGTTCTTCAGTTAGTTTATTTTTAGTATCATTTAAAAACCCTCTCTAATACTCAGGACATAGAGTTACAATTAAAGTCTCGTAGTAAAAGTACACAAATTTTTTCAGATGTCGTTTCATGCTTGAGGTCTTTTTACGTGCCTTATTCTAGGATGCAGGCCATAATAATAATAATAATAATAATAATAATAATAATAATAATAATAATAATAAATAATAATAATAACAATAATAATAATAATAATAGTAATAATAATAATAATAGATAGATAGATAGATAATAGATAGATAGATCATCGGTTGATTAATGTCTTTGACATCATCCGATTCCCAATAGTCAATTTTGTCGGTCCATCCAATCTCCTGCTTGTATATGTTTCTCCTTGATGTATAAACATATTCCCTGACTCCAGGAGGTTTTAGGTCTTCCTCTGCCTCGTCTTCCCTCAGGTTTCCATTCCAAAACAGATTTTGGTAGCCGATTCTCTTCCATTAGCTGGACATGTCCGTACCATCTTAATTGCTGAGTTTTAATATAATCTAAAATAGTGTATTCAATCTTCATTTTCTCCCTTATAACTGAGTTCCTAATTTTTCTCTTCTTGAAATTCTTGCTGTCCTTCGTATAAAATCCATTTCCGTTGCCAAAAGATACTTATAATAATAATAATAATAATAATAATAATAATAATAATAATTAATAATAATAATCCTACAATAATAATAATAATAATTAATTATTATTATTATTATAATTATATCATAATTAATAATCTTATTATTAGTGTTATTATATATTATTAGTATTATTATTAGTATTATTATATTATTTATATTATTATGATTATTAGTATTAGTATTATTATTATTATTATTATTATTATTATTTTATATTATTATTATTATTATTGATTATATTATTATTATTATTGAAAAATTGAAGATGTATAAAGCATCAGGTTCAGATGAGATCCCAGCAGAACTGATAAAATCAGGGGGAGAAAATTGATGGACAAACTCGCACGCTGGTTGCTTAGTATGATTTGGGAAAAAGAAACTCTTCCAGACGAATGGAAGGAATCAATTATCATACCAATTTATAAGAAAGGAAATAAAACTGACTGCAACAACTACAGGGGCATCTCATTACTTTGAACTTCGTACAAAATTCTAAACAAATATATTAGTAAGCAGACTTACTCCCTATATTGATCACATTCTAGGAGATCATCAATGTGCATTTAGAAGAAACCATGTCTACAACAGATCAGATTTTTAGTATAAGACAGATTTTAGAAAAGAAATGGGAATATAATGGTACTGTACATCAACTATATGTAGACTTCAAAAAAGCATATGATTCAATTAAGAGGGAGAAGTTATGTAGTATCCTGCTGGAGTTCGGAATTCCTAAAAAAGTTAGTTAGACTTATACGAATGTGTCTAAATGGCACAAAGAGTAGGGTGCGTGTAGGGAAACAGTTTTCGGACACTTTTGAAATCCAGAATGGGTTGAAGCAAGGAGATGCACTATCTCCTCTACTATTTAATTTTGTACTAGAGCATGCCATTAAATCTTTAGAGAATGTGGAAGGCTTACAACTCAATGGTATTAATAAGCTGTTAGTTTATGCTGATGATGTAGTACTATTAGCCGATAGCGAGGAGATACTAAAGGACAATACGCACACACTGTTGAGTAACACTAAGTAAGTAAGTAAGTAAATATCAATAAAACTAAATATATGGTTACACGTAGAAATTCATTACATAATGGAACTGGACAGCTAATGACAAATGAGGGAAATTTTGAGGAAGTGGCTGAATTCAAATACCTAGGAACAATAATCACAAATAGAAATGAGATGCTCAAAGAAATTAAACATAGGCTCAATTCTGGAAATGCGTGCTATATGCCATTGCAGAGACTCTTGATGTCCCAACTCCTTTCAAAAACGTTAAAACGAAAATAATATAAAACTATTAATTCTACCAGTTATATTACATGGGTGCGAAACATGGACGCTTACTTTTTAAGAGACGAAAGGAGATTAAAAGTATTTGAGAATAAAGTACTTAGGGAAAATTTTTGGACCAAAGAGAGATGAAGAGACAGGTGAATGGAGAAGACTTCATAACAATGAACTACATGGTATTTATAGGAAAGCCAGATATAATAAGAACAGTTTAAGTCTCGTAGACTGCGATGGGCAGGACATGTTGCACGTATGGGGAATGAAAGACTTGCATAGAAAAGCTTCTTGTAGGAAAGCCAGAGGGACGGACGCCCAGTTGGTAAACCAAGAATGAGGGTGGGAAAAATAACATTAAATATGATTTGAGGGAAGTAGATTTATACAGGAAATGATTGGAAAGCATTTTTAGCTCAGGATAGGGATGTATTGAGGAGCGTAATGTCCGTGCGGCCATGAACCTAAGGGTTCGATAGTGCCCAGTGAGTAAGATAAGTAAGTAAGTAAGTAAGTAAGTATTATTATTATTATGATTATTATTATCATTATCATTATCATTATTATTATTATTATTAGTATATTATTATATTATATTATTACTTATTATTATAATTATTATTATATTATAGTTAACTGTCGTAGATTGCTATGCTCAGAACATGTGTCACTAATGGGGACAGAAAGAGGTGTATGACAGCTTCTTATAGAAAACCAGAAGAATGCGCCCAGTTGGTAGTCCAAGAGTTAGGCCATGAGATATTCTCATGAACTCAAACAGATACAATTAAAAATATGTAACACATATTAATGTCGGTCTCGATGATCTAGTAGTTATGTTCCTTGCATCTAGTCCCGAAGGTCGTAGGTTCAAGCCCAGCTGATTGATTCCTAGGATGCAAAAATCCAGAGGACAGATCCTCGGAGAGGGTGGGTGTGAAAATGTTCGACGCGTAAAAGAACATCTAGCCTCAATGTGTGCCACTGACCAAAATTTAACCGAAATTTGTTAGTTTTCTACTATATGTTTCATTGAGTGATGTGTTAACCACATGTTACTCACTAAAATATGTAGGAAAAGAAGCGTAATTAAATTAGCTAGATCAATAAAATGCAGCTAAGGGAGAAACTATATCTCCATGAGGTACGTTGAGTATATAAAATAAATGCATCAAATAAAATAAGTTAAAATACCTTCATAGGTAAAAATCCCTCGTCCTCAACTTTTATTAATATATACATACAATTAACTTCTGCGAATTCCGAAGAACTGAAATTATTTATGTTGTTCTTCTGAAAACATTTTAAACTTCTTACGTATCTTCACTGATACAGATATTGATCATAACCAAAATGTTTGTATACCTGTTAATGCTATAGCGGCTTAAATTTTGTTTTGTCAGTAACCAAACGATGCATATAACAATCAACTTATAAAGTAAAGTCGAGTTCGTTAATCAGTAAAATCGGATCATTAGTTGTAGGAGTTCACCTGAGACGAAATTTTAAAAATCGCTCTAACGGCTTCAATTTTTGATATTTCAGTACATAATTTAAAACAACACGAAGAAGATTTCTTTTAAAATGAGCGAAATGCGATCATTAGAAGTGGGGTTCACCTGAAACCCAAAATTGAAAATCGCTCTTTTATTTCTCTGCGGTAAGACACGTTCATACGAGTATAAGCTGTATTAGAAACTGAGTTTCTCCTATTTAGCATAATAAATATAGCCTATTCCGCAAAGCAGCAGAATTAGACAGTACAACTTGATTAGTGAAGGAATTCGCTCACTTTACGCAGTTCCTGCGTGACGGACTATTTAAATAAATGTCATTATGTTTAACGAAGAATGGCAATATTTACATGTTGGAACAGGTGATAGGATGTCTGCTTCCTTGATTAGCTAATCGGGTAAGATATCCGGCGGGAATGAAAATTTAACTGTAAAATTTGGAATAAGGGGCTAGGATGAGTAGGATGTACAATTTTGAATCTCTAGATTGTGCACCAGATTCCTGCACTTAATTGCAAAGTTATCCGCAGTACATATGTTTGAGAAGACATGTCATGACGTATTGTTGACAGCGATTCGTCCTTTGGATGGAGACGTTAAGCCTGGCGGTCCGTCGATATGTGTGAACTATGTGCCGACACCGGGTTTCACGTTCTCGTTTCGCTTCATCATCACCCAGACAAACACACTTCACACATACACTAACACAACAAACATATACCGATCCCACATTCCTTTCTATACACTATACATCATCTACTTGAAGTGTCCTTCCGAAGTAAGCTTAAATTGAAAACATTACACATTTAATGCCCCTATCCGTAAATCGCGAAAGCCGAAGCACAGAAAAATGCAGTTGGATAGCATTAGAACTCACATATTTTCAATATTTTGTTATATATATATATATATATATATATATATATTTATTTATTTATTTTCAATACCACTAGTTTGTCATTTTCGATTTTTTCTGATATTCTCTCCTGGCATCGACGTATTGTGACTCGCTTTTGAGGTTCGGGCACCTGAAAGGCGGGGTTTCACTGTCTCTATAATATGATAGGTAACGCGCCAAGAGAGGCCTTAATCCTTAACTTAATTTAAATGAGGTTCATATTATAATGAAGGCCAGATGAGGTTCGGGGACCGTTAGAGCTGCCGTTTGCCTTACAGGTTGGGAAAAAATCCGAAAAAAACACCCAGGAATTTTGTCCCGACAGAAACTAGAACTCGGGCAGCTCCGTGACAAATATTATGCTAGTCGGAACACACTATAATTTTAGAGAAAAAGACAATTATGTATTAATGGGTTTAAGTTACAATGGAGTAAATTATATTATATACATATTAATGCAAAAAAGTTCTAATAAATTCGGGAACAAAATTGTTGTAGGGTCTGACATAACCATTTTAAATGCATCAACTAGATCTAAATTAAATATAGAGGTTTAAATTTAATTTAATTTGTAAAATGTATTGGAATGCTTCTCGACCTCGGTGGCATAGCGTTCATGTTCCTCGCCTCTGTTCCCGAAGTTCGCACCGGAAAAGGTCGATTTATTAAGGATGGAAAAACACAAGGGACAACCCTCTTGAGGAACTGTAAGCTGAGTCTGAAGATTTTCGGGCTCGTAAAAGACGCTCAAGTCTAAATTAATAAACGCGAGCGGTCCAAAGAGATCCCAGAACTCAGGCTCAGCCGCAGCCCACAAGGCTCCAAGAGCCTCGGGATCGTGCTCCAGCACCTGAAACTCGACCCAATAATAATACCCAAGAACACCAGCAGCAACAATACCAGCTCACACAATCGGAGGACCCACAAATGCTGGAAATCCGACGAGTTCAGCATCAACTGCAGCAACAACAGGAACTGATTTCTAGGCAAACTCAGCAAGTTAGAGCCGAGTGGCAAAAGTTGCGAGAGGAGCAAAACAGATTCCTGGAGCAGCGGAAGATGTGGGAAGCCAGGATACAGTATAGTAAAGGTCCTACTGAACCAATCAATAACCAACATAGTGATAGTCCACTCCCAGATCGTCGGGACGATAACAACGTACCGAGTGAGAGTCACTCAATACACGAGGATGGTCTCATCTCGGCGGTCTTTGATCACAGACGATGCATATGACAACGCTGAGGAGAGAGCCCACCCTAGGTTGCACACGCTTAGCTGCACGCTTTGTCAGCACCTATTGAGCTTCTACTGATCATGGGTAGTAGGGGAACCGGGATCCTATTCTGGAATGCTCAAGGCATCCGTAATAAAAAAGCAGAACTACTACACTAATTTAAACAAAAATAAAATTCCCATAGCACTAATACGGAAACTCACCTCACGGATAGAAAAAATTCAACAACAGAAACTATTCAACATACAGGTTGGATAGAAACAATAGACAAGGCGGTGGTGTGGGCCATCTTGGTACATAAAACCGTCAAACATAACCTAGTCAACTTACCCATCACAAATAGGACGGAATGCGTAGCCATTGGACTTGAAATTGGCCGCCGTACGGTAAACACTAATTTGTACTTATAATCCTCCAGGAGATATAGACATAAATGATATAGAAAATCTGATAGGAACAAATAACAATATAAACTAGCTGGCGGATTTAAATGCCAAGCATACTGATTGGGGCGCGGAACAAGTAATAGGGCCGGCAACAAACTCAGGGGATTTTATTACGACTCCAATAGGAACTTTCAAATCCTGGCACCAGATATAGCCCACTCACTACCCTAATAACATACATTTTCGACCAGATATTCTTAATATCCCTTTAATGAAAAATATTAACATTCCCTGTGATATCACGGTAGAAAATAACCTCCATTCAGACGACCTCCCAGTGCGCCTCACGCTAGAGGTAGACCAAGCAGAGTTCACAAAAAGACAAATCCCGAATTACAAATTAGCAAACTGGACCCAATTAAAAATAGATATTGAAAATTCATTACAAGATCGACCATTAAACACGCCTAATGATATTGACACGGGTGTAGACAGCCTAACAAATAGCATAAACACGGCTATTAACACTAATATTCCAAAAAATCTATTAGAACCAACCAGCCGTATCTCCCAGATCATATCCTACGCCTAATTAGGCAAAGAACGATGCAAGAAGAAAATGGCAAAGGCCATCACAATAACTTGCAATACAGGCAAGAAATGAATGATCTACAACAAAGAATCAAGGTTGTTATACAAACATTCGTGTCAGACACCTGGGAAATGTAATCGGCAGTCTAGATACTAAGGACATGCGGAGAACATGGAACATGGTTAAAAAGTAACACACAAAGCGGATACATACCCCCCTCTCATCTTACTAACGGGAGAGCCGTCACAGATCAGGAAAAAGCGGAAGCATTTGCAAATCATCTGGAGCGAACCTTCCTACCACATGACCCTCCGAATAACCCGCAATTTACAAGGGAAACGGAAACAATGGTCCAAGAATTTTCTAAATAGAATACCCAATAAACAAATCAGGAAAACAAACGTCTCAGAAGTCAAATGGCTAATAAATCACCTTCCCGATAGAAAAGCACCTGTCCTGATGGCATTCAAAACATAGTGCTGAAACAATTACCCAACATCGGATATGCATTTTTAGCAAAAATAATAAATGCTATGTTCGAAATGAAGTATTTCCTAAAAACATGGAAAACTGGTCGTATAATATTATTCCCCAAACCTGGAAAAAATCCTAGAGAACCAGGAAATTTTCGCCCGATAACATTATTAAACACAATGAGTAAGGTATCTGAAAAAATTATATGTAAGCGCCTTAATCACAATCTAAAACAATTAAATGTAATTCGGGATGAACAGAACGGATTCCGTCCAAAACATAGCACAGTAACCCACCTAATTAGACTTGTTGAACATATCACTAGAGGGTTCAACGAAAATCGTGTCACTATTGGATTATACTTAGATATAAAACAAGCCTTCGACAGAGTGTGGCATCACGGCCTACTACGGAAAATGATCGAAAGAGGATTAGATGACGGAATAATTCATTTAATAGCTAAATATATAAACAATAGGCAATTCGAAGTTGCTTTCCATAATTCAAAATCCGCCCTGCGGCCCGTCTATAGTGGAGTGCCACAAGGCAGTATTCTAGGGCATACACTTTTCAATATATACATAAATGATATTCCACGTGACAATAGACATAACAACACTGATCTATATATGTATGCAGATGACACTCTAATCACCAGCCAATCCTCCCGAACAATACACGCGTCTAGACAGATTCAAAATAATCTTAATATTCTCGAACCATGGTTGGAAAAATGGAGAATAAAAATAAACGTAGATAAATGCCAAGCAGTTCTTTAAACAAAAAGTTATTCTCAATATCGATACATGCCCCCACAATTAAGTCTTTACGGACACAACATCGAGTGGAAATACGAAGCCGTTTATTTAGGTGTAACACTCGACAAAAAACTACTGTTTAAACAACATATCCAAAATACCTTAGGCAAAGCGTATGGGACATTGCTGCTGCTATACCTATTTTAAATAACCGTAACAAAATTCGAATAAACACAGGGCTAACAATCTACAAGGCACTATTAAGGCCAGTACTCACGTACGCAAGCCCAATATGGGGACACGCCGCTAAAACTCAAATAAACTGCAAGTTTTTCAAAACAAATTATTAATATATGATTACAAAACTACCGCGTGTAACACCGGTTGGACATATTACACAATCAAACGGGTGCAGAATCAATGAGGAGTATATTAAACGCATGGCACTTAAATTTTATGATACATGTGAAGGTCATGATAATCCACTCGTGACATCGCTGGGAACCTATGAAACAGCCAACAATAACACAAGCGTCCAAAATGGATCCTGGACAACACTTGACCGGTGAAAGCTGATAGGGCACGGGACACACACACACACACACACACACACACACACACACACACACACAGAAACACATTACACAATTATTCAATTACAATTACAACATTAGCATATAATGTACATTAATAAAATATATTAATACAACAAATTAAAAACAAATAACTAATCTTACTGCTACAGGTTCATCCCACCAGTTCCAGAGAAACTGACATCACCTGACAACTACAGATAGAACAGCAACAACTGAATAAAAAAATTAAAAAATGCACGTTACCATAATTGTATGATTAATTGTAATAATCTGAAATGTACGCACATTATATTTAAATAAAGAGAAGCCTGGATGCCCTCCCAATATAGAGTCATCCGAAAGCCAAACTTGGCAAGATCCGGCGTGATCGACTATTCCGATTGAGGTTTTAAGCGGTTTCCCTCAATGCAAAGAGCAAATGCTGGTATAGAACCCCAAAAGGTCCGCTTCCGACTTCACTCTGCTAATTAACTTCAAAATTGAATTCAAAATTAAACCGGGGCTAATGTATTTTACAGGAACCCGGGGTTCTACCTATTAAAGAGGACCAACATGGATCGCTCACCGCCAACACTTAAGTGATGGCCGCAGAGCTTTCCATCTATCTATCTATCTATCTATATATCTAGAAGTTGCGTAAACTAACATAATTCCTCAGCAGGCCGTATATATGGTACGATTTTCTAGTTTACTTAACACATGTTTCGTATTTTAATTAAATTTTATGTATCGAGTTACGTTACAGGAAAAACTAAAATGGCGCCCGCTAGATGATATTTAAATTGCGGGTTTTGAGTACATTTCCAGTCTTAATAGTTGGGCTTCGCTGGTTTTTATAATTTATTTCTTCTCTTATTCCAATGGAATATCCCGAGTTTAGTTGCAAAATATATAAAATTGCAATCGCTGGAGTGGTTTTCAAATTTTCGTTTTAGATTAACTCTTCGGGTTAATGGTCCGATTTTGCTGGGTAATAAACCTACATTATTTTTATTTGATTGCTATATGTGCTAAGTTTTTTTCTGATAAAATAAAAATTGTGGCCACCGAGCGTTGACAGGCGCGCGCGCACACGCACGCACTCGCACGCACACACATACATACACACAGATATATATATATATATATATATATATATATATATATATTCATCATGGTCATTTTGGGTGTCTACTATATAGGATGTTCACCGCTGTGGTCTCGAGATAGCGTGCTGCCTTGTCACGCAGCGGGCCCGGGTTCGATCCCCGGTCGGGATAGTTTTTCTGGGTGAGGTTTTTATCGGGGGTTTTCCTCACCTATAAGACGAATGTCAGGAAACCTTTAAGGCCCAAACAGTCCCCGAAATCATATGGCCATCATAATCCTTATCATTATTATCATCATCATCCTTCACCGGTGTGGAAATCAACGGGAAGCTACCACACCTACAATTCCCTAGTAAAGCTACATGCATAGCATAAGAATGCTATGATTGCAGTGAAGGACCTGCCTTCGGGCAGAATTACTATAGATGGATGACTAGGTAGGATATAAACATTTTAAAAATATATTTTCATTCCATCTAAATCCAGTAAACGTTTTAAAAGTTTAAAGGGCCGACTGAATCTTTGCAAGCGTCCAATTTTATAATTTTATATTTCAAATAAGTCAGACTTTTAATATGGCGAAAATAACAAACTTCCGTCTCTACTTCCGCTTTCGATCCTACCTAATGCTATGAGATGGACAAGAAGCACATTCTGGAAAATGGGGAGGACTTTTTATCTCAATGTCTTCCCAAAAGAATTACCGTACTTTAAATGATATAATTTCCTGTATATAATATGCTAAGTTGGTTATGATCCAGCTATTACTGAAATTTTGTAGACTTAACCATGAGGAACGAAACAATTGTATAATTTTAAGCGAATTTCCTTCCCACGATGATGTTACATAAAACACTCGCCATTGTTTCTGTTCTACCTTCGTGTTCTTATTTGTTGACGTAAAACACGCTGTTAGCGAACCCGAATCCAGATTATTCTCATTAAAAACTTTTTTTCACAAATCTATTTACCAAACACCGAAAATAATTATAAAAAATATATCTTGTCGTTATATATGTAGCTCCAAAGGATCGCGTTTCCAACCCGGCCGAGGTCGATGGATTTTTTTTAGGATGGAAAAATTCAAGGAGCAAGTTCTCCGGGAAGGACTTTAAGCTATAGGTCCCGAGGCCTATAAGCAAAATGTATCGACCTCATAATCCTAATAATATCTTAGTTGCCTGCTAGATGTCTCATTGTGTCGATATATTGACTGCATACCATTCATAGCATCTATGGACAAATAAGTGTAACTAAATTAACTTGGTTTAGTAACTTCTAACAAAGGAGAGGTTAAGGCTTAACATTGGTCTATGTCATAGCAGTAGTAGTATACCGGTAGTAATTTATGTTTTTTCGGTACCAAACTCGACACAAAACAATGATTTAAGAAAAATCACATTGAGTTGAATAAATGGCTGTCGAAGGAAGCGTTGAATACAAAATTCATCAGTGATATCGTAACAGACGTATAGGCCCAAGGCTTATAGGGATGAAGAAGAAGAGAAGTGCATACAATTAAAAATCGTTCTGTGGCCCCTATTTTTCAATTTTCTCAACGAAACTTTGGCATATGACATTGAAATAAAAAGAGAAAAAAGTTCTCCAAAATTAGTCAAACGCGACAATCAAGAGGGGATATTTACATACGGACGACATTTCAACATCGCACTAGCGGCTCTCATGCACATCCTCTCGCAAACTGTGAATTTAATTAACAAGAAAAAAGATAAATTCCCTAAACCAGGATAATCGTATTATAAATTCGACTTAGGGTCGGTTTCACCAACACAGGTAGGTATTACGCCAATTTAAGCTATGCATTATAAATGGGAAAAACTGGCGTAATACAGCTACCTCAGTTGGTGAAATTTTTCCTTACTGAGAAATTCGTTTAATTTACACACTTTGATCCGATTGATAGTGGTTGGTTTATTACTAGGATAAAACCTGTTTATAATAGAACACATAAAACTCGTAAACATTATAATTATCATGAGTAATGTGACGAGTAATTTCCAAATCATCCATAAATGTAATGAAGTAACAAAGTGACGAGTGCATTTATCTACAGGATTTCGAAATCAAGAGTGGCATTTGTTAGGACTAATGTAACAAATAATATTAAAGCTATTTACTCAAAAATTATTATTTAAATATAGTTATTTTAAAATATTTATATATTTAATGTAAACCGCGATGTACATGATACACTAGACAAATTAAATAGTGACCTAGACTCAATTTCCCAATGGTCGAGGAAACATGGACTCAATCTAAATGCTGACAAATCCAAAGCATTATAAATTACGAAAATATCCCTACCATTCTCCTAAATGACAAAACATCCCCTAAAGCTCAGTAGTAAAAAAACTGGGTATCTACATGGACTAACACGTAGACTAGAAGATCCAGGTGAATAATACCTGCAAGAAAGTGTTCTCAATTCTTCACTCCGTAAATAGTTTTAAAAACTTCCTTTCGTACACAATTTAAACAAATACTTGTACAGACTCTTATAATGCCACACTTCGACTACTGCGACATATTGCTGACTGATCTGACAACTGATCTATCTGACAGACTACAGTGTACTCATAATGCGTGCATTCGATTTATATTCAATCTCCGTCGTTATGACCACGTGTCTCCTTCATTTCAGGCCTTATCATGGCTACACCTAAATGGCAGAAGAACTTTACATTCACATACCTTACTATTCCAAATTCTGCACACATATTTACCAAGTTATTTAACAACACGTTTTCAAAATTTATCGGCTCATCACAATTTAGGAACAAGATCACAACTCTCTTCTTTACTTTAGATACCACAACACAGGACCTGTCTATACTCTGAATCTTACACAATATCTATGACTAGTCTTAAATAAACAAATCTTAAATAACAAATGGATATAAACTTCACAATCTAGGATAATTACTTATATTTTCATCATTAAACTATCTAAATATAATCATAAAGTTATAACATCCCCCTTTACAATCAAGATATTTAAAGGGAACCAGTGTAAAAATAATAAATATTCACGCATGGAACTCGCTTCCCAGTCATATCAGGAACAGTCAATCGCCATCAATATTTAAAAGTAAATTAACTTATATCTTAAGTTCGACACAATGAAAACATTAACTGCATAACAACTATATAGAGCATTCCATTAATAATCTTCTAGGAAGCTACTTACTTTATTTTATATAATTTTAATTTTGTTATATTCTATGTTTTTATTAGTATTAGCTAGTATTAGATCACATCATCATTGTATTTTGTTTAGTCTGTATCATATTAATATCTTAAAATTGTAATATGTATGTAATTTCTGTATAATTCCACTATTCGCTGGTTGAGTGGAAGAGAAGGCCTTATGGCTTTAACTCTGCCAGCTAAAATAAAGCATTATTATTATTATTATTATTATTATTATTATTATTATTATTATTATTATTATGTATGAAAACAAATCAGACGTGTGTGGTAATGTTTAATTTGTTTATTCAGTACAATTTCATAATATTATTTATTGCCATCTGGCATGGGAAACTTCAAAGAGGATCTCAATACTCTAAGAAAGCATCATAGTGAAGAGAAAATGCAACACAGTAAAATGTATATTACAACCAACATTAAAGGTTATTTTTTATATTTTTACTAAACAACTCAGTAAAATCATCATCATCATCATAGTACATTCACGAATTTAGGCCATTTGTTGACCTGTTTCGGCCTCAAGAGAAACACCATCCAAAAGTCTTTTGAGTGGACGTCCTGGTCTTCTTCTTCCTGCGGGTTGATATCTTAACATTAGTTTGGGTATTCTGTGATCTTCCATTCGATGAACATGTTGTATCCATCTTGACTTATAATCAGAAATTTTGTTTCTAAAGATTCCATGTGTAATTCTTCTAAGATGTCTTCATTTTTTTTGTGATCTAGTAGTGTGTATCCTGCAGTCCTCCGAAGATATCTCATTTCAGCAGATCTAAGTCTCTGTATATCCTTCTGTTTCAACGTCCATACTTCGCTACCATACAAAAGAGTTGGAAGAGCCAGTGTTTTATACACTTTCAGTCTTGAATGCTTTTGGACTAACTGTGGCTTGAAGATAGAATTTATAACCCTAAAATTCTTAAAAATTTAGATATTTTTGCATTTACATCCTTTTCTTCTTCATATGAGATATTGCATCCTAGATATGTAAATTATTCACCTGCTCCAAAATTTTATTGTCCAGTACAATTTTACTTCTGACAGGATCTACACCTTGAAATGCCATAATTTTTTTTTTTTCTGTAGATATCTTTAATCCATATTCTTCTGTAATTTTGTTAAGTTCATACAGACCTTTCTGTTGATTATCTTCGGAATTTGCTATTATTGTTTGGTCATCTGCAAACAATAGGGTGTTTAATTTTCTATTTTCTGATATTCTTATTCCAAATTTATATGTTTTGTTCCAGCAACATATTACTTCATTGATATAAATTGCAAAGAGTGTTGGGGATAGGGGGCAGCCTTGTCTCACACCACGATTTATAATTCCTTCTTCAGAAAATCTGTTATTTAATTTAATCTTTATGGTGTTGTCTTTGTAAATATTTTGTATGTTCTGCCGAAGTAAATTTGGTATATTTCTGTCTTCCAATATATTTAAGAGTTTTGATCTCTTGACTGTGTCGAATGCTTTTTCAAAATCTATGAAAGCAAAATGTGTTTCTAAGTTGAATTCTCTTCTTTTTTCAAGCAATAGTTTAACAGAAAATGCTGAATCAATACAAGATCGTCCTTTCCTAAATCCATTTTGACATTCCATAAGGAATTTTTCACTGAAACTTTTCAATTTTCCATTTAAAATGTCTGCATAAATTTTTGTAGCATGTGTTTTAACAAACTGATTCCCCTATAGTTGTCCATTTTCTCTTGTCTCCTTTCTTGAACAGGGGTATACACAATGCTTGTCTTCCATTCTTGTGGTATATCTGCATTTTTGAATACATTATTAAAGAAGGACAACAGTCTTTCATGGAACTGTTTGCCTGCATATTTGTACAATTCTGAATTCAAGCCATCTGTGCCAGTTGCCTTCCCATTTTTTAATTTCTTTAAACTATTGTTCAATTCTTCCAATGATATTATGGAATCTGTCTCATTATTATTTCGCAAAATTGTATCTTCATAGTTATTGTCAGTCCAAAGACTTTTATAATAATTGAAAAAATCTTCTTTTGTTACTCCGCAATTAATTTTGGTAGATTCTTTAATATCTTTATTCAAATGTTTTAATATTTTGAAAGCATTAGGTTGGAGCTTATGCAAATCTGATTCTAAATGTGTAACAAAATTTAACCATGTTTTCCTATGTCTCTTTCTTATTTCCCTCTTAACAATAGCTCTACAGCGTTTGAATTCTATTTCATTTTCTACTTTCTTTGTGTTCAAATATTTTTTATAAGCTGCATTTTTTTCTTCAATCAATTGTTTATTTGATCATCCCAGATTTTTAGAGTTCTATTCTTCTTTGTTGTATATTTACTTTTCCTAAAGTTTCATTAGCTGCATTTTGAATTATCATTTTAATGTTTTTCCATTCTTCTTCGACATCATTACTTTCTGGAGTTGTAGCCATATATTGCTGAATTCTTCTCGAATATAACCATTTAATGCTGTCATCATAAAATAATTTTACCTTGTACTTTTGTTCTATGCTCTGTTGTTGTTTCTTCTTTTTTTAACCATCTTGGTGGAAACCTTATTCTTGCTTCTACTAGGTAGTGATCTGAACCAATATCATATCCTCTGTAGGCTCTGACATCGAGAAACAATTTAAAAATCTTATTATTTGCAATGAAATAATCAATGATTGATTTTGAGTCCTGACGATGCCAGGTATACTTATGTATGTTTCTATGATATGTAAAGGTATTCGTTATTTTCAGTTCATTGTAGATAGCAAAATCTGTTAATCTTGTCCCATTCCTATTGCTGGTTGGTTCGCCAAATGTTCCAATAGTATTGTTGACTTGAGCATTGCCCACTCTGGCATTTAAATCTCCTATTATGAGAATGTAATCATTTCTATTAATTTTGCTATAAATTTCTTGTAATATTTTATAAAATTCTTCATTGTCTTCTTCACGGCCTTCCTCTGGTGCATATACACCAAGAACTGTCAAATTACCTCTATTAATTTTCAGTCGAAGCTCTAATATTCTTTCATTCCAGTAAGTGTAGTGTTGAATTTTATTTCTTATGGTTTTATTAATCCAAATCATTACTCCAGCTTGTCCATGGGTTTTCCTGTCGACACCGCTATATATTTGTACATAATTTTGTGTTTCTTTCGTTCCTTTGAGTTTCTTCTTAGTTTCTGTAGTTACTGCAATATCAATGTTTCTATTTTTAAATATACTGTCTAGTTCCTCTTCTTTTTCATGGATGCTTCGGACATTCCGGGTTGCATATCTTACAATATCATTGTGCCGTTTTCTTTTAACCATATTTCTTTGCTGTGGTCGTCATATTTCAATTCCTTCTGGATTTTTTCGTGTTGAGACTTGAAAGTAGTTTTGAAGTTCCTTAGGACAGGTTACTGGCCCGACGCTAAGTAGTCCAGTGGTAGGGCTGCTACCTTTTAGTCTCTGGACAGACATTAGGATACCGCATTTACTCAGTACCTGATGGAACGGTTATACCGCCGTGACTCGGTCCTCAGAGCCTCGTTTGTGAAAAACGGGTTGTACCACGAGAAGGTGAGGATGAGAATTGGGTAGGAGAGGTTATACACACGTCACTACCCCTTACAACCCCTCAGTAAAATCATTATTTAAAAACACAATTATTGAACACATAATTTTCAAATGTGTTGTTGGAAGGAATCTGTTCATTATTTGTTACATTCAATGTAGATGAAGGCTTTGTTGGAGAGTCAGTCACTGCAAAATAATACTCTGACCTGTTCAGAATATTAAAAAAAGAGGAGCTTTCTTTCTAAAAAAATCAAGAGATGATTAAGACATTTCGGTAAAGAATGAGGTGAAACACGACTGTGATTGGTTTTAAAACAAAATTCATTGAAATGCGATTGGTTATTAACTCCATTTCGGGCATAAGTTAAATTATCATAGTTACATATTGTTGCAACAAATTAACGAATGTACAAAATAAAATTACAGTTATTGAACTTACATGTAAGACTGGTGTTACTGCACAAACATCATTACTAATTTGTAGTTAGTGTAAATAAATAAATTCATTATATTCCTTTCAGTCAGTGCTTCTGTGGAACTCACCTTCATCGGAACTTCCGTAAAGAAGTTTTACACTACATAGCACTAATGTATATGGAACAAGAGTTTTTAAAGATATCTTGATAAAAATAACCACATAAAGATGATTCCGGCTGTATACTTACAACGTATTACTTTTTAATGACATAGACTTCAAAATTGCATTGCAGGATGCAGTTTCCCTTCGTTACCTAACCAACTTGATTAGTAATTTCTCAAGAAAGCTGAGCATGAGAATCCATTTTGTTCTAATTTACAAAGTATAACTCCAAGGTACCGTTCATTGTTATTGGTTGTCATTTGTTAACAACTGATATTCCTCTTAACTTATAAGCCTTTTAACAAACGACGTTCTTATTGATAGTGAAAATCTATTCTACTAAATTTTATAACTTAAATTCCATTTAAATAAATTTACACATTTACTTTGTACAATTACAACTCCGCCATAATATTTTGTATGTTCCACGGATAATATTAATGATTACACCCTCGAGCCAGAGACTTTGGAGTTTCAGTCCTGGTACTGAAATACCCTAAGGTATATAAAAAAATATTGTATATCATGCTTCAGCTTCAGGTGGTATACAGGATGAAAATTATTTAAACCGACAAACTATGGGAGGTTGTAGAGGACATCAAAACAAATGTTTTTCCCTAATGCCATTTTTTCCTATGAGGATTATTTAAACCGTTAGAAGGCGTATTACGCTCTTCAGTTGTCATGACTGCAACTGCTGTTGATGGTAGGAATTGTTTTGTCCACCAGTGTAGTAGTGAATTGTATCTGTTTACTAATGGAGTGATACACCTGGAGTGAGTATACTGATATGTGTGGGCCGGTGTTGTTCGGGACTGTTTAATTGGGACATATCTCCTACCTAGGTCATTAAATGGCAGCACACTATTACAATTTTTCTCGCCAGAGCATTGCCAGAATTGCTGGAAGATGTCCCGCTCCCTACAAGACAACGCATATGCTTCCAACATGACGGGGCGCCGGCACATTTCAGTCCTCGTGTGCGTCGATTCTTCAACCAACGTTTTTCAGAAAAGTTGATCCTGTACCATGGCCTGCTCGATCCCCAGATATGACCCCTTTGGAATTTTTTGTGTGGGGAGAGATGCACAACCTTGTTTACACAACTCCTGTTGCATCAGAAAGAGATCTGGTTGCCCAGATAGTAGCAGCAGCATGAGCAATTAACGATTTTGCTCGTGTTAGACAGAACATGATCCGCCGGTGTAACCTTTGTTACATGTCAATGGAGGCATTTTTGAACCTCTACTGTAATTTAAGTAATTGCGTTCTGTTAATGTGTTGTCTGTTGGTAATAAAAATGCAAAAGTGTTTGTTGGTTTAATTAATTTGCCACTAGAGAAATCTTCCTCTGCCGGTTTAAATAATCCTCATAGGAAAAAATGACATTAGGGAAAAATATTTGTTTTGGTGTCCCCTACAACCTCCCAGAGTTTGTCAGTTTAAATAATTTTCACCCTGTATAATGGGCGAAAAGTGGAGCATTTGGAGTAACACGCACTGAAAATGACGCCACTTTCTTCAATATGTGAATAAACTAGCATAGTCCACTTTAATATTACAAGTCAGAGAGCAGAATTATATAGGCATAAATAAGTCCATAGCATCATTAATTAATTATTTGTTATAAGCTAATAATATACGGTTTCACTTTACTGAAAACTATTTTCAACAAATTATGATACAGTTTACAATTAATTTTATCAAATTGAAGGCGGCTCTGTGGCGCAAGTCTTTAGACCAGGCATGTCATAGTTCATAATTCCTGGTTCCTTGCGAAGAGCGGTACTAACTCCGGAGCATGCAATTCTACTTCCACATCTCCGGCGGGACTTGTACGAAAGACTACCATTGTTATGAACGCTTATAACAGGAGGAATCAAAATATAAAACAACGCACAAACAGGAGCAAAGCATTTATTAGTGAATAGTATTAACTGGTTTACAGTATTAAATAATACCTCAAAATATTTTAATCTGCAATACTTAATATTTGCCTGAAAAAATAACCAACAGGTCTTTACGTACAAACAAAACAAAAGATAAAAATACGTTTAAAATGTTCATGTGTTTCTACACCATTTGAATAAACATGATTTAATATTTCAGGAAAACAATAGTGGCTATATTTATTGTTACTACTGCAGGAAAATAAATCACCTCTTTTCAGGGTGCTACTTCCCGGGCATCTTACTTGACACTTGACATTTTTTATTTTATTATATTTTTATATAAAACTTTCCTCGTTAGAAAATTGCCACAAGGACAAAGTGATACAGACAATTAATTTTCGAAATTGATAAAATACATTTAAAAATTCAAATTGTATTTGAAGTATAATCTATAAAGTACAAATTTTGTAAACATGGTTTCTTAAAATTGAAATTGATCCTCTAATGGCAGTGATGGCAATTTTATAAATATATACTCTGTCCAAATCTAAGAAATCCCAAAATGTTGCTAAAAATCCTGGTATAGTATCTCATGCCCTGATCATCAATATTGTGACAGTTAATACTATCTAATTGGCATTTATCTTTGTAATAGTCAACTGAAGGCTCATATATGGCTTTCTTTTCAGAGTCAACTTCCTCAGGTTTGCTACTATGAGTCTCAAAACGGATCTAATATCATTCCAATTTTAGAAGATGGTCTAAATTCAATAATATTTATTCGTCTACTACTCCCATTTACCAATTTAATACTAAAAATAAAAAAATAGTACCTGATAAACCAGTCATCCTCATCTAAAATAAAGTTCTGTTTGAAAATTTCGTCTACTTGTAGTTAAAAATATTATGGCCTTACAAAACAATGTTTCATCTTATGCATTTCAACTGGTATTAACGCCTCACTATGATGGTTGTCCGTTTATATAAAAGCGGGTGGCGCGACAATGCTTGACAATGATTACAGTGGCGGTAGTCGGCATCTTTGTATTTAATTGTATATAACACCTGCGGGGAAACAAATTGAGCCGCTGGACAACGATAATATTGAGGCTAAAATACTAATGTTGTTGTGTAAGTTGTACAACGGGTTCATGTCTGCGGGCGTGTTCTTGTTGAACAAGTGTTTATTCTCAGTCTTTTTTTGAAATTTCTATGTCTTCTTGGATGCTAATTTTGTTGTTGTTATTCTTTCTGTGTAATTGTAACATAGCATTATCGATTTAGTCGAACTGATGACCCGTTTCTAGTATAGGCCTATGTTTGGCAAAACTTGATTTTTTCTGTTATGTTCATTTTTTTTTAAGTGTTCAGTGTCCTATGTTAAAAGAAACTGTTGGACTATATCATCACTGATTGGAATGGACATTGGATAAGGAGTGCAAATGGTGCTTTGACTAAAGAGCTATTCTTTCCTACAGTACACCATAGGTAAATATAAAAAATTTAATTCCAAATTTCATTTTAACACAATTTATAACTGGCCATGGACATTTTGGAAGTTATTTTAGGAGATTTAATATTAACCCAGACAGTGATCATAATTGTAAATATCAAGAATCAATACAATCTGTAAAACATGTTTTATTTGATTGTCCTATATTCGAAAGACAACGATTCTGGTTAAACTTACTTTTAAATGATGATGAATCTTCTGCCTCACTGTGTGAAGTGATTTTTTTGAAACAAAATTATTATAAACAATTTATGAAATTCATAACAATATGTAGTATTTTCTAAGACACTTATAGACGATTTATGTACCTAATTCATAACACTCATTGAAAACCATAAGATAATATTTATGTTTTACAATGTATAGTATAATATTTTATTATAATAAGCTACAATTCTAACATGCCTTTGTGGCGAAAGAGGGTTTCAAAATATTTGGAAACTCAATGATGATGATGATGATGATAATAATAATAATACTAATCTTCTTCTTCTTCTTCTTCTTCTTCTTCTACTACAAGGTTTAGGCTATGCAGCCTGTTCCGGCGAAGTTAAAAGTGCAGTCCATCTTCTACGTGGTCGGCCAATATCTCCTTCGCTTTTTAGTAATAGAAAATTCATCTGGCCGCCTTACAAGGGCTGCGCAGATATATTTGGGTGGTGGGATTGCCACCTTACAGCCTCCCAACTTGCTTCAGCTTTGTTTCCTTCCCTTAGGTAGATTGCCTTCTCTTCTGCTCTGAGCTCTACCTGCCCATTATAGCCGTCCAATCTGGAACAGACGCTATGCTTATTTTGGTCCACCCTGAGTATTTCATTTCCCCGGTACCACCTATATTTAGGAGGCATTCCCCTATCCACCATCTGGGGAGGCGCCCGATGGGGGATAATAATAATAATAATAATAATAATAATAATATATATTAAATATTAAATATTTTTTAAATGTTCAGAATATCTTGTGTTAAAATGTCTTGTTGTTCTACTGATGTAAGACTTATCGCAATTTCGTACTTTAGTTTATAAACGTCTTTATTTTCTTATTTATTTGTTACTTCAATTTTGTTTGATACGATGTTGTTTGAGTTTGTTATTAGTTTTAAAGGCGATTTTTATATTTCTGCCCTGTTTTTTAATCGAATTAGCTAATATAACCGTTTCAAAATTGGGAGAGATATTCTGTGCCGAAAAAATACGAAGGCTTGATTCTCGCAAGGTCTCGATGCCATGCTCATCATTGCGTTTTACGAGTGAAACTGAACCAAGTCACTAGGTAGCGTTACTTGTCCAGCGAAGCGCTCCTGGTGCATATCAGAGCGCACCGTCTCACGGAGTTCGTGTTTTACATCGCTGCTTTAGACACTCGCCTCTCACTGCTGGGATCCCGAGTTCGAGTTTCGGTCACTCCATGTGGGTTTCGTGGTGGACGAAACGGAGCTTGGGCAGGTATTTTTCGGGGGTTTCCCCTGTTATCCCCTGCCACAAATTTCATTCTAACATTTCTCCATACTCATCTCATCCATTTCGTTTCATTTCCTGCATCCGCCTACGTGAAGGTGCATCAGGATTGGTCGGCCGGCATCCTTGTCGTTCACAGACCTCTATAAATATAGGGTCCTCGTCTCATTCCTCAGCCCAACCGTCATTTATTTCAATGTTACAAGTAACATTTGAAGTGCATGACTTCTTGGTATGTGGTCACAAAAAATACTATGAACAGTAATCATGATTAATAGTGAGTTTTGTTAGCACATATTTTGGATATACAAGTTAGTATATTTCTTAATTTATCTAGAAATTATCCTAATAACTTATACAATTTATATGGGCCGAGCATATTTTTGTTTGTCTCTATTGGTTTTGAATACGCAAGTTACTTAACGTTTATTATAAGTAATGCCACGAGTGAATTGATTACTCACGAAGTGAGGAGTGAATTTATCTAGAGAATTTGGAAATCAAGAGTGGCATTTGTTAGGCCTATTTAACGAATAAAATTAAGCTGTTTACTCACAAATCATTATTTAACTATAGTTATTTTAAAATATTTAATGTAAACGGCGATGATTGAAAACAAATGAGAAACTTTATGTTTCACTTGTTTATCACTGCCAACCAGATCGTATTATTTATTGTCAGAGGATCGGAATGTTGTAAGAATGCAGTTCTAATGGAGAAAAAAAATGAAACACACATCAAACTAATTAATTTCTGATGTTCTATGATGTAAATATGTCAATAATTTTTTTCTGGAACGTTATTACCTGGGACAAAATACGTTTAAGAAAGTGCAAACAGTGTTTTGGTTTGTGGTATAATCAATTGCTACAATTTTTTTAATATTATCTCCCGCAATCACGATAGGGTTACATTCGTGCACTATATATACAATCTGGTAGCCATGTGCATCACTGTAAAATAATGCTATGACCTATTCAGAATGTTAAAAGAGGAGGAGCTTGATTTTACATTGATAAAATTAAACTGATAAAATAGAGGTGAAAAACGACTGTCATTGGTTATAAATAAAAAATCATTGAAATGTAATAGGTCATGGACTCCCATTTGGGGCATGAGTTAAATAGTCAAAATAAAATCATTCAACATAATATGAAATAAAAATTTGTAATTTGAATTATTTAAAATTATTCTTCGAATTCCTTTTAAAACATCCGTAAAACAATTTCAATCCTAGTAATAACTATTGCTTTTTATTGGCGTTCTGATTTGATTTATAAATTTTTAGGAGTGTACTATAGGCCGTTTTGAGTTTATGGCTTTGCATCTTCAGGTACACCCTAAATAATAAAAATATAATAATAATAATAATAATAATAATAATAATAATAATAATAATAATAATAATAATAATAATAATAATAATAATAATATAATAATAATAATAATAATAATAATAATAATAATAATAATAATAATAAGTTCGTTACGCAGGAACAGTTTAATCTGAGCGAATTCCTCAGCGATTCTAATTTAATGGCCCGATTTTGCAGGTTTACGGATAAATAATAGGCTAATTGTTTTGGTAATTAAATATAATAGATCCATTTATATTGTGACGAAAGAAAATATGACGATTGTAAGAATGATTTTGAAATTACGACTTTCAGGTAAACCCACACTTCTAATGGTAAAATTTCGCTGATGATATTTTACAATGTATTTCTCGCTTTATTTCAATAATGCATACAGACTTTCGATGTAAAAATCGAAAATTATGCATTCAGCTATTCTTAAATTTTCTTATTGATCTGATTTTTCTAAGTAACGAAGTCGACCTTACTTTTCTTAATTGATTCCTATATGCAGAGCTTGGGATTCTGAAAAAAAAAAATGTAGCCGTTACATTTAAATATATATATATATATAAGACATTTTCGGCGTCTACCAAATATGATCGTTGAAGATTTGTAAAAATGTTTCAAAAATCTTTCTACGAGAAGAATCTAATTAGGTACATTCCTTCGGAATTAGCTAAAATGTATACAACCGGAAATCACAACACAGAGTGTCTGAAATTGACGTGTACGCTCTTTGAAACCTTATTTCTCAAAAAACGAAGTGAGCGAGAAATACAATTTTTGTTGTGTATAATCGAGAAGACATTGGAAAAGCATTACAATACGTTCATCGTTCTTCATGTGTATATAAAAAGATGTAGGTTAAATTATCATTCGACGAACGTAAGTGATTACTGAAGTGATATTGGAGAGTGGAGAATGTTGTTGAAGTTCAACGACGTTGGAGGGTTGAATTTGGTACAACACCACCATAACAATAACATGATTCCGAGTCAAGTTTGAATATTGCAAGATGTGTTGAAACGTCGGTATGGAAGAAAGAAAAGTTACACTGATAACGAGAGTGCTGATACAGTCATGCAGGTTTTTGCATTGTTCCCAAGGAAATAATTGAGGCAATGCCGGTCGGATGTTGCGATCTCGATAAAGGAAGCCGTAAATTCCGAGACTTGTCCACGCACTTACAGTAATGTGGACGACTCAAATAGACAACTGCAATTTTCTGTGATTCCTGTACAAGTGTGACGAAAGGGAAGATTTTCAAGACTCAATTGTTTGGTCATGAATCCACTGTTAAACTTAATGGAAGAATTTATTATGAGTACTAGTTTAACGAAAACTAAAACATCGTTGAATGAAAGGCCGTCAATCTTTCATCATTGTGGTGTGGTCTGCCTTCCAGAGGATTAATTGGGCCATACTTCTTTGTTGAGACCACCACGGGTCTACTTATCAGTAAATGTTGGAAGGCATGATTCCATGTCTTAATTATGTCTTTCAGAAATAAAATGAAGTTTACTTCCAACAAGACGGGGTTCCACCTCACTTTCATAACGGTATGAGGAATGTTCTCGATCGCATATTTAATCAAGACGAAGAGGAAGAGCTACGGGGTTTTCGCCTCGATCTCTCGATTTAACCTTTCTACACCTTTGAGAAACTTTAAAGAACATAGTATACGCCGCAAACCCACAAACACTGGAAGATCTAAGAGTTCGGATAATTTTCTACAATACTAATTATAAATTTCTCTCTTCGATGTTGTTGTTGGGCGTGTACTGTAACAGAAGGTAACATGTACTGGCTTAAGGAAGTTTAAGGAATATAATACAAGACAAACTGCACTTCTGTCTTAGTTCATTGCTGATCTATAACATTTCAAAGAGTGCATATTTCTATTTGAGACACTTTGTATGTGATATGGCCTAATATGTTCAAGTATCTTACAAAACAAAAAACTCTTATATTTCAAATTCACTTAGTCTCAAAAGAGGAAAATTCCTTTCCGGAAACACTGAGCATTTATAGTCTTTAAAATAAAACAAACGAACGCATAATTTTTTTTTCGTCAAAATCTGCTTATCATGGTCAGTAATAAGTGAGAGTACATGGCATGGCTCCAAATGAACACAGGAAAAATACAGATTTTAAAGCGTTTATAAGATATTAGGAAACTTAATAAATTAGATTGTTATGAAAGCAACCAGCGAAAAAAATAATCGGTTGGATTTATTCCATGACGGAACCAATTTGGTGGGAAATATTTGAATTAAAACACTTCTCACTCATGACGGAATATGCATTTAGAGAATATAACACTATACATGTGTAATGAAATATGTCCAATCTATCAAAACTCCAAGGAAAACAATAAAATAAACTAATTCCAATTAATGTACCATAATGTTTTAAACATTTATTAAACAATTCCCTTTGCGCCTAATCGCTTAAATATAGGCCTACATGTTAAATATATTATAAAATCTTATAACTTTCCAGAAAGAGAGACATCAATTTGTGTTATTAACATTTGTAACATTAACTCATTTTACTTAGTGAAAATTCTAGAACGGCGTTCACTTTCGTTTCTTGGGTTAATGTTTTTATGCCGTAACAGGCCTAGAAAGCCCTTGACCCACTGGTCTCATATCCTTGTGTGTTACTTACTGATGTGGGAGATCATTCTGCCATTAACGGGGAGTAATTTGGTTAGAATGTGGAGTCCGCAGCCGTTAGAGTTAGTTTTTTCAACCTGTAGCCGCTATTTATTTTAACTACCGAATTTCTTCGCCCCGCTGGGTGGCAACCGGTCTCATATTGACCGAAGGTTAATGAATTTCATTCTCTATGGAGACGCGAACCAGCACATATTCCGTAAGTCTTCGCCACGACATGATATCTTAGACCACTCGGACAGAACATGGAACGGAGTTTAACGTTACTACAAGCAACATATTAAGCAGATGATAGTCAGGGAGTCATGTGATTTTAGAGTGACATAATCCCTCCATCTTAATTTCAGTTTTCTTTTCCATATTTTGTTATTTCTCATATACCCAGATCTCATGACGTGGCTGAGATGAACCCCATTCCAAACCCCATGAACAAACAATATAATACGCGGGAATTGAACCCAGGACCTGTGGGATACTGGTCTGGCATATTAATCGTTACACCACAAATGCGGTGACAGATTTATTAATTGAAAAAAGGGTATCTAAGACCAATTTTAATACGAAATGCTAGGAGTTTGTGTTCTTTCAGCTTTTAAACAAAACATAACTTCAAGTATACGTGGTTGTATCTTTAAATGTGCTGTATTTTAACGTAATTAGACAACAATTTAATTTGCGTATGATTAAGGTAAAATGATCCCACTACAAGCCTTAGAAGGCCTTTGAAGTAGTAGGAGGTTATGGCTGCCACCTATCTAAATAAATGACAAAGGGCTGACATCATTGCGTGACGGCCGCCTTTACTTCCAGAACGTGTGTTTGGGTCTCAGTCGACCCGCAGCACCATTGTTTCGCCAGAAGTAAAAATAAATAAATAAAAATATGTTTAAAATTCTGACTGCATCGGTAATCGAACCCGAGACATCCTGTCGAAGCATTGTAGCCCTGACCAACAACTGTACGGAGCATCATAATTATTTTACCAGGCACCCTGATGTTAATATTTGGAATAAAATTACACATTTCGTAGCAGAGTATTGGTACACACTTTATGATCGGAGAGATAACCTAGCTATGCTAAAACTATTTTTTTATTCGTTATTATATTGTAGCCATACAATATTCCGTCAATACAAAACTGATATGTAACAGTATAATAAACTATATGCAGATAAGAATACCTTTAAGGTAAAAACAAGTTTTCAAACAGTTTAATATGCTATCTCAAATATATATATATATATATATATATATAGCTTTACTTTATAACGAGTCATATTGCTTATATTAATTATTTTAAATCTGCTAATTGTGGTAATCATAAGCATTAGGAGATTCTGGTCTTTGTCCTTTTTATTGTAAATTTTATTGAGATGGCATTTTCAGATAGTGCAACATTCCTAGAAGAGTGGAATTAATTCAACATAATGAAGACAAAAAAACAATTATTATGAAAAAAGCCTTGGAATTTATACGTGATAGTGGCCTGAAAGCATAGTCATTTCACAGCCTCCTGCAAACTATAATTCTATCAGACATCAAGGTGGCCTTGCTTTGTACATTTAACATTTTCCACGGTAATTACAGTTGTCATGGCAACGCCGTCCTAGTGCTACCATTCGGATCTCTTTATAAACAAATTACAATTATTGCGTTATATTAATTTCAACGTTTCAAGCTCGTTTATTTTTTCTTTACTGAATAGAGATTTTAGCGAATTCCGAAGGTTTGAAGCTATTGAGGTCTTCCATGAAAACATTTAAAAAAACAATTACAGAACTTCACCAATCATATCTAGCAGACATCGAAATATATACATTATTTTTTATTTCCATATAATGTATAATAATAATAATAAATAATAATAATAAAGACAATAATAATAAAAATACCTTATTTTGACTGGCAGAGTTAAGATCGTAAGGCCTTCTATTTCACTCAGCCAATGTTTTATAATACATTACGAAACTCCGTTGAGGTCACTGTATTAAAGTTTTAATAAATGTAAAACAATATCTGGTATCTCAGTTGTCCTTAATAATTTGCAGTGTTGTTTTGTAGGAGGCCTTTCGATAACTTATGTCTCATCTTCAGCTTTCATTTTGTTACCAGGTACTGTTTTACAATTACTAAAACTTACCACTCAGCCAGCAAATAACAAAATTATACATATAATACAAGTCTGCATTTTAAAACTTTTTCACATTTGATTTATTTAAAATAGGCATTTTTAAATAAATTTGTTATACAGATTCCAGAAATTATTTCAATTTTGTCTATCACGTCGGGTTTTACACATAATTAGAATTTATATTTTCACGATTTTAACTACTGTATTCAAACTTCATTCACACAAGAATTTTTTTTTGTAAAAACACAAATGTTAAAAATACTGTAAAGAACATTGTAACAAATAAATAATAGTTTTAAAAAACTAAAACAGACACGCTTTATTAGAAAACCGAACTCAAAAATGAAAAATAATTTTAATTTCCAACACGCTTGGGATAAATTTTAAGTGGTCAACAAAAAAATCGTCTCCAACACATATAGAATAAAACTAGAATTATCAACAAAAAGAACATAATTTTACCATCAAACGCGTGGGGTGCTCTATATCAATTAATATATTTGATAATAAACAGATGTTGGTAAAGTAAAGTCTCTAAGAAGAACATGTAAAAATCATAAAAAGCACCCCACGCTTTTGATGGTAAAATTATTTTCTTTTTGTTGACTATTTAACTCATGCCCCAAATGGGAGTCAATGACCAATCACGTTTCAATGATTTCTGTTTTACAACCAATCAGAGTCGTGTTTCACCAAGTATTTATCAGTGTTATAATTACCATATTAAAGAAAGCTCCTCCTTACAATATTGCGTTCCTTTGGCAATAAATAATATGATCTGGTTGCAGTGATAAACAAAAGAAGCAGTAGAAGCGTACCTATCGTTTCTCATTTGTTTTCAAACATCGCCGTTTACATTAATATATACATATTTTAAAATAACTATAGTTAAATAATGATTTGTGAGTAAACAGCTTAATTTTATTCGTTAAATAGTCCTAACAAATGCCACTCTTGATTTCCAAATTCTCTAGATAAATTGGAAATCACTCGTGGCATTACTTATGATAATTCTAGTTTTATTCTATATGTGTTGGAGATGATTTTTTTGTTGACCACTTTAAATTTATCCCAAGCGTGCTGGAAATTAAAATTATTTTTCATTTTTGAGTTCGGTTTTCTAATAAAGCATGCTGTTTTAGTTTTTTTAAACTATTATTTATTTTTTAATTTTTAGTTTTAAATGTTTTAGAGAATAAGATAAGAATGTAAATATCTTTAAATTCCATACTGTTGTAGTATGAGCTAAAAGTATTACTCTTCTAAAAAAAAATCCTCCCCAGCCGGATTCCAACCAGCGACCTACGTATTACTAAAATTATATACCACTAGTTCACCGCTCTACCAACTAAGCTCATACAACGATTGACTAAAAAGTCGACAAGTCCGTAACCTATTATACCAGTTTTAATTATTTTGATTTTCTGATGATTCTGGCCAGGAATCTAGAAATAAAATATGAAATTATTGTAGTGTCACGGGTCCTTTACAAGTATACAACGTTTCAAATCGATCCAATGTCTCTAAGTGGGTGAAAATCGTGTTCAAAGTTCCGTTACATAAATACAAATACACTTTTTTTTATTTTCTGATGATTCTGGCCAGGATTTTAGAAAATAAATATGAAATTATTGTATTGTCATGGGTCTTTATAAGTATACAAAATTTCAAGTCGATCCAATTATTTTAAGTGGGTGAAAAACGCGTTGACAAATTCAGTTAGATAGATAGATAGATAGATAGATAGATAGATAGATAGATAGATAGATAGATAGATAGATAGATAGATAGATAGATAGATAGATATATAGATAGATAGATAGATAGATAGATAGATAGATAGATAGATAGATACAGGTCAAGCTAACATAAAGCGTGTAAAAATAAATAATAGTTTTAAAAAACTAAAACAACACGCTTTATTAGAAAACCGAACTAAAAAAATTAAAAATAATTTTAATTCCCAACACGCTTGGGATAAATAATGTTACCATCAAAAGCGTGGGGTGCTCTTTATCAATTAATATATTTAATAATAAACAGATTTTGGTAAACGTGAAGTCTCTAAGAAGAAAATGTAAAAATCATAAAAGCACCCCACGCTTTGATGGTAAATTATTTATCCCAAGCGTGTTCGAAATTAAAATTATTTTTAATTTTTTTAGTTCGGTTTTCTAATAAAGCGTGTTGTTTTAGTTTTTTAAAACTATTATTTATTTTTTCATTTTTTAGTTTTAATATTTTACAGAATAAGATAAAAATGTAAATATCTTTAAATTCGATACTATTGTAGTATGAGCTAAAAGTAATACTCTTCAAAAAAAAAATCTTGCAGCCGGATTTGAACCAGCGACTTACGGATTATTGAAATTATATACCACTGGATTCCACCGCTCTATCAAGTCAGCCTTTACAACGATTGAGCAAAAAGTCGACAAGTCCGCAACCTATTATACCAGTTATCAATTTTTTGATTTTCTGATGATTCTGGCCAGGATTTTAGAAACAAAATATGAAATTATTGTATTGGCACGGGTCCTTTACAAGTATACAAAGTTTCAAGTCGATCCAATGTTTCTAAGTGGGTGAAAATCGTGTTCAAATATTCCGTTACATAGATACAAATACACTTTTTTTGATTTTCTGATGATTCTGGCCAGGATTTTAGAAAATAAGTGTGAAATTATTGTATTGTCACGGGTCCTTTACACGTATACAAGGCTTCAAATCGATCCAATGTTTGTAAGTGGGTGAAAATCGTGATAAAAAATTCCGTTACATAGATGCAAAGACCCTTTTTTTCTGATGATTCTGGCCATGATTTTAGAATCAAAATATGAAATTATTGTATTGTCACGGGTCTTTCACAAGTACACGAAGTTTCAAGTCGATCCAGTGATTCTAAGTGGGTGAAAATCGCGTTGAAATATTCCGTTACATAGATAGATAGATAGATAGATAGATGGATACAGGTCAAGCTAATATAAAGCGTGTAAAAAAATGGTGTTCCATTAATTTTGAAACCTCTTCTTCGATTCCTTGAAGTTACTCCATTTTTAGTCTCCCTCTTCAACATCCAAAAATAGTCGGCCATTATAGTTTCATTTGATGTTCCCTGGTAGCTCCACTCCATCTAATATCTTGGTGAAAACGTTCACCTTGCTCTTCACTAAAATGGCCCAGATTTTCGGGAAGGTAGTCGACATGGTAGTATGGAAAGTGAAATTTCACACTCATGTTACAATTCAACTTTTTGAAAATTCCACCATACTTTCCACAATTGCCTGTAATTAGGATCTTTATTATTCACTAGAAAGTTTTCAGAAACAGATCGGAAAAGAGTCCATACTTCATTTTCTCTCTCATTATTTTTTTTTTCAAAATCTTTATCCTTCATCGGTTTCTTTATTTGCGGACCAACAAAAATTGCTGCTTTAAATTTTTCTTATGTGATGGATGGAAATTTATTACAAAGGAACTTGAAGCAAGGCCCATGCTGTGGCAGATGCCTTACAGACTGCTTCATCTAGCCCAATTTGATGTGTAGTTTTGGAAGCCAGACTTTTTGAGGGTCTACAAGTGGTTAATGTGGGGCACAACATTTATCCGTTTTGGCCAAATTTTCATACTCGAATGTTTTTTCTTTACCCAACTGTCCAATTCTTATATAAAGCATGGCATTTTTGTGAAACCAGGTTCTCGCCCTAATAGTAGTCCTATAACTTTAAAGTCGCCGCAGTTTAACCACCTGTGTTCCTCATACTGGATACTTGTTAATAGCAACTTCATGTTCTAGAATATCTCCTTCATCTGAATTGAATGGGCAATAGGAATGGGCCCGTACACATTCCAATTGTGCAGTAACACACCTTTGAGACTCCTCTTTGATGAGTCTATAAACAGTCTGCACTGCTCAATGTCATAGAAGTGCATTAACTCGTTTATGTTATTGCAGTAAACCAAGGAATCATTCTTTGAGACTAAAGGAACTAGTTCTTTTTCTCTATGTCTGTATCATGAGTAATGTGTTCCTGGTTCCAGAACATTCTTACTCTTAAGCCGTGAGCCAAGTGTTTCTGCAGATTCCTTTGGCAAATTCAGATCACGAGTTAGATCATTAAGGTCACCTTGAGAGAACCGTTTTGGAGTAAAACCGTCTTCAGGCTGATATACATCTTCAGTATCGTCGTCAGTGATTGCATCAAGTTCATTTTCAACATCATCTTCTGTCAGGTTCTCTAAAACAGCTGGAGGAAGAGGTAGAGCCAGCTCTTCTCTACATAGAACTGGCATAATGGCTGACGGGATGATTGGATGCACAATTTTGTTCTTATTGTTTTTAATTGCACCCCTAAAAATTAAGCAAAAAGAAGTAATAGTATTTATGGTGGTCTTTAGGCTCTCTCTCCACACCATAGGAATCGCAAACGGCATGCATGTTTCCTTCCCTTTTGTCCACTATCATAACCTCTCAACATAATACCGGCAAAATTTCTTTGGCGCCCGTGCCTGATCCTGGTTGCCAATTTTCACTTTATAATAAGCATAGGAAGCTTTTTTCATTGAAGTCTGTGATATCCGTTTTTTGCTTAAGCACTGTATAATTTCCACAAATATAGCAGAAAACGTTAAGATTGTTCACACACTTGCGTGCAGACAATGACATTCTTGCTACCCCAGTAGAGAGAGAAAATGATAATAGCATTCATAATGCAAGTGTCAGAGATGAACAACATTTCCAGCCTCAGCAGCAGTTGTGCCAAACTAAAGGATTAGAGGCCTGAATGGACAAATTTCCCTCCAACAATACTCATTACCTTGTAGCACATATTATGCTCTCAGCAATAAATATTTGAAAACTGATTAGGTCCATTGTTCAAACAAACTGTACCTGAAAGAAGAAAACTAAGAACAGTTCTAGAATCAGCATAAAAACGTGGACTAATATCATTTATTAGTTTCCAGTCATCTGATATCATGCAGACTAGTGTCATATACTTATTACAATTTTAAAATATCATTAATTATTGTTATAATTAGGGAAACGATTTTGAGAAGGAAAACTACATCAGTAAGTAACAAAACATAAAAAATAATAGAACTGCAACAATTACAAGAAATGTTGAAACAAATGATTCTAAAACTCAATGAAGATTTGGACGAAGAAATGAAGCAGATCTTTGAAACATCTAACCATGAAACAAGACAGTAACGAATAACAAAGATAAATTCAAAAAATGAAGAAGTTGAAACGAACAGTACACAGAATGAGAAAGTACAGGATGAAATAGTACATTTCAAAGATTAATCGAAAACCGACGTTTCTAAAATTGAAGACAAGATGGATAAACATGAGATTAAACAACACGTACTGCTAGCAGAATATAACGCCATCAACGGAGCCCTGATTCCGGCATTGTGACTCGAAGCGGCAAAGGTGACCGCACGCTACCTCGACCTGGAGGCGTCGCCACGAGTGAGACGACTGACTAAAATCGACGCAGAGGGGTGACGCTCACCACCACCCTAGCGTCACAGACATGGAACACCGACCTGCTGGAATTGTCGACGAATCTGTCATCTGATGCGGGATTAAAGACGAAGGCCCGCGAACCACCGATGGTCCTGTGTGAGGAGAGAGCCACTGGTACCGACGTCATTATCATTATCATAATCTCCTCGCTTCGTAGTGAATGCGGTGAACGACATGGACGACGAAGGATTTACTGCCGATGGATGGATACATGGACGGCCCTATAGAGTACTCGTAGATTCCGGAGCGTTGGTGACCATCGTGCGACCTGAAGTAGCAGAAGGGTGGGCTGAGAGGACGCCGCTACGGAAGTTTGAGCTGCGCACCGCCTGAGTGGACAGTATGCCTGTGGAGAAGGAGGTTCTCCTGGAGTTGCCTGGGAGCGTGCGCGCTGCGATTGTGGGCGTTCGTCGCTGGAGTTACTGAGGATGTCATCTTAAGCCTGGACGCCTTGAGAATTTACGACGTTACAGAGGATATCAGACAACGAGTACTCCGCTTCGGGAGTAATGAGTTCCTACTCCATGTCGATAGTAGCAAAAGGGAAGCCGAGGATGGCAATAAAGGTAAAAATGGACGCTACAGACGTCGTCGTCGCTTTGAGCTGGGCAGCTATTACAACATTCAACCCCGGCGTCCGGCCCTCAAACGGCTTCCAGCCAAAGGAGGGGCGAGTTGAAGAAAGATCATGGAGGAGAGTGGAGGTCACGAAGGACCTCGTCATCGCTTCGTCTGTCGTAACTTCAGAGGTGGGCGTGGTGAACCCGGGCGACCACGCATCCTGGATGGGCAGAATGTGAATGAAGGAGAAAGCAGCAAGCCCATGAGAGAGGGGCCTCGGGGAGGACGACACACCCGCGTCCTCGCTACTGTCGTCGGATGCCTCGTCAGACTGGTAGTCCGCCACACAATAGCCAGAGCCAGAGGAGGACTACCGTAGCTCCAGCGTCTCGGCGATGGACCATACAGGATGGTATGATCATGGAGAAGAAGCAACGGTGTGGTCTGCAAGATTCAGCGCCAGCACAGAAGAGGAACGATTGTGAATCACCTAGATCGACTGGCTGCATACCAAGGAAGCTGATCGGGACGATCAGCTCTAAGGAGGAAGCAGTGTTACGTGTCGCGTATAGCGATGTTTGAATTGCGCGGGTGAATCGCCCCTAGCGAGTTAGGTGACCCGCAGAGTCGCTTAAATTCTCTGGAATGTGTTGCCAGACATTTCTACCGGCGTCTCCTTCCCCCTTGGAGAAAGATAGGAAGCAGAAGTTTCTGGGCTTCGAAGTAGCTCGAATCTGTTACTGGAGCTTTCCTTCCGCTGATATAAATGAGCGGAGGAGAAGGCCGGCCAGTTAATTTGCGATAGTCTTGTGTTGGACGGCGAGAGGTTAATTGTAAGAGAAACTGTGAGGACGTACTGTGTCTGTAATTATGTGATAAGTGATTATCTGTTAAACTTTCAAAGAAGAACAGTTGTGAGATAAAATTGTGATTGAAGATTTAGTGATAATTGTTAGAGGAAAATAAAGTGTCAAGAAACATTTACATAACATCAGAGTATTTATTAATGTCGAAATAGGTAGAAGCAAACCCCTGTGCCATCCTGTGACAATATCAATAATTATTATTATAATTAGGGAAAAGATTTTGAGGTGCGGCACCTTTCCAAATATATAGCTGTTGTACTAATAGTTCAATATATGTATTTGGAGGGATGAAATGAAACGAAATTATCACGATTTGTTGCACATTTTTTAACCTTTTTGTGAGATTACTACATTTTGTCCTTTCCCCCTCTTTTTTATGCTTCAATACATTTTCCTCCACTCTTCTCTGCGTTTTTAAAAGATAGGTCAAAAAAATGTATATTTTTTAGTCTTGAACAGTTTTTTTTTAAATTCTCAACCATAAGTCAACAATATTAATTAAATATTACAATATAATTTATGTAATTTATACCTCTGAAACAATGGTCAATCTGCAGTGTGAAGTTAACATTAGTAAATAATGAATATTACAATATATTAGAACCATCAGTAATTATTCTCCTAGCAACAATCTGCACCTGTGAAGTAAAATTTGAATTTCAACAGTGTTGCGATAACAGTTAAAAATATGTTCAGTTAGTACTGGCAATAATTTAAGAGTATTATATCTACCGACTTGTTGTTGGCTGTGTTTCACTAGTCTGAAGCACAATATATTATTTTTATTAGTATTACAACTGTGTTTTCACAACAATAACGTAGCTAATGGTAAGAAGGATAAGTTGTATGCACGTTCAGAAGAAATCAAAAAACAATTTATTGAAACTGCTGGTACCGTTATTCGATGTTCCATCTGCGAATTAAATATTGCAGTAAACTAAAGAACTATGAATTACCTCTTATAGACTCTATAAAGATGAAAATAATTGTGCAAAATGATTTGCATGTTATAAAAACGGAGTTCATGTAACTGGTTTGAACCTTAATTTAATTGTTTCAGCAGCAAATTTATTGCACCTTTTTGTAAGTATTTTCTAAACCTTTTCCCCCCTTTTACAACCAAAATTTTCACCGAAATAGGCCTTCCCTAATTAATATATTATATCTATATATATATATATATATATATATATATATATATATCATCAACCGATATCACAGCAGCTGCCATTGTCTTCGGGAAATCAAACGCCATTCCTCTCTGTCCATCTATTGATCTTCATTTAATCCTTGACAGTTATAGCCGCTTGCATATCCTCTATCCAGGTTTATTTGGTTTTCCTTTCTTCTTCCTTTTCATTAGGATCCTTCGCATAATATGTTTAGGCAATCTTTGCTCTAGCAATCTCTTGACATGGCCATACCACTGTAACATTTTATTTTTTATAATGTCTATGATGTCCGGCTTGCATACACATACTTTTTTTCATATCTTTATTTCAAATTATATCCATTGTACATTTTCCAGCTGATCCTCTTAAATTGTCAATTTCTGTACTACCATAAATAATTTTATATATTATGTATATATAAATAAATCATATATAATATAATATAATATAATATAATATAATATAATATAATATAATATAATATAATATAATATAATATAATATAATATAATATAATATGATACAATATGATACGATATGATACGATATGATACGATATGATACGATATGATACGATATGATACGATATGATACGATATGATACGATATGATACGATATGATACGATATGATACGATATGATACGATATGATACGATATGATACGATATGATACGATATGATACGATATGATACGATATGATACGATATGATACGATATGATACGATATGATACGATATGATACGATATGATACGATATGATACGATATGATACGATATGATACGATATGATACGATATGATACGATATGATACGATATGATACGATATGATACGATATGATACGATATGATACGATATGATACGATATGATACGATATGATACGATATGATACGATATGATACGATATGATACGATATGATACGATATGATACGATATGATACGATATGATACGATATGATACGATATGATACGATATGATGCGATATGATGCGATATGATGCGATATGATGCGATATGATGCGATATGATGCGATATGATGCGATATGATGCGATATGATACGATATGATACGATATGATACGATATGATACGATATGATACGATATGATACGATATGATACGATATGATACGATATGATACGATATGATACGATATGATACGATATGATACGATATGATACGATATGATACGATATGATACGTATGATACGATATGATACGATATGATACGATATATTACAATATATTACAATATATTACAATATAATACAATATAATACAATATAATACAATATAATACAATATAATACAATATAATACAATATAATACAATATAATACAATATAATACAATATAATACAATATAATACAATATAATACAATAGTATATTATACGAGGGCGGATCGGAAAGTAACGCACAATAATTTTTTTTTAAAAGTTTAATAGTAAAAAAAAGGAAAAAAATCACAAATGAACTTACATCTTTTACCTACTTTTCGACATAGTCACCAAATTTCTCAACACATTTTTCCTATCGTGTTACCAGTTTCAATATGCCCTGTTCGTAGAAGTCCGTTTGGTTGGAGTGTAGCCATCTGCGCACTGCTGATTTCACTTCCACATCTGTCTCAAAGCGTTTGCCGGCCAGGAATTTCTTCATGGGACCAAACAGATGAAAGTCCGATGGTGCAAGATCCGGACTGTATGGTGGATGCTGGAGCACCTCCCAACCAAATTCAGCGATTTTCTGACGAACGACAGCAGCAACATGGGGCGAGCATTGTCATGAAGAAGTTAACGTTAATGTTGTGACGTTTGTCACGAATGGCACGACGCAACTTCACCAAAGTTTTAATGTAGGCCGCAGCATTCACAGTGGTCCCGTGTTCAGCAAAGTCCACCAATAAAACACCATGCATATCCCAGAACACTGTCACAAGCACATTCCTGGCAGATTGAGTCACTTTGAATTTTTTCTTTACTGGGGGAACCAGCATGTTTCCACTCCATTGATGCCTGCTTTGTTTCGGGCGTGTAGTGGTACGCCCACGACTCATCACCTGTGACGATTCCTTCCAGAAAGTCATGTCCTTATGCGGTGTACCGCGTTAAGTGGTCCAAGCTTGCCATCATTCGCTGGCCCTTGTGGTCGTCTGTCAGGTTCTTAGGCACCCAGCGAGCACTAACTTTACGGAATTTCAAATTTTCATGAACAATATCGTACACCGCACCATAGGAAATGTTGAACTTCTGCGATAAGGCTCGCAGTTGCACACGCCGGTCGTTCAGAATTGCCGCCTCAATGCCTCTGACATTCTGCGGGATTGCTGCTGTTGTCGGCCGGCCGGAGCGTGGCGAATCACTAAGGTTCACGCGTCCCTCTTGGAAAAATGTGCACCACCTGGAGACATTGCTACGGTCCATACAATCATTCCCATACACGCCACGCATGTCCCTGTGAATTTCACTGGGTTTATGCCCTTTGGCCCACAAAAATCGAACAACACTTCTCTGTTCCTCACAGGTGGACGACTGTAGCATGCGCGCCACCTTTGTTGCATAGTTCAAGCTTCTCTCGCAAGAGGTGCACCTGAGAACAAAATACCATCTGTAGTGAATACTTCAAACTATATCTCTGTGAAACGTCAACATTCTAGCTGCAATACCAAGGCAGAAAAAAATGATTGTGCGTTACTTTCCGATCCGCCCTCGTAGGACAACACGCACACACTATTGAGTAACACAAAGGAATTGGGACTGAAAGTAAATATCATAAAAACTAAATATATGATCACACGTAGAAATACATTATATAATGGAAATGGACAGATAATGATAAATAAGGGAAATTTTGAGGAAGTGGCTGAATTCAAATACCTAGGGACAATAATCACAAATAGGAATGAGATGCATAAAGAAATTAAACATAGGTTTAATTCTGGAAATGCATGCTAATTATGCATTGCAGAGACTTTTCATGTCCCAACTCCTTTAAAAAAATGTTAAACTGAAAATATATAAAACTATTATTCTGCCAGTTATATTATATGGGTGCGAAAGATGGACTCTTACTTTAAGGGAGGAACTGAGATTACGAGTTTTTGAGAATAAAGTTCTTAGGAAATTTTTGGACCAAAGAGAGATGAACAGACAGGTGAATGGAGAAGACTACATAACAATGCACTACATGGTGTTTATAGGAAGCCAGATATAATAAGAACAGTTACGTCTCGTAGACTGCGATGGGCAGGACATGTTGCGCGTATGGGGTTAATTAAACCAGCTATATCGGACCATAGCTTTGATTTACTAATGAATTCGCTTAATTACCTGCGTGACGGTCTTTATTTGAGCAAGAAATTACAAAAATATAACTTTCTAAATATGTAGAACTTTTTATAATGTAGCAACCACGTAAAAGGGCATCGCCATGTACTTGTGGTCAAAGCTTCTGAGTATAGCCCATTAGGTCCCGGATTCGATCCCCGGACAGACTATAGAAACTCTTGTCGCCAATGGTCTGAAATATAGGTTAAGTTTAGGTTTTAGAACTCTGCTGATGTTTCGTTATCATTTATCATCTGAAATGTCATCGGAATAACATGTATCCGCTTTAAAGGCACTCTAAAATTAAGATATGGAATACAATTCCCCCAATGCTGGCAGAGATTCCTAGAAATGTGGTAAGACAACCTGCTAGCATTTGTCAGACAAAAAAAAAATGAAGCAAAATTGTTTAAAATAGTATTGAATTCAATCAATTTTAAAATGTTAAAAAAAACAATTGCTACTGTCTTCTATACTGCTTTCATCTTAGATAGGTTTATAAATCTCTTTCCATCCAAATTGAAACATATACCCACATGTACTGATACGTATGATACAGCAATTCGGTTATTGCGACAAACTATCAATTGATAACTGACCTAACTAACGGATACAGCGTACTCGGGGGAAATGTTCTGCAAATATGCGCGAATACGGTAACAACGATTATGGCATGATAATCTGAATGGGTATATAGGGGATACTTTCCAAGGTCCCTAAATAAATAAAAAGTTATCATAAGTAATGCCACGAGTGATTTCCAATTTATCTAGATAATTTGGGAATCAAGAGTTGCATTTGTTAGGACTATTTAACGAATAAAATTAAGCTGTTAACTCACAAATCATTATTTAAATACCCACCATCCATGGTAATTCTGCCCGAGGGCAGGTCTTTTACTGCAATCATAGCATGATATTGCTGTGATTTACAGCTTACTAGGGGATTGTAGGTGTGGTAGCTTCCCGTTGCTTTCCACACCGATGAAGGATGACGATAATGATAAGGGTGATAATGATGGCCGAATGATTTTCGGGGACCGTTGAGCCCTAATCTTCCAGACATTTGTCTTACAGGTGAAGAAAAACCCCAAAAAAACCCAGGACCCTCTCTCGACCGGGAATCGAACCGGGGCCCGCTGCGTGACAAGGCAGCATGATACCTCGAGACAACAGCGGTGGACATTTAAATATAGGTTTTTTTTTTAATATTTATATATTTAATGAAAACGGAATGTTTGAAAACAAATGGGAAATGTTTGGTTATGTTTCATTTGTTCATCAATGTAACTTGACCATATTATTTATTGCCAAATAGGATCGCAAACTTGTAAGAATGCACCCTGGTGGAAAAAAAATGAAACACGTCAAACTGTTTAATATAAGCAATATTATAGGTTATTAATATTTTTTTCGGAAACAACTCAGCAAAATCAGTATTTAAAAACACAATTTATTGAACAGATAATTATCAAATGTATAGGTCGACGGAAACTGTTCATTATTTGCTATATTCAAAGAATTTATTTAGAGAGTCAGGCACTGCAAAATAATGCTCTGACCTGTTCACAATATTAAAAAGGAGGAGCTTTCTTCATTCTGGTAATCAAAATTCGATAATTATCTAGGTAAAACACGTCTGTCGCTGGTTGTAGAACAAATTCATTGAAATGTGATTGGCTGCCATTTGGGGTATGAGTTAAATGGTCAAAATAAAATAAATTTATGAGTGATTTTGAACAATTTCTATTAATTATTACTGTCAGGATTAGGAAAGGGCTTGATGAACTTAGTATTATTTTTTCCAGTTTTGCCGCTTTTAAAAGTTTTTCAATTCAGATTGATATTCAGCTGTAAATTCAGCGATAGAATTCTTTAATTGTTTTCGGATTTCTTGATGAATCGTAAGTTGATTCATTAACATTCAAACAGCGTGATATACACGCAAAATGAATCGCCTACGCATAAACGGTGAAGCATTTCTATTTTTACTTCAAGCGACAACACTACTTTTTTCCGCTTCTGAACTAATTTTCTTTCCTTTTACTCGACATTATAAATTAGCAACAAAGCAGAAGATACATGTGCTATTCATCAAAATTATTACAACGAACGACAAGTTGAAACAATAAAACACCAATCGAGGCGAGGGCGGCATTTATCAACGGCACGCGAAATACGACAGCGGTGGCTTTTAACAATGAGCTTTAGGATTAGTGACAATATATAAAAATAGAGTTAAATATATCTTCCTATCACACCAACAAAATAATTTTAACAATAAGGCTTGTTTTACTTTGATATTAATTAGTCTATTATGTTTGAATCGCTCTTTGTAAAACACACCTTGGCACGTGCCTGCAGTAAAAAAAATTGTCGTTGCGTTAATAAACTGTATCCGCGAATAAAGCGATTTTTAGCCGCGAATACAGAAAGTGTGTCGCAATTTTTTAACCCGCGAATAAGGAATTTTTACTGTACTCATAATGCGTGCATTCGTTTAGTATTAAATCTCCGCCGTTACGTCCACGTAACCTCTTTTTACACGCTTTATATTAGCTGGACCTGTATCTATCTATGTAACGAAATCTTTCAACATGATTTTCACCCACTTAAAAACATTGGATCGACTTTATATACGTGTAAAGGACCAATAACATTACAATAATTTTATAATGTTTTTCTAAGATCCTGGCCAGGATCATAAGGACATTAAAAAATAATAAATACCGGTATAATAGGTTGCGGACGTATCGACGTTTTAGTCCATCGTTGTAAGAAGTTAATATTATATCCTTTGGTAGCTCAGTTGGTAGAGCGGTGGATTGTAGTGGTATATAATTTCAGTAATCCATAGGTCGCTTGTTCAGATCCGGCCCGGAGGATTTTTTAGAAGAGATTACTTTTAGCTCATACTACAATAGTATCGAATTTAAAGATATTTACATTTTCATCTTATTCTGTAAAATATTAATGACAATTTTGCAATTTATTCAAAAAATATGAGAAGGGTACCGGTACTATTAACTGTAACTATTTATCTATATTAATATATTAACAATACTATAATAATGTCAGATAATAATAATTTAAAAAAATATATAATTATATTCGTGCATAGACACTAAAAATATCGTAAGCAATTAAATTTTCATGGGATTCCGGTTTATGACAATCAATTAAACTAAAAAATAAATAATAGTTTTAAAAAAAACTAAAACAACACACTTTATTAGAAAACCGATCTAAAATTTTAAAAATAATTTTAATTTCCAACGCGCTTGGGATGAAATTAAAGTGGTCAACAAAACAATCATCTCCAACACATCTAGAATAAAACTAGAGTTATCTACAAAAAAAAATAATTTTACCATCAAAAGCGTGGGGTGCTTTTTTTATGGCTTTTACGTTTTCTTCTTAGGGACTTTACTTTTACCAATATCTGTTTATTATAAAAACTATTAATTAATATAGAGCACCCCAAGCTTTTGATGGTAAAATTATTATTTTTAGATAATTCTAGTTATATTCTGGATGTTTTGGAGATGATTTTTGTTGACCACTTTAATTTTATTCCAAGCGTGTTGGAAATTAAAATGATTTTTCATTTTTTAGTTCGGTTTTCTAATAAAGCGTGTTGTTTTAGTTATTTACACTATTATTTATTATTTCATGCCTTCTCTTGACTATGTCTAGCGACCGAAGAACTCTACAATCTCACTCATTCTATTCTAAATTATGCAAATTTCTTTACTTTTGGTGCCACAACATAGAACATATTTGCACTCTGGATCTTTTATGATGTCTATAACTAGAACATGGAAGTGTCCCAGACATGTCGACCACTTTCATTATTTAAATCCAAATTGATTGATATATTAAGGTCTGTAAAATAAAAGTGCTACCTAAATAACCTATAATTTACATACGTATAAGAAAAAAATTGTAGAAATTATAATTATTTTGTTTAATATCTCCAGTGTTTACAATAGCGTTTCTTAGATCCTTCATTCTTTGTTTTGTTAGTATTAGACCACAATAATACATTATATTGCATTGTGTGTTTAAAATAATTTAATAATATTTTATAATATAATTGTGATAGTAGGTCTATATATATTAAGTTATTTTCCACTGGTTGAGTGGAAAGGAAGGCCTCATTTGTTTATCTATCCTAGTTTAAAACAATGATCAATTTTACTACAATAATTGAAAACAGCATCATTGTTAGTCGTAGAGACTTAATTAAACTGAAAGTAATATTCACACAATGTAATTAAAACATGGATCGCACAGGCAGCTGTTGACAGTCCGTGTCAATAAATGATTGTCTAGTTATAACATGGATCGCACAGGCAGCTGTTGACAGTCCGTGTCAATAAATGAATGTCTAGTTATAACATGGATCGCACAGGCAGCTGTTGACAGTCCGTGTCAATAAATGATTGTCTAGTTATAACATGGATCGCACAGGCAGCTGTTGACAGTCCGTGTCAATAAATGAATGTCTAGTTATAACATGGATCGCACAGGCAACTGTTGACAGTCCGTGTCAATAAATGAATGTCTAGTTATAACATGGATCGCACAGGCAGCTGTTGACAGTCCGTGTCAATAAATGAATGTCTAGTTATAACATGGATCGCACAGGCAGCTGTTGACAGTCCGTGTCAATAAATGAATTCTAGTTATAAAGAAAACAAGGCAAAGAGACAAAACAATAGATAACAATATAATTACATTATACATTAATTAAGTTACGTATAGATATGGATGCAAAACATGGACTCTTACTTCAATGGAGTAAAGAAGATTATAAGAATTTAAGAATAAAGTTCTTAGGAACATTTTTGGGCCAAAGAGAGATGAACAGACAGGTGAATGGAGAAAACTACAATAGTGAGCTACATGATATGTATAGGAAGCCAGATATAATAAGAAGATTTAAGTCTCGTAGACTGCAATGGGCAGGTCGTGTGGCACATATGGAGGATGAAATATGTCAATGGAAGCGTCTAGGAAAACCAGGGGAAAACGCCCAGTCGGTAGACCAAGAATGAGGTTTTGAGGGAAAGAGATTTACAGCATATTAGCTCAGGATAGGGATGTATAGAGAGCTTATATATGTGCGGCCATGAACTTATGGGTCCGATAGAGCCAGTGAATTAGTTAATTTATAGTTATTAAGCATTGATAATATTACAGTTTGCTTACGTATTTATTTTTTTCAGGAATGAGTGTTCTTATTTTCCACGTTTCGTCCAGAAATTTACCCACGATTATCCAAACTTCTAGATTTAACATTAATTCATAGCATGCCAATCTACGTATCACGATTTCAATTTAGAAATCTGTCTGGTAAAGGCGTGTACAGATCTATGTATAATCATCCGTCACTTTTTTCTTAGCGATTAGGCTATCGTTTTACGTGTCGTTGGGAAACATCTCCTGCGGCTATTTTGCCTGCGGTTGTCGTTAGATCTGTACGTGTCTTATTAAAAACTTTGTTAATAATTCTATCAAGACCAATTTTTTAAACAGGGTGATAATGCCTTTTAATTTATCAACCAGTGAAAAATCTAATATACGGGCCTACTCTAATAGATTAGGCTGTACTTTGACGTTTCAAATGTAGTTGCATTTGGGCTTAATCTACCGGGTATCGGCAGCACGGGATCACGTATCCAGGTAAACCGTTCCAAATTCTCAATCTCTATTAGGCAGTGTTAATAGAAGCAACAATAGTATATTACAATGCCAGGTTCGGAAGTGGTTCTTACAGTAGGAAGGAAATTATTAAGAACCGAGCGATAGCGAGATTCTGCAAAAGACTTCACAAACGTGTGTTGTACATTATGTTTTGCATAAAATAATAAAAAATAGTAAAATAATAGCATCTTTGTTGGAAATATTTGCGTTTATTATAAACAACTGTCTGACTTAAGCAGTCTGGCCAATGTATATACGCTGAATGCCGAAAATAATATAGTTCAGACTACAGCAGGCCGTGCCATGACATCAATCAGGTTTACTATGGCGGCAAGTTTCAAATAAAGTTCAGTTCGTTTAAAATGCAGTGATTTGTTTCGTGTAATGCATATTAAAAATGAAACTATAAAATTATGGAATATTTTTAAAGGTCCGCATCCTTAACTTTATTAGTTATTTATCTGTAGCGCTTTCGGGACTTGTCCCATCATCAGCAGGTTTCAAAACTGGTGTTTCACTGAAGATCTGGTAGAGGGGGTTATAAGGTGTATATTAACACTACCTTTTCGATATATTTTTATGTAATTTATACATTGTACATAGTATACATAAAGGACTGTGGTTTACTTGCCGCCCTAGGTAGGTAATTTTTAATATTACAGTATAGTTTTTAGTTATTTATATCACGGAAACTCCGAAATTTAGGAAATTGCTGTAAGTACGACAGAACGCACTGTCGTACAAAAATGAAATTATTCTACAAGAATACGTTCATAAATTCGTGTTTGTTCTTGGAATTTTCTTGACTATCAAATTAAGAAGCTCCACAATCTGATTTAATCACAATCCTTATACAATGTGTAATGAGCTTCCTTCATTGAACTGTAACTCAGATTGTAGTTTTCACTTAAAAATTACTTATTCCGCCGCGCAGTCGTATTTTTTTTTTAGCTATTTCAAACGGAATCAAGAGCCCATTGGGGTTGTTCTCATGAAAATATTTTAGTAACATTTTAAAATATCTTTTAAGTATCTTCACAGATCCTTTCTAATAGACTCTGAAAATGGCCATGAACAAAATTATATATATATGTGTGTGTGTGTGTGTGTGTATGTGTGCGTGTGCGTGCATGCGTGTACGTATGTGTGTGTCGGTTAACGATCTACCGGTCGCAAGTTTTATTTTATGAGAACCAAACTAGGTATATAGCAATCAATTAAAAGTTAACCAGCATAATCGGACCATTAGATGTAGGAGTTTACCTGAAACAAAAATTTTAAAATAGCTTTTGCAACGAAACACAGTATATTCCATTAAAATCAAACGAGGATTATTTTCTCAAAAAAATCAGCTAAATCCGATCATTGCAAGTGGGTGTTTGCCTTAAACCCAAATTAAAAATAGTTCTTTGTTTTCACCTTCGTTGCGCATTTTTCAGTAAGCTAACGATAGAAATCGAGTCCCTCAATTTAACAAAAATAAATATAAATTACGTTAAGTACAAAATTCGACCA